>JANJGN010000407.1:0-535768 GCA_026770705.1 Isurus oxyrinchus
GCCCCACCCACCCACGTACCCCCTTCCCTGTTGCCCCCAACCATCAACAGACCCACTTCCCTTTTGTCCACACCCAGCACCCCACACCCTGCCCTGTTGCCCCCACCAACCCCCTTCCCTGTTGTCCCCATGCACCTGCACACAACTTTGACTGCTGCCCGCACCCACCCAACGCCTTCCCTTTTGACCCCACCCAACCAACCACCAAACTCTTGCCCCCACCAACTCAAAACCTTCCCTGTTGCCCCCACCCACCCGACATTTCCATGTGGCCCCAACACACCCGCCCCCTTCCCTGTTGCCCTGACCAACCCATCCCTTCGCTGTTGCTCCCCAACCCCTTTCCTTCTCTGATGCCCCCACCCACGGTCAACCTTCCCTCTTGACCTAACCCTCCCCACCCATCCATTTCCCTGTTGACCCACACACCCACCCACTTCCCTGTTGCCCCCACCCACCTGCTTCCCTGTTTCACCCCACCACCCCCTTCACTGTTGCCCCCACACAGCTAGCCTTTCCATGTTGCCACCATCCACCCACTCAAACACCCCCTTCTTCGTTAAATCCTCCAACCTTACAGCTCCCTTCTCTGTTGCCCTCAACCACGAAACCTCCCCCTTCCCTGTTGCCCCACCCATCCCACCCGCCCCACCCCCTTCTCTGTTTCCCCCATCCACCAACACACCCAACCGTTCCCTGTTGCCCCCAACCACCCACCATACCCAACCCTTCCCCGTTGCCCCCACCCACCCTCCACCTACCCTATTGTCTCCACCCACACCCTTCCTTGTTGCCCCCACACATCCACCCCCTTCCCTGTTGTCCCCACCCTTTCCCTGTTTCCCCCCACCTCCCCACCCACCCACCCCCTTCACTATTGCTCCCAACCACCCAACCAACCCCTTCCCTCTTGCCCCCACCCACCCACACACCCACCCAGCTCATTCCCTGTTGTGCCCACCCACCTGCTAACCTGTTTTCCCCCACCCACCCACCCATCCCCTTCGTTGTTGCCCCCACACAGCCAGCCATTCCCTTTTGCCCCCAACCACCCACTCAAACACCCCCTTCATTGTTAAATCCACCCACCCCTCCAACAACCTTCCTGTTGCCCACACCCACCTACACACCCCACCCACGAAACCTCCACCTTCCCTGTTGGCCCCACACATCCACCCGCCCACCCCCTTCTATGTTTACCCCCACCCACCCTTTCCCTGTTGCCCCACACTCCCACTCACATCCTTCCCTGTTGCCCCAACCCCTTCCCTGTTGCCCCCCGACTTCCCGCTCACCCCCTTTCCTGTTGCTCCCATGCACCCACCCCCTTTCCTTTTGCACCCACCTACTCCCTTCCCTGTTGCACCCACCCACTTCCATGTTGCCTCCAGCCAAACTATCCATTCCCTGTTGCCCCAATCCAGCAGCCTTTCCCCTGTTGCACCCAGCACCTTCCCTGTTGCCTCCAACAAACCATCCTCCTCCCTGTTGCCCCACCCCACCCGACACCCCGTTCCCTGTTTTCCCTACCCACCCTCACACATCCGTGGTTGCCCAATCCTAACTACCCACCACCTTCCGTGTTGCCGACTCTCATCCACAAAACCAGCCCCTTCCCTGTTACCCCCACACATACCCCCACACTCTAACAAGTTGCCCCCACCCACCTAACCCCTTCCATGTTGCAGCCACCCACACCCTTCCCTGTTTTCCCCACCCACCCACCACCAACCCTATTGCCCCCACCCACCTCCTTCTCTATTGCCCCCCTACAACCCATCGCTTTCCCCTGTTGCCCCCAGCCTCCCACGCAACCTTTTTCTGTTGCGCCCACCCTCCCACCCACCCCTTTCCCTCTTGACCCCAACAATCCAATGCACCCCGCTTCCCAGTAGTCCCCACCCACCCATGCACCCCCCTTCCCTGTTGCCACCACCCGCCTGCCCTTGCACTTCCCTGTTGATCCACCCACCCAACCCATTCCATGCTGCACCCACCACCTTACCTGTTGCCACCAACCATCCATCCAAATCCCTGTTGCCCCACCCACCCATATACCCCCCTTCCCTGTTGCCCCCCAACCACCAACTGACCCACTTCTGTTTTGTCCCCACCCAGCTCCCCACACCCTGCCCTGTTGGCCCCACCAAACCCCTTCCCTGTTGTCCCCATCCACCTGCACACAAATTTAACTGCTGCCCGCACCTACCCAACGCCTTCCCTGTTGACCGCACCCCACCAACCACTAACCTCTTGCCCCCACCAACTCAAAACCTTCCCTGTTGCCCCCAACTACCCGACCCTTCCATGTGGCCCCAAGCCACCCACCCCCCTTCCCTGTTGCCCTGACCAACCCATCCCTTCGCTGTGTGCTCCCCAACCCCTTTACTTCCTTGTGGCCCCCACCCACGGTCACCCTTCCCTCTTGCCCCACACCCTCCCACCCATCCGTTTCCGTGTTGACCCACCCACCCCACCCACTTCCCTGTTGCCCCCACCCACCTGCTTCCCTGTTTCACCCACCCACCCCCTTCACTGTTGCCCCCACACAGCCAGCCTTTCCTTTTTGCCACCATCCACCCACACAAACACCCCCTTCCTTGTTAAATCCTCCCCCCCTACAACACCCTTCTTTGTTGCCCCCAACCACAAAACCTCCCCCTTCCCTGAAGGCCCCACCCATCCACCCACCCACCCATTCTCTGTTTCCCCCATCCACCCACCCACCCCATTCCCTGTTGCCCCAAACCACCTACCCCTTCCCTGTTGCCCCACCATGCCCTTTCCTGTTGCCACCCGGCACCAACCCTCCCCATTCCCTGTTGTCACCATTCACCTGCCCACAACCTTTACTGTTGCCCACACCCACCCAATGCCTTCCCTGTTGACCCCACCCAACCACCCACTAACCTCTTGCCCCCACCAACTCATAACCTTCCCTGTTGCCCTCACCCCACCTGCCCCTTCCCTGTTTGCCCCCACCCATCCACCCCCTTCCCTGTTGCCCTGACCATCCCACCCCCTTCGCTGTTGCTCCCCAACCGCTCTCCTTCCTGTTGGCCCCACCCACAATCACCCTTCCCTGTTGCCCCCAACCACCCACCCACTTTGCTGTTGACCCACTCAACCCATCCCCTTACCTGTTGCCCTACACCAACCTTCTTGGTAGCCACCACTCCCTTCCCTTTTGCCCCCACACACCCAAACACTTCCCTGTTGCCCCCATCTCCTTCCCTGTTGCCCTCACCCCTCCCACTCACCCACCCCTTTCCCTGATGCCCCCCACCCACCCTCCCCTTTTCACTGTTGCCACCACACACCCACCTGCTTCTCTGTTGACACCATCCACCCACCTACACCCGTCCCTGTGTCCCCCCAGCCACCTACCACCCCCCTTCCCTGTTGCCCCCCACTCACCCACCCACTTCCATTTTGCCCCCATGCACCCTCTTCCCTGTTGCCCCCAACTACCGAAACCCTTCCCTTTTGCCCCCAACACACGCACCCACACACTTCCATTTTGCCCCCCGCCCACCCACCCAACCCCTTCCATGTTGCCCCCACCCACTTCCATGTTCCCCCACCCACCCTAAACACTTCCATGTTGCCCCCACCCACCCGCCCCACACCTTCCCCGTTTCCCCCAGCCACCTGCCCAACCCCCATCCCTGTTCCCCCCAGCCACCTGCCCACCCCTTCCCTGTTGCCCCCACCCTCCCGCTCATCCCTTTGTTGTTGCCCCCACCCACCTGCCCACCCCTTCGCTGTTGCCCCCAACTTCCTGCCAATGTACTTCACTGTTGCCCCCCACCCTCCAGCCCACCCCCTTTCCTGTTGCCCCCTCTCAGCCACCCTCTTCCCTGTTGCCCCAACCCAGCCACCACTTCCCTGTTGCACCCACCCCCCTTCCCTGTTGCCTCCAACCAACCATCCACTTCCATGTTGCCCCACACACCCCCACCCACCCACTTCGCTGTTTCCCCTACCACCCCACCCACTCCCCTTCCCTGTTTCCCCTACCATCCACCCACCCCCCGTTCTTGTTGCCACTACCACCCACCCACCCCTTCCCTGTTGCCCCCAACCACCCACTGACAACCTTCCCTGTTGTCCCCACCCAGCTCCCACACACCATGCCCTGTTGCCCCCATGCAAACTCCCCCTTCCCTGTTGTCCCATCCCACCTCCCCATACCCTTCACTGTTACTACCACTCACCCATTCCTTCCCTGTTGCCCCTCACCCACCCTCATCATTCCCTGTTGCCCCACTGCCTTCCCTGTTCCCCTACCCACCTACGCCTACCTTCCCTGTTGCCCCCACCCCCCCACACACCACCTTCCCTGCTGCCCCCACACAAACAGGCACGCCCCTTCCCTGTTGCCTTCACCAACCCATCCATCCATCCCTTCCCTATTGACCCACCCCTCAACCCTCCCACCAAACCGCTTCCCTGTTGCCCCCACCCACCCTCCCTTCCCTGTTGCCCTCACCATGCCCTTCCCTGTTGCCACCAGGCACCAATGCTGCCCATTCCTTGTTGTCCCCATTCATCTGCCCACAAACCTTTACTGTTGTCCGCAACCACCCAACGCCTTCCCTGTTGACCCCACCCAACCACCCACTAACCTCTTGCCCCCACCAACTCATAACCTTCCCTGCGCCACCCACCCCGCTCCTTCCCTGTTGCCCCCATCCATCCACCACCTTTCCTGTTGCCCTGACCATCCCACCCCCTTCGCTGTTGCTCCCCAACCGCTCTCCTTCCCTGTTGGCCCCACCCACAATCACCCTTCCCTGTTGCCTCCAACCTGCCACCCCGCTTCCCAGTTGACCCACTCACCCATCCCCTTATCTGTTGCCCTACACCAACCTTCTTGGTCGCCACCACTCCCTTCCCTTTTGCCCCCACACACCCAAACACTTCCCTGTTGCCCCCCACCTCCTTCCCTGTTGCCCTCACCCTCCCACTCCGCCCACCCCTTTCCCTGATGCCCCCCACCAACCCTCCCCTTTTCACTGTTGCCACCACACACCCACCCGCTTCTCTGTTGACCCCAGCCACCTACCACCCCCTTCCTTGTTGCCCCCCACTCACCGACCCATTCCATTTTGCCCCCATCCACTCTCTTCCCTGTTGCCCCCCAACTACCCAAACCCTTCCCTGTTGCCCCCACACACGAACCCACCCACTTCCATGTTGCCCTCAACCACTTCCATGTTCCCCCACCCACCCTAAACACTTCCATGTTGCCCCCACCCACCCGCACCACAACTTCCCTGTTTCCTCCACCCACCTGCCCAACCCATCCCTTTTCCCCCAGTCACCTGCCCACCCCTTCCCTGTTGCCCCCACCCTCCCCGCTCACCCCTTTGCTGTTGCCCTCACCCACCTGCCCACCCCCTTCGCAGTTGCACCCAACTTCCTGCCAACGTACTGCCCTGTTGCCCCACCCTCCTGCCCACCCCCTTCCCTGTTGCCCCCCACCCAGCCACCACTTCCCTGTTGTACCCACCCACCTTCCCTGTTGCCTCCAACCAACCATCCACTTCCATGTTGCCCCACACACCCACCCACCCCCTTCCCTGTTGCCCCCTACCCACCCACCCACCCCCCTTCCCTGTTGCCCCTACCATCCACCCACCCCCTTCCCTGTTGCCCCTACCACCCACCCACCCCCTTCCCTGTTGCTCCCAACCACCCACTGACCACCTTCCCTGTTGTCCCCACCCAGCTCCCCACACCATGCCCTGTTGCCCCAATGCACACTCCCCCTTCCCTGTTGTCCCAACCCACCTCCCCACACCCTTCACTGTTACTGCCACTCACCCGCTCCTTCCCTGTTGCCCCCCACCCACCCTCACCATTCCCTGTTGCCCCCACTGCCTTTCCTGTTCCCCTATCCACCTACCCCTACTTTCCCTGTTGCCCCCACCCCCCCACACACCACCTTCCCTGCTGCCCCCACACAAACAGGCATGCCCTTCCCTGTTGCCTTCACCAACCCATCCATCCATCCCCATCCCTATTGACCCACCCCTCAACCCTCCTATCAAACCCCTTCCCTGTTGCCCCCACCCACCCACACAGCCTCTTCCCTGTTGACGCCACCCACCCACACAGCCCCTTCCCTGTCCCCTACCCACCCACCCACACTATTCCATGTGTGCACACACCCACTTCCCTGTTGCCCCCCACCCACCGGCCCACAACCTTTGCTGTTGCCTCAACCCACACACACACCCTTCCATGTTGCCACAACCACCCACACATCCACCCATTCACAGTTGACTCCACCCACCCAGTTCCCTGTTACCCCCCACCCACCCTCACCTATCCCTGTTGCCCCCACCCATCTACCCAATGCCTTTCCTGTTGCACCCACACACCCAACCAACTCCTTCCCTGCTGGCCCCACCCACACTCTTCTCTGTTACCCACCGCCTTCCCTCTTACCCCCCACACACACCCACCCTCCTACCAGTTGTCCCCATGCAACAGCCCCTTACCTGTTGCCCCCGCTGTCCCATTTTCTGTTGCACCCACCCACCCACACAGCCCCTTCCCTATTGCCCCCATGCACCCACACAGCCCCTTCCCTTTTGCCCCCACCCATGAACCCACCCCCGTCCCTGTTGCCCCCATCCTCCCACCCACTCCCTTCCCTGTTACCCCCACACACAAAATTCCCTGTTGCCAACACCCATCCACAAAAACACTGGCTTCCCTGTTACCCCCCCACACACACCCACCCTCTTACTATTTGCCCCCACGCACCCACCCCCCTCCATGTTGCCCCACCCACCCCCTTCCCTGTTGCCCCCAACCACTCACCATCTACCCTATTGCCCCCACCCATCCCTTTCCCTGTTGCCCCTACCACCCAGCCCCTTCCCTGTTGCCCACACCCCTTCCCTGTTGCTCCCAACTACACACCCACCACAGACCTTCCCTGTTGCCCCCAAACACCAACTAACCCATGCCCTTCCCTGTTGACCCCACACACCCAGCCACCCACCCCCTTCCATTTTGACCCCAGCCTCCCACACACCCACCCCCCTTCCCTGTTTCCCCCCACCCACCCACCCACTCCCTTTGCTGTTGCCCCCCACACAACCAGATTTTCCCTGTTGCCCCCAACCACCCACTCAAACACACCCTTCCTTTTACACCCTCCCACCCTCCAATACCCTTCACTGTTGCCCCCACCCAACTACCCAACCCTTCCCTATTGCCCTCACCCACGAAAATTCCACCTTCCCTGTTGGCCCCACCCACCCCTTCCCTGTTTCCCCCACCCACCCACCCACCCCATTCCCTGTTGCCCCTCACCCACCCACCCACCCCTTCCGTGTTTCCCCCACCCTCCCACCCACCACCATCAGTGTTGCCCCAAGCCTCCCACTCACCCACTTCCCTGTTGCCCCCACCCACCTGCCCACCCCTTCCCTGTTGCCCCCAATTTCAAACCCACATACTTCCCTGTTGCCCCAACCCTCCCCGCCCACCCCTTTCCTGTTGCCCCCACCCACCCAGTTCCCTGTAGCACCCACCCACCCCCTTCCCTGTTGCAAACACCCACTTCCATGTTGCCTCCCACCAACCAACCCCTTCCCTGTTACCCCCCACCCACCCTCACCCATCCCTGTTGCACATTCCCACCTACCAACCCCATTCTCTTTCACATACCCACCCACCCCCATCCCTGTTGTCCCCACACCATCACCTAACTCCTACCCTGTTGACCCCACCCATGCACACCCTTCCATGTTGCTGATACCCATCCACAAATCCACACCTTTCCCTGTTACCACTACCCACCCCTTTTCTGTTGCCCCCACCCACCCGACCCTTCCATGTGTCCCCCGACCCACCCGCCCCCTTCCCTGTTGCCCTGACCAACCCATCCCTTCGCTGTTGCTCCCCAACCCCTTTCCTTCCCTGATGCCCCCACCCATGGTCACCCTTCCCTCTTGCCCCCACCCTCCCACCAATCCGCTTCTCTGTTACCCCCACCCACCTGTTTCCCTGTTTCACCCACCCACCCCCATCGCTGTTGCCCCCACACAGCTAGCCTTTCCTTGTTGCCACCATCCACCCACTCAAACACCCACTTCCTTGTTAAATCCTCCCACCCTACAACACCCTTCCCTGTTGGCCCCACCCACAATCACCCTTCCCTGTTGGCCCCACCCACAATCACCCTTCCCTGTTGACCCCAGCCACCCACACACCCACCCCCTTCCCTGTTTCCCCCCACCCACCCACCCACTCTCTTCACTGTTGCCCCCACACAGCCAGACTTTCCCTGTTGTCCCCAACCACCCACTCAAACACACCCTTCCTTTTACACCCTCCCACCCTCCAATACCCTTCACTAATGCCCCCCACCCACCTATCCAACCCTTCCCTGTTGCCCCCACCCAGGAAAACTCCACCTTCCCTGTTGGCCCCACCGACCCCCTTCCCTGTTTCCCCCACCCACCCACCCACCCCTTCCATGTTGCCCCCACCCTCCGGCCCACCTCCTTCGGTGTTGCCCCAACCCTCCCGCTCACCCACTTCCCTGTTGCCCCCACCCACCTGCCCACCCCTTCCCTGTTGCCCCCAACTTCAAACCCACATACTTCCCTGTTGCCCCAACCCTCATGCCCACCCCCTTTCCTGTTGCCCCCCACCCACCCAGTTCCCTGTAGCACCCACCCAACCCTTCCCTGTTGCAAACACCCACTTCCATGTTGCCTCCCACCAACCAACCCCTTCCCTGTTAACCACACCCACCCTCACCCATCCCTGTTGCACATTCCCACCTACCAACCCCATTCCCTCTTGCACCCACAAACTCCACCCACCCCCATCCCTGTTGTCCCCACACACTCACCTAACTCCTTCCCTGTTGACCCCACCCACCCACACCCTTCCCTGTTGCTGACATCCATCGACCAATCCACACCCTTCCCTGTTACCACTACCCACCCCTTTCCTGTTGCCCCCACCCACCCGCCCCCTTCCCTTTTGCCCTGACCAACCCATCCCTTCGCTGTTGCTCCCCAACCCCTTTCCTTCCCTGATGCCCTCAAGCATGGTCACCCTTCCCTTTTGCCACCACCCTCCCACCCATCCGCTTCACTGTTGACCCACCCACTCCCTTCCCTGTTGCCCCCACCCACCTGCTTCCCTGTTTCACCCACCCACCCCCCCTTCACTGTTGCCCCCACACAGCCAGCCTTTCCTTGTTGCCACCATCCACCCACTCAAACACCCCCTTCCATGTTAAATCCTCCCACCCTACAACACCCTTCTCTGTTGCCCCCAACCACAAAACCTCCCCCTTCCCTGTTGGCCCCACCCATCCACACAGCCACCCCCTTCTCTGTTTCCACCATCCACCCACCCACCCCATTCCCTGTTGCCCCCGCCCACCCTCACCTTCCCTGTTGACCCCACCATGCCCTTCCCTGTTGCCACCAGGCACCAACCCTCCCCATTCCCTGTTGTCCCCATTCACCTGCCCACAACCTTTACTGTTGCCCGCACCCATGCAACGCCATCCCTGCTGACCCCACCCAACCACCCACTAACCTCTTGCCCCCACCAACACATAACCGTCCCTGTTGCCCCCACCCACCCGCCCCTTCCCTGTTGCCCCCACCCATCCACCCCCTTCCCTGTTGCCCTGACCATCCCACCCCCTTTGCTGTTGCTCCCCAAACCCTTTCCTTCCCTGTTGGCCCCACCCACAATCACCCTTCCCTGTTGCCCCCAACCACCCACCCACTTCCCTGTTGACCCACTCACCCATCCCCTTACCTGTTGCCCGACACCAACCTTCTTGGTAGCCACCACTCCCTTCCCTTTTGCCCCCACACACCCAAACACTTCCCTGTTGCCCCCACCTCCTTCCCTGTTGCCCTCACCCTCCCACTCGCACCCTCCTTTCCCTGATGCCCCCCACCCACACACCCCTTTTCACTATTGCCACCACACACCCACCCGCTTCTCTGTTGACCCCATCCACCCACCTACACCTGTCCCTGTGTCACCCCAGACACCTACCACCCCCTTCCCTGTTGCCCCCACTCACCCATCCACTTCCATTTTGCCCCCATGCACCCTCTTCCCTGTTTCCTCCACATACCCAAACCCTTCCCTGTTGCCCCCCACACACACACCCACTTCCATGTTGCCCCCCGCCCACCCACCCAACCCCTTCCATTGTGCCCCCACCGACTTCCATGTCAAACATTTCCATGTTGCCTGCACCCACCCACCCACCCCCTTCCCTGTTTCCCCCACCCACCTGCCCACCCCTTCCTTGTTGCCCCCACCCTCCCACTCACCCCTTTGCTGTTGCCCCCCACCCACCTGCCCACCCCTTCCCTGTTGCCCCCAACTTCCTGCCAACCTACTTCTCTGTTGCCACCACCCTCCCGCCCACCCCACTTTCCTGTTGTCCCCTGTCAGCCACCCTCTTCCCTGTTGCCCCCACCCAGCCACCACTTCCCTGTTGCACCCACCCACCTTCCATCTTGCCTCCAACCTACCATCCACTTCCATGTTGCCCCACCCACCCACCCACCCCCTTCCCTGTTGCCCCTACCAACCACCCACCCCCTTCCCTGTTGCCCCCAACCACTCACTGATCACCTTCCCTGTTGTCGCCACCCAGCTCCCCACACCATGCCCTGTTGCTTCCATCCACACTCCCCCTTCCCTGTTCTCCCAACCCACCTCCCCACACCATGCCCTTCACTACCAGTGAGTGTTACTACCACTCACGCGCTCCTTCCCTGTTGTCCCCCACCCACCCTCACCATTCCCTGTTGCCCCCACTGCCTTCCCTTTTCCCCTACTCTCCTACCCCTACCTTCCCTGTTGCCCCCACCCCCCCACACACCACCTTCCCTGCTGCCCCCACACAAACAGGCACACCCTTCCCTGTTGCCTTCACCCACCCATCCACCCATCCCCATCCCTGTTGACTCACCCCTCAACCCTCCCACGAAACCCCTTCCCTGTTGCCCCCACCCACCCACACAGCCTCTTCCTTGTTGCCCCCACCCACCCACACAGGCCCTTCTCTGTTCCCCTACCCACACACCCACACTATTCCATGTTGCCCCCACCCACCCACCCACTTCCCTGTTGCCCCCCACCCACCTACCCACACCCTTTGCTGTTGCCTCAACCCACACACACCCCCTTCCATGTTGCCACAACAACCCACACATCCACCCGTTCCCTGTTGACTCCACCCACCCAGTTCCCTGTTACCCCCCTTTCACCCTCACCCATCCCTGTTGCCCCCACCCACCTACCCAACCCCTTGCCTGTTGCACCCACACACCCAAACAACCCCTTCCCTGTTGCCACCACCCACAAAATTCCCTGTTGCCAACACCCATCCACAAAACCATTGCCTTCCCTGTTACCCCCCCACACACAAACCCACCCTCTTACCAGTTGCCCCAACGCACCCACCCCCTTACCTGTTGCCACACCCACCTCTTCCCTGTTGCCCCCAACCACTCACCACCTACCCTATTGCCCCCACCCACCCCCTTCGATGTTGCCCCTACCACCCAGCCCCTTTCCTGTTGCCCCCACCCCTTCCCTGTTGCTCCCAACTACACACCGACCACACCCTTCCCTGTTGCCTGGAAACACCTACTAACCCATGCCCTTCCCTGTTCCCCACACCCACCCACCATACCCGTTACCTGTTGACCCCACACACCCAGCCACCCATCCCCTTCCCTGTTGACCCCAGCCACCCACACACCCACCCCCTTCCCTGTTTCCCCCACCCACCCACTCCCTTCGCTGTTGCCCCCACACAGCCGGACTTTCCCTGTTGCCCCCAACCACCCACTCAAACACACCCTTCCTTTTAAACCTGCCACCCTCCAATATCCTTCACTGTTGCCCCCACCCACCTACCCAACCCTTCCCTGTTGCCCCCACCCATGAAAACTCCACCTTCCCTGTTTCCCCCACCCACCCACCCACACCTTCCATATTGCTCACACCCTCCTGCCCACCCCCTTCGGTGTTGCCCCAACCCTCCTGCTCACCAACTTCCCTGTTGCCCCAACCCACCTGCCCACCCCTTCCCTGTTGACCCCAACTTCCCAAGCACTTACTTCCCTGTTGCCCCAGTGCTCCCATCCACCCCCTTTCCTGTTTTCCTACCCACCCAGTTCCCTCTAGCACCCACCCACCCCCTTCCCTGTTGCAAACACCCACTTCCATATTGTCTCCCACCAATCAACCCCTTCCCTGTTACCCCCACCCACCCTCACCCATCCCTGTTGCACATTCCCACCTACCAACCCCCTTCCCTCTTGCACCCACAAACCCAAACACCCCCATCCCTGTTGTCCCCACACTCTCACCTAACTCCTTCCCTGCTGCCCCCACCCACCCACACCCTTCCCTGTTGCTGACACCCATCCACCAATCCACACCCTTCCCTGTTGCCACCAACTACCCATCCACCCACCCCCTTCCCTGTTGCATCCACCCACACATCCACCCCCTTCCCTGTTGCTCCCACACACCCACCCACCCACCCCCTTCCCTGTTGACCCCACCCCCTTCCCTGTTGCCCCCACCCACCCACACACCCCCTTCCATGTTGCCCCCACCCAACCACCCACCCCCTTTGCTGTTTCCCCACACAGCCAGCCTTTCCCTGTTGCCGGCAAACACCCACTCAAATACCCCCTTCCTTGTTACACCCACCCAAGCTCCAACATACTTCCCTGTTGCCCCCATCCACCTACTCAACCCTTCCCTGTTGCCCCGACCCACGAAACCTCCCCCTTCCCTGTTGGCCCCACCCACCCACCGCCAACCCCCTTCCCTGTTTCCCCCACCCACCCATGCACCCCTTCCCTGTTGCCCCAACCCACCCACAACCTACACTATTGCCCCCACTGATCCACTTCCCTGTTGCCCCTACTACCAATGCCCTTCCCTGTTGCCCACACCACATTCCCTGTTGCCCCCAAACACCAACTCACCCATCCCCTTCCCTGTTGCCCCCACCCACCCACCCACCCCTTTCCCTGCTGCCCCCACCCACCCACACACTTCCCTGTTGCCCCACCACCTTCCCTGTTGCCCCCACCCACCCACTGAGCCACTTCTCTGTTGACCGCAAACACTCACCCACTCTCTGAGCCCCTTCCCTGTTGACCCCACACACCCACACACCCATCTGCCCATTCCCTGTTACAAAACATCCACCCAGCCACTTCCCTGTTGCCCCCACCACCTTCCCTGTAGTCCCCACACACCTACCCACCCACCCCTTCCATGTTGGCCCCACCCACCCACACACTTCCCTGTTGCCCCACCACCTTCCCCGTTGCCCCCACCCACCCACTGAGCCACTTCCCTGTTGACCCCACACACCCACCCACCCACCCCCTTCCATGTTGCCCCCACACACCCACACACCTATCCGCCACTTCCCTGTTGCCGCCACTCCCACTCACCCACCCCCTTCCCTGTTGCCCCCAACCACCCTCCGCCTACCCTATTGCCTCCACCCACCCACTTCCCTGCTGCCCCCACCCCTTCCCTGTTGCTCCCAACTACACACCGACCACACCCTTCCCTGTTGCCTGGAAACACCTACTAACCCATGCCCTTCCCTGTTCCCCACACCCACCCACCATACCCGTTACCTGTTGACCCCACACACCCAGCCACCCATCCCCTTCCCTGTTGACCCCAGCCACCCACACACCCACCCCCTTCCCTGTTTCCCCCACCCACCCACTCCCTTCGCTGTTGCCCCCACACAGCCGGACTTTCCCTGTTGCCCCCAACCACCCACTCAAACACACCCTTCCTTTTAAACCTGCCACCCTCCAATATCCTTCACTGTTGCCCCCACCCACCTACCCAACCCTTCCCTGTTGCCCCCACCCATGAAAACTCCACCTTCCCTGTTTCCCCCACCCACCCACCCACACCTTCCATATTGCTCACACCCTCCTGCCCACCCCCTTCGGTGTTGCCCCAACCCTCCTGCTCACCAACTTCCCTGTTGCCCCAACCCACCTGCCCACCCCTTCCCTGTTGACCCCAACTTCCCAAGCACTTACTTCCCTGTTGCCCCAGTGCTCCCATCCACCCCCTTTCCTGTTTTCCTACCCACCCAGTTCCCTCTAGCACCCACCCACCCCCTTCCCTGTTGCAAACACCCACTTCCATATTGTCTCCCACCAATCAACCCCTTCCCTGTTACCCCCACCCACCCTCACCCATCCCTGTTGCACATTCCCACCTACCAACCCCCTTCCCTCTTGCACCCACAAACCCAAACACCCCCATCCCTGTTGTCCCCACACTCTCACCTAACTCCTTCCCTGCTGCCCCCACCCACCCACACCCTTCCCTGTTGCTGACACCCATCCACCAATCCACACCCTTCCCTGTTGCCACCAACTACCCATCCACCCACCCCCTTCCCTGTTGCATCCACCCACACATCCACCCCCTTCCCTGTTGCTCCCACACACCCACCCACCCACCCCCTTCCCTGTTGACCCCACCCCCTTCCCTGTTGCCCCCACCCACCCACACACCCCCTTCCATGTTGCCCCCACCCAACCACCCACCCCCTTTGCTGTTTCCCCACACAGCCAGCCTTTCCCTGTTGCCGGCAAACACCCACTCAAATACCCCCTTCCTTGTTACACCCACCCAAGCTCCAACATACTTCCCTGTTGCCCCCATCCACCTACTCAACCCTTCCCTGTTGCCCCGACCCACGAAACCTCCCCCTTCCCTGTTGGCCCCACCCACCCACCGCCAACCCCCTTCCCTGTTTCCCCCACCCACCCATGCACCCCTTCCCTGTTGCCCCAACCCACCCACAACCTACACTATTGCCCCCACTGATCCACTTCCCTGTTGCCCCTACTACCAATGCCCTTCCCTGTTGCCCACACCACATTCCCTGTTGCCCCCAAACACCAACTCACCCATCCCCTTCCCTGTTGCCCCCACCCACCCACCCACCCCTTTCCCTGCTGCCCCCACCCACCCACACACTTCCCTGTTGCCCCACCACCTTCCCTGTTGCCCCCACCCACCCACTGAGCCACTTCTCTGTTGACCGCAAACACTCACCCACTCTCTGAGCCCCTTCCCTGTTGACCCCACACACCCACACACCCATCTGCCCATTCCCTGTTACAAAACATCCACCCAGCCACTTCCCTGTTGCCCCCACCACCTTCCCTGTAGTCCCCACACACCTACCCACCCACCCCTTCCATGTTGGCCCCACCCACCCACACACTTCCCTGTTGCCCCACCACCTTCCCCGTTGCCCCCACCCACCCACTGAGCCACTTCCCTGTTGACCCCACACACCCACCCACCCACCCCCTTCCATGTTGCCCCCACACACCCACACACCTATCCGCCACTTCCCTGTTGCCGCCACTCCCACTCACCCACCCCCTTCCCTGTTGCCCCCAACCACCCTCCGCCTACCCTATTGCCTCCACCCACCCACTTCCCTGCTGCCCCCACCCCTTCCCTGTTTCCCCCATCTACACACCCACCCACACCCTACCCTGTTGTCCCCAACCACAAACCCACCCACCCCCTTCCCTGTTACCCACACCCAACCTCACCCATCCCTGTTTCCCCCACCCACCTACCCACCCCCTTCCCTGTTGCACCCACACACCCACCCAAACCCTTCCCTGTTGTCCCCACACAATCACCCAACTCCTTCGCTGTTGCCCCCACCCACACCCTTCACTGTTGCCGACACCCATCCACAAAACCACCGCCTTCCCTGTTACCCCCCCATACACATACAACCTCTTACCAGTTGCCCCCACGCAACCACCATCTACCCTATTGCCCCCATCCACTCACTTCCCTGTTGCCCCCTACCCACCTACCCAACCCTTCCTTGTTGCCCCCACCCACGAAAACTCCACCTTCCCTGTTGGCCCCACCCACCCCCTTCCCTGTTTCCCCCACCCACCCACCCACCCCCTTCCCTGTTGCCCCCACCCACCTACCCACACCTTCCCTGTTGCACCCAACTTCCCACCCACATACTTTTCTTCCCTGTTGCCCACACCACTTCCCTGTTGCCCCCACTTACACACCCACACACCCCCTTCAGTGTTGCCCCCAACACCTACTAACCCATGCCTTTCCCTGTTGCCCCCACCCACCCACCTACCAGCTTCCCTGTTGCCCCCATGCACCCACAAAACCCCTTCTCTGTAGCCTCCATGCACCCACCCAACCCCTTCCCTGTTGCCTCCATCCACCCACCAACCCCCTTAACTGTTGCCCCCACCCACCCAATCATCCACCACTTTCCCTATTGCCCCCACCCACCAACCCTCCCCTTTCCTGTTGCCCCCCACCCACACACCCACCCTCTTCTCTGTTGACTGCACTCACCCACCCACACACCCACCAACTTCCTTGTTTCCCCCAGCCACCCACACACCATTCCTCTTCCCTATGGCCCCCACCCATCCCATTCGCTGTTGCCCCCACACAGCCAGCCTTTCCCTGTTGCCCCCAACCACCCATCCTTTTACACCCACCCACCCTCCCATACACTTCACTGTTGCCCCCACCCACCTACCCAACCCTTCACTGTTGCCCCCACCCACGAAAACTCCACCTTCCCTGTTGGCCCCACCCACCCCCTTCCCTGTTTCCCCCACCCACCCGCCCACCCCCTTCCATGTTGACCCCACCCACCTGCCCACCCCTTCCCTGTTGTCCCCAACTTCCCACCCACATATAACTCTGTTGCCCCCACCCTCCCACCCACCGCGTCCCTGTTGCCCCCACCCACCCAGTTCCCTGTTGCACCAACCCACCCCATTCCCTGTTGCACCCACCCACTTCCAACCCCTTTCCTGTTGCACTCACCCACCCTCACACCTCCTTCCCTGTTACCCCCCACCTACCTACCCCCTTCCCTCTTGCACCCACACACCCACCCACACCCATCCATGTTGTCCCCACACAATCACCCAACTCCTTCCCTGTTGCCCCCACCCACCCACACCCTTCCCTGTTGCTGACACCCATCCACCAATCCACCCCCTTCCCTGTTACCCCCCATCCAACACTTCCCTGTTGCCCCCACCCACCCACAACTTCCCTGTTGCTCCCACCCCCTTCCCTGTTGCCCCCACCTACCCACCCACCCACCCCCTTCCCTGTTGCCCCCACCCACCCACCCACACCCTTCCCTGTTGCCCCCACCCACCCACACACCCCCTTCCATGTTGCCCTTACCCTGCCACCCATCCCCTTTGCTGTTGCCCCCACACAGCCAGCCTTTCCCTGTTGCCCCCAACTACCCACTCAAACACCCCCTTCCTTGTTACATCCACCCATGCTCCAACATCCTTCCCTGTTGCCCCCATCCACCTACTCAACCCTTCACTGTTGCCCCCACCAACGAAAACACCCCCTTCCCTGTTGCCCTGACCCACCCACCAACTACGTTATTGCTCCCAACCATCCACTTCCCTGTTGCCCCCTACCACCTATGCCCTTCACTGTTGCCCCCACCCTTTCCCTGTTGCCCCCACCTACACACCCACCCACCCCCTTCCCTGTTGCCCCTAAACACCTACTCACCCCCCTTCCCTGTTGCCCACACCCACCCACCCACCCACCCCCTTCCCTGTTGTCCCCACCCCCTTTGCTTTTGCCCCCACACAGCCAGCCTTTCCCTGTTGCCCCCAACCACCCACTCAAACACCCCCTTCCTTGTTACACCCACCCGCCCTCCAACACCCTTCCCTGTTGCCCCCATCCAACTACTCAACCCTTCCCTGTTGCCCCCACCCAGGAAACCTCCCCCTTCCCTGTTGGTCCAACCCACCCACACACCCACCCCCTTCCCTGTTTGCCCTACCCACCCACACACCCCCTTCCTTGTTGCCCTGACCCACCCACCACCTACGCTATTGCCCCCACCGATCCACTTCCCTTTTGCCCCCTATTACCAATGACCTTCCCTGTTGCCCCCACGCATTCCCTGTTGCCCCCTCCTGCATACCCACCCACCCCCTTCCCTGTTGCCCCCACCCACCCACCCAACCAACTCCTTCCCTGTTGCCCCCACCCACCCACTGAGCAACTTCCCTGTTAACCACACACACCCACCCTGCCACTGAGCACCTTCCCTGTTGCCCCCACACACCCATACACCCATCCGCCCCTTCCCTGTTGTCACCACACACCCACCCACTTCCCTGTTGCCCCCACCCACCCACTGAGCCACTTCCCTGTTGAACCCACACACCCAACCACCCACCCACCCAGCCCCTTCCATGTTGCCCCCACACAACCACACACCCATCCGCCCCTTCCCTGTTGCCACCACGCCCACCCACCCACTCCCTTCCATGTTGCCCCCACCCACCCTCCACCTACCCTATTGCCTCCACCCACCAACTTCCCTGCTGCCCCCAACCCTTCCCTTTTTCCCCCACCTACCCACCCACCCCCTTCCCTGTTGCACCCACCCACCAACACAACACCTTCCCTGTTGTCCCCACAAACCCACCCTCCCCCTTACCCATTGACCCCACAAACCCACCCACTTCCCTGTTGCCCCCACCCACCCACACACACTCCCACCCCCTTCCCTGTTGCCCTCACCCACCTACTACCCTGTTTCCCCCACCCACCCACCACCTTCGCTGTTGCCCCCACACAGCCAGCCTATCCCTGTTGCCCCCACCCACCTACTCACACCCTTCCCTGTTGCCCCCACCCACAAAACCTCAGTTTCCCTGTTAGCCCCAACCACCCACGTGCCAAACCCCTTCCCTGTTGCCACCACCTGACCACCCTCCCACCAAACCCCTTCCCTGTTTACCCCACCCACCCACACAGCCTCTTACCTGTTGACCCCACCCACCCAAACAGCCCCTTCCCTGTTGCCCCCACCCACCCACGCCCTTCACTGTTTCCACCACACAGCCAGCATTTCCCTGTTGCCCCCAACCACCCACTCAAACACCCCTTCCTTTTTACACCCACCCACCATCCAACACCCTTCCCTATTGCCCCCTCCCACCTGCCCACCCCCTTCCGTGTTGACCCACCCTCCCGCTCAACCTTTCCCTGTTGCCCCCACCCACCTGCCCTCCTCTTCCCTGTTGCCCCCAACTTCCCACCCACCTACTTTCCTGTTGCCCCCACCCTCCCGCCCAACCCCTTTCCTGTTGCCTGTTCCCATCCACCCCTTCCCTGTTTCCCCCACACAGCCACCACATCCCTGTTGATCCCACCACCTTCCCTGTTGCCTCCAATGAACCATCCTCTTCCTTTTTGTCCCAACCACCCCCACATCCCCTTCCCTGTTGCCCCCGCCAGCCACGCACCCCTGTCCCTGTTGCCCCCAAACACCTACTCACCACCCCCTTCGCTGTTGCCCCCACCAACCCACCAACCCCCTTCCCTGTTGCCCTCACACATGAAACCTCCCCCTTCCTTGTTGGCCCCACCCACCCACTCGCCCGCACCTTTCCCTGTTGTCCCCCACCCAACCTCACCATTCCCTGTTTCCCTCCACCGACCCACCCCTTCCATGTTGCCTCAACCCACCCAACCCCTTCCCTGCTGCCCACAAACACCTAACCATCCCTTTCCCTGTTGTTCCCAGCCCCTTCCCTGTTCCACCACCCACCCACCCCTCCCTTCCCTGTTGGCCCCACCCACACCCTTCCCTGTTTCCCCCACCCACCCGCCCACCCCCTTCTGTGTTGCCCCCACACTCCGACTCACCCCTTCCCTGTTGCCCCCACCCAACTGCCCACCCCTTCCCTGTTGCCCCCAACTTCCCACCCACCTACTTCGCTGTTGTCCCCACCATCTTGCCCACCCCCTTTCCTGCTGCCCTCTCCCAGCCACCCCCATCCATGTTGCACCCACTCAGACACCACTTCCCTGTTGAACCCACCAACTTTCCTGTTGCCTCCAACCAACTATCCACTTCCATGTTGCCCCACCCACCCACCCCCTACCCTGTTGCCCCTAACACCCACGCACCCCCTTAACTGTTGCCCCCAACCACCCATTGACCACCTACCCTGTTGTCCCCACCCACCTCCCCACACCCTGCCCTGTTGCACCCATCCACAGTCCCCCTTCCTTGTTGTCCCAACCCACCTCCCCACACCCTTCACTGTAACCACCACCCACCCCTCTATCCCTGTTGCCACCCACCCTCACCATTCGCTGTTGCCCTCACTACCTTCCCTTTTCCCCCGCACAATAGCCACGCCCTTCCCTGTTGCCTTCACCCACGCATCCACCCATCCTTTTCCCTGTTGCCCCCATCCACCCACACAGACCCTCCCTGTTGCCCCCATCCACCCACACAGCCCGTTCCCTGTTGACCCCACCCACCCACCCACCCCATTCCATTTTGCCCCCACCCACCCACCCACTTCCCTGTTGACTCCACCCACCCACTTCCCTGTTACCGCCACCCACCCTCACCCATCCCTGCTGCCCCCACTCACCTACCCACCCGCTTCCCTGTTGCACCCAAACACCCACCCAACCCCTTCCCTGTTGTCCGCACATACTCACCCACCCCCTTCCCTGTTGCCCCACACACCCTGTCCCTGTTGCCCCCACCCACCCACACAGCCCCTTCCATGTTGACCCCACCCACCCACACAGCCCCTTCCCTGTTGACCCCACCCACCCACCCGCATACCTGTTGCCCCCACCCACCCACCCACCCCCTACCCTGTTGCCCCCACCCAACTACCCACAATCTTCGCAGTTGCCTCCACCCACACACAGCCCCTTCACTGTTACCCCCACCTACCCTCACCGATCCCTGTTGACCCCACTCACTTACACACACCGTTCCCTGTTGCACCCACACACCTACCAAACCCCTGCCCTGTTGTCCCCACACATTCACCCAACTCCTTCCCTGTTGCCCCCACCCACCATCTACCATATTGCACCCACTCACTCCCTTCCCTGTTGCCCGTACCACCCAGCCCCTTCCCTGTTGCCCCACCCCTTCACTGTTGCCCCCACCTACACACCCACCCAACCCCTTCAGTGTTGCCCCCATACACCTACTAGCCCACGCCCTTCCCTCTTTCCACCACCCACTCGCTCAGCCCTTTCCGTGTTGCCCCCACCGTCCCGCTCACCCCTTCCCTGTTTCCCCCACCCACCTGCCCACCCCTTCCATGTTGCCGCCAACTTCCCACCCACCTATTTCCCTGTTGCCCCCACCCACCCACCACATACTCTAATGCCCCAACCCATCCCCTTCTCTGTTGCCCACTGCCACCCAAACCCTTCCCTTTTGCCCCCAACCCCCTCCATCTTCCCCCCATCCACAAGCCCCCTTCCCTGTTGCCCCCAAACACCTACTCACCACCCCCTTTGCTGTTGCCCCCACCCACCCACCGACCCCCTTTGCTGTTGACCCCACACAGGCAGCCTTTCCCTGTTGCCCACAACTCCCCACTCAAACACCCCCTTCCTTGTTACACCAACCCACCCTCCAACACCCTTCCCTGTTGCCCCCACCAACCTAGTCAACACTTCCCTGTTGCCCCCACCCACAGAACCTCCCCCTTCCTTGTTGGCCCCACCCACCCACCCACCCAACCCTTACCTGTTTCCCCCACCCACCCGCCCACCCGCTTCCCTGTTGTCCCCAACTTCCCGCCCACCACTTCCCTGTTGACCGCACCTTCCTGCCCACACCTTTCCCTGTTGCCCCCCCGACCCACCCCCTTCCATGTTGACTCAACCCACCCACCCCCTTCCCTGTTGCCCACAAACACCTACACACCCCTTTACCTGTTGCCACACCCCCTTCCCTGTTCCCCTACCCATCCACCCCTCCCTTCCCTGTTGGCCCCAACCACCCCCTTCCCTGTTTCCCCCACCCACCCAACCAACCCTTCCGTGTTGCCCACCCCCTTCCATGATGTCCCCACCCTCCCGCTCACCCCCTACCCTGTTGACCCCATCCACCTGCCCACCCCTTCCCTGTTGCAAACAACTTCCCGGCCAACTACTTCCCCGTTGCCCCCAACACCCTGCCAACACACTTTCCTGTTGCCCCCTCCCAGCCACCCCCTTCCCTATTGCCCCCACCCAGCCACCACTTCCCTGTTGCACCCATCACCTTCCCTGTTGCCTCCAATGAACCATCCACTTCCATGTTCCACCACCCACCCACCCACCCCCTTCCCTGTTGCCCACAACCACCCACTGAGCACCTACCCTGTTGTCCCCACCCACCTCCCCACACTCTGTCCTGTTGCACACATCCACACTCCCCCTTCCCTGTTGTCCCAACCCACCTACCCTCACCCTTCACTGTTACCACTACCCACCCCCTCTTTTCCAGTTGCCCCCCACCCACCCTCACCATTTCCTGTTGCCCCCACTGCCTTCCTTGTTCGCCCACCCACCCACCCCACCTTCCCTGTTGCCCCCAAACCCCCATACACCACCATCCCTGTTGACCCCACACAAACTGCCATGCCCTTCCCTGTTGCCTTCACCCACCCATCCACCCAACCACTTCCCTGTTGCCCCCACCCACACACACATCCTCTTACCTGTTGACCCCACCCATCCACACAGCCCCTTCCCTGTTAACCCCCCACTCACCCACCCCCTTCCATGTTGCCCCCAACCACCCACCTACCCCCTTCCCTGTTGCCCCCACCCACCTACCCACACCCTTCCCTGTTGCATCCACCCACCCACCCCCTACCCTGTTGCCCTCAACCACCCACCCACCCACCCCCTTCCCTGTTACCCACACCCACCCAACCCCATCCCTGTTGCCCCCATGCACCTACCCACCGCCTTCCCTGTTGCCGACACCCATCCACAAAACCACCGCCTTCCCTGTTACCCCCCAAACACACACACACTCTTACCAGTTGCCCCCACACAACCACCACCTGCCCTATTGCCCCCATCCACCCCCTTCACTGTTGCCTCCTCCTACACATCCACCCACCCCTTCAGTGTTGCCCCCAAACACCTACTAACCCATGCCCTTCCCTGTTGCCCCCACCCTCCCACCCACCCATCTGCTTCCCTGTTGCCCCCACGCACCCGCTCACCCCCTTACATGTTGGCCCCACCCACCCACCCATCCAACCGCCTTCCCTGTTGCCCCCACCCACAAATCCACCGCCTTTCCTGTTGCCCCCACCCACCCACCCACCCCCTTCCCTGTTGACCGCACACACACACCCACCCACCCCCTTCCCTGTTGCTCCCAGCCACCCAAACATCCACCCCTTTCCCTGTTGCCCCCACCCACCCACCCATGCCCTTTGCTGTTGCCCCCTCACAGCCAGCCTTTCCCTGTTGCCCCCAACCACCCACTCAAACACACCCTTCCTTTTACACCCACCCACCGTCCAACACCCTTCCCTATTGCCCCCACCCACCTACCCACCGCCTTCCCTGTTTCCCCCACCCACCCACCCAACCCCTTCCGTGTTTGCCCCACCCTCCCGCTCACCCTTTCCCAGTTGCCCCCACCCACCTGCCCTCCCCTTCCCTGTTGCCCCCACCATCCCACCCACCCCCTTTCCTGTTGCCCCCTCCCAGCCACCCTCTTCCATGTTGCCCCATACAGTCAACATTTCCCTGTTGCTCCCACCACCTTCCTTGTTGCCTCCAAACAACCATCCTCTTCACTTTTGCCCCACCCACCCTCCCACCCCCTTCCCTGTTGCCCCCAACCATCCACTGACCACCTTCCCTGTTGTCCCCACCCACCTCCCCACACCCTGCCCTGTTGCCCCCATCCACACTCCCCCTTCCCTGTTGTCCCAACCCACCTCCCCACACCCTTCACTGTTACCATCAACCACCCCCTCATTCCCTACTGACCCCACCCACCCTCACCATTCCCTGTTGCCCCAGTGCCTTCCCTGTTGCCCCCACCCCCGACACACCACCTTCCCTATTGCCCCCACACAAACTGCCATGCCCTTCCCTGTTGCCTTCACCCACCCACCCTCCCAAACAAACCCTTCCCTTTTGCCCCCACTGAGCCACCCCCTTCCCTGTTTCCACAACACACCACTTCCCTGTTGTCCCCAACCACCCAGCAACTACCCTAATGCCCCAAACCATCCCCTTCCATGTTGCCCCTACCACCCAAGCCCTTCCCTGTTGCTTCGAACCCCTTCTCTGTTGCCCCCACCTAAGCATCCACCCACCCCTGTCCCTGTTGCCCCCAAACACCTACTCACCACCCCCTTCGCTGTTGCTCCCAACCACCCACCAACCCCATTCAATGTTGCCCCCACCCACTAACCCACCCCCTTTGCTGTTGCCCCCACACAGCCAGGCTTTCCCTGTTGCCCACAACTCCCCACTCAAACATGCCCTTCTTTGTTACACCAACCCACCCTCCAACACCCTTCCATGTTGCCCCACCCAACTACCCAACCCTTCCCTGTTGCCCCCACACACGATACCTCCCCCTTCCTTGTTGGCCCCACCCACCCACACGCCCACACCTTTCCCTGTTGTCCCCCACCCACCCTCACCATTCCGTTTCCCCCCACTGACCCTCCCCTTCCATGTTGCCTCAACCCACCCACCCCCTTCCCTGTTGCCCACAAACACCTACCCACCCCTTTCCCAGTTGTCCCCAGCCCCTTCCCTGTTCCCCCACCCACCCACCCCTCACTTCCCTGTTGGCCCCACCCATCCCCTTCCCTGTTTCTCCCACCCACCTGCCCACCCGCCTCCGTGTTGCCCCCACCCTCCTACTCACCCCCTTCCCTGTTGCTCCCATGTACCTGCTCACCATTTCCCTGTTGCCCCCAACTTCCCGCCCACCTACTTCCCTGTTTCGCCCACCTTCTCTCCCACCCTCTTTCCTGTTGCCCCATCCCAGCGACCCCCCTTCCCTTTAGTCCCCACCCAGCCACCACTTCCCTGTTGCGACAAACCAACCATCCACTTCCATGTTGCCCCACCCACCCACCCATCCCCTACCCTGTTGCCCCTAACCCCGACACACACCCTTACCTGTTTCCCCCAGCCACCCTCTGACCACCTACCCTGTTGTCCCCACGCACCTCCCCACACTCTGCCCTGTTGCACCCATCCACACACCCCCTTCCTTGTGGTCCCAACCCGCCTCCCCACACCCTTCACTGTTACCACCACCCACCCCCTCTTTCCCAGTTGCCCCCCACTGACCCTCACCATTCCCTATTGCCCCCACTACCTTCCCTGTTCCCCTACACAAACAGCCACGCCCTTCCCTGTTGCCTTCACCCACCCATCCACCCAACCTCTTCCCTGTTGCCCCAACCCTCCAGCCTCCCACCCAACCACTTCCCTGTTGCCCCCATCCACCCACACAGCCCCTTCCCTGTTGACCCCCACCCACCCACCCAGCCCCTTCCATGTTGCCCCCAACCACTCCCTTCCCTTTTGCCCCCACCCACCTACACACACCCTTCGCTGTTGCCTCCACCAACACACACCCCCCTTCCCTGTTGACTCCACCCACCCACCACCTACCCTGTTGCCCCCAACCACCCACCCACCCACCGCCTACCCTGATAGCCCCTCCCACCCTCACCCATCCCTGCTGCCCCCACTCACATACCCACCCCCTTCCCTGTTGCACCCAAACACCCACCCAACCCCTTCCCTGTTGACCCCACACAGTCACCCAACTCCTTCCCTGTTGCCCCCCACCAACACCCTTCCCTGTTGCTGACACCCATCCACAAAACCACCGCCTTACCTGTTACCACCCACCACACACCCACCCTCTTACCAGTTGCCCCCATGCACCCAACCCCTTCCCTGTTGCCCCACCCACCCCGTCCCTGTTGCCCCCACTCACCCACACAGCCCCTTCCCTGTTGCCCCCACCGACCCACACAGCCCCTTCCCTGTTGACCCCACCCACCCACCCCCATCCTTGTTGTCGCCACCCACCCACCCATTCCGTTCCCTGTTGCCCTCACCCACTCACCCACCCACCCACTTCCCTGTTGCCCTCAAGCACCCACCCATCCCCTTACTTGTTTCCCCCAACCACCCGCAAAGCCCTTTCCGTGTTGCCCCCACCGTCCCGCTCACCCCTTCCTTTTTTCCCCCAACTTCCTGCCCACTTACTTCTCTGTTGCCCCCACCCTCTTGGCAGTTGCGCCCACGCACCCACCCCATCCCTGTTGCCCCCAACCACCCACACAGCCCCTTCCCTGTTGCCCCCACCAACCCACACAGCCCCTTCCATGTTGACCCCACCCACCCACCCCATCCCTGTTGCCCCCACCCACCCACCCTGTTGCCCCCACCCACCCACACCCCCTTCCCTGTTGCCCCCACTCAACTACCCACAACCTTCACTGTAGCCTCCACCCACACACAGCCCCTTCCCTGTTACCCCCACCCACCCGCACCCATCCCTGTTGACCCCACCCACATACCCACACCCTTCCCAGTTGCACCCACAAACCCACCCAACCCCTTCCCTGTTGTCCCCACATATTCACCCAACTCCTTCCCTGTTGCCCCCACCCACCCACTATCTACCCTATTGCCTCCACCCACCCCCTTCTCTGTTGCCCCTACCACCCAGCCCCTTCCCTGTTGTACCCACCCCTTCCCTGTTGCCCCCACCACTTTAGTGTTGCCCCCATACACCTACTAGCCCAAGCCCTTCCCTGTTGCCCCCAACCACCCACCCACCCCCTTCCCTGTTGTCCCCACCCTCCCACCCCCTTCCCTGTTGCCCTCATGCACCCACCCATCCCCTTCCCTGTTGCCCCCAACTTCCCACCCCCATACTTCCCTGTTGCCCCCAACCTCCCACACACCCCGTTCCCTGTTTCATCCACCCTCCCCTTCCCTGTTGCACCCACCCACTTCCATGTTGCCTCCCACCAACCAATCCATTCCCTGTTGCCCCCACCCAGCCACCCCTTCCCTGTTGCTCATTCCCACCTACCCACAACCTGCCCTGTTGCCGACACCCATCCACCAAACCACCCCTTCCCTGTTACCACCACCCACCACTTCCCTGTTGCCCCCACCCACCCACCACCTACCCTAATGCCCCAACCCATACCCTTCCCTGTTGCCCACTACCACCCAACCACTTCCCTGTTGACCCCAACCCCCTCCATCTTGCCCCATCTACCCATCCACAAACCCCCTTCCCTGTTGCCCCCAAACACCTACTCACCACCCCCTTTGCTGTTGCCCCCACGCACCCACCAACCCCCTTCCCTGTTGCCCCTACCCACCCACCCACCCACTTTGCTGTGGCCCCCACACAGCCAGCCTTTCCCTGTTGCCCACAACTCCCCACTCAAACAGCCCCTTCCTTGTTACACCAACCCACCCTCCAACACCCTACCCTGTTGCCCCCACCCACCTAGACAACTCTTCCCTGTTGCCCCCACCCACAAAACCTCCCCCATCCTTGTTGGCCCCACACATCCACCCGCCCTCCCCCTTCCCTGTTTCCCCTACCCACCCGCTTCCTGTTGCCCACAACTTCCCGCCCACCTACTTCCCTGTTGCCCCCACATTCCTGCCCACACCTTTCCCTGTAGCCCCCCATCCACCCACCCCCTTCCCTGTTGCCCCCACCAACACCCTTCCCTGTTGCTGACACCCATCCACAAAACCACCGCCTTACCTGTTACACCCCACACACACCCACCCTCTTACTAGTTGCCCCCACGCACCCAACCCCTTCCCTGTTGTCCCCCACCGACCCACCCCCTTCCCTGTTGCCCACAAATGCCTACCCACACCTTTACCTGTTGCCCCACCCCCTTCCCTGTTCCCCTACCCACCCACCCCTCCCTTCCCTGTTGGCCCCACCCACCCCCTTCCCTGTTTACCCCACCCACCCACCCAATCCTTCCGTGTTGCACCCACCCTCCCGCTCACCCTCTTCCCTGTTGACCCCATCCACCTGCCCACCACCTTCCCTGTTGCCTCCAACCAACCCTCCACTTCCATGTTGCTCCACCCACCCACCCAGCCCCTTCCCTGTTGCCCCCCAACCACCCACTGACCACCTACACTGTTGTCCCCACCCACCTCCCCACCCTCTGCCCTGTTGCACCCATCCACACTCCCCCATTCCCTATTGTCCCAACCCACATCCCCACACCCTTCACTGTTACCACCACCCACCCCCTCTTTCCTTGTTGCTCCCCCACCCACCCTCACCATTCCCTGTTGCCCCCACTGCCTTCCCTGTTCCCCCACCCACCCACCCCTACCTTCCCTGTTGCCCCCACCCCCCATCCACCACCTTCCCTGTTGCCCCAACACAAACAGCCATGCCCTTCCCTGTTGCCTTCACCCACCCATCCACCCAACCACTTCCCTGTTGCCCCCACCCACCCACACAGCCTCTTACCTGTTGACACCACACACCCACACAGCACCATCCCTGTTGCCCCCACAAACTCACCCACTCCCTTCCATGTTGCCCCCACCCACCCTCCTACCCCCTTCTCAGTTGCCATCACCCACCTACCCAAAACCTTTGCTGTTGCCTCCACCCACACACACCCACTTCCCTGTTGTCACACCCATCCACACACCCACCTCTTCCCTGTTGACCCCACCCACCTACCCCCTACCCTGTTGCCCCAACCACCCACCCTCCACCCCCTTCCCTCTTACCCTCACCCATCCCTGTTGCCCCCCCGCACCTACCCACCCCCTTCGCTGTTGCACCCACACACCCACCCAACCCCTTCCCTGTTGTCTCCACACAGTCACCCAACTCCTTCCCTGTTGCCCCCAACCACACCCTTCCCTGTTGCCAACACCCATCCACAAAACCATCGCATTCCCTGTTACCGCCCCAAACAAACACACTCTTACCAGTTGCCCCCATGCACCCACCACCTACACTATTGCCCCAATCCACCCACTTCCCTGTTGCCCCCTACCACCCAGCCGCTTCCCTGTTGCCCGCACCACTTGCCTGTTGCCCCCACCTACACACCCACCCACCCCTTTAGTTTTGCCCCCAAACACCTACTAACTCATGCCCTTACCTGTTGCCCCCACTCACCCACCCACCCACTTCCCTGTTGCCCCCATGCACCCTCTCACCCCCTTCCCTGTTGCCCCCATCCACCCACCCACCCCCTTCCCTATTGTCCCCACCCACCCACACCATCCATGTTGCCCCCACCCACCCCCTTCCCTGTTGCCCCCACCCACCTACCCACACCCTTCGCTGTTGCCTCCATTCACACACACCCCCCTTCCCTGTTTACCCCACCCACCCACCACCTACCCTGTTGCCCCCAACCACCCACCCACCCACCCCCTTCTCTGTTACCCCCACCCACCCTCTCCCATCCCTGCTGCCCCCACTCACATACCCACCCCCTTCCCTGTTGCACCCAAACACCCCACCCAACCCCTTCACTGTTGTTCCCACACAGTCACCCAATTCCTTCCCTGTTGCCCCCACTAACACCATTCCCTGTTGCCGACACACATCCACAAAACCATCGCCTTCCTTGTTAGGCCCCACACACACACACCCTCTTGCCAGTTGCGCCCAAGCACCCACCCCATCCCTGTTGCCCCCAACCACCCACACAGCCCCTTCCCTGTTGCCCCCACCAACCCACACAGCCCCTTCCATGTTGACCCCACCCACCCACCCCATCCCTGTTGCCCCCACCCACCCACCCTGTTGCCCCCACCCACCCACACCCCCTTCCCTGTTGCCCCCACTCAACTACCCACAACCTTCGCTGTAGCCTCCACCCACACACAGCCCCTTCCCTGTTACCCCCACCCACCCGCACCCATCCCTGTTGACCCCACCCACATACCCACACCCTTCCCAGTTGCACCCACAAACCCACCCAACCCCTTCCCTGTTGTCCCCACATATTCACCCAACTCCTTCCCTGTTGCCCCCACCCACCCACCATCTACCCTATTGCCTCCACCCAGCCCCTTCCCTGTTGTACCCACCCCTTCCCTGTTGCCCCCACCACTTTAGTGTTGCCCCCATACACCTACTAGCCCAAGCCCTTCCCTGTTGCCCCCAACCACCCACCCACCCCCTTCCCTGTTGTCCCCACCCTCCCACCCCCTTCCCTGTTGCCCTCATGCACCCACCCATCCCCTTCCCTGTTGCCCCCAACTTCCCACCCCCATACTTCCCTGTTGCCCCCAACCTCCCACGCACCCCGTTCCCTGTTGCACCCACCCACCCCATACCCTGTAGCACCCATCCATTTCCATGTTGCCTCCCACCAACCAATCCATTCCCTGTTGGTCCCACCCAGCCACCCCTTCCCTGTTGCCCATTCCCACCTACCCACACCCTGCCCTCTTTCCGACACCCATCCACCAAACCACCCCCTTCCCTCTTACCCCCACTCACCACTTCCCTGTTGCCCCCACCCACCCACCAGCTACCCTAATGCCCCAACCCATTCCCTTCCCTGTTGCCCACTACCACCCAACAACTTCCCTGTTGCCACCAACTCCTTCCATGTTGCCCCCACATACCCATCCACAACCCTCCTTCACTGTTGCCCCCACCCAACCACTAACCCCCTTCCCTGTTGCCCCCATCCACCCACCCACCCCCTTGGCTGTTGCCCCCACACAGCCAGCCTTTCCCGGTTGCCCACAACTCCCCACTCAAACAACCCATTCATTGTTGCACCAACCCACCCTCCAACACCCTTCCCTGTTGCCCCCACCCACCTACCCAACCGTTCCCTGTTGCCCCACCCACAAAACCTCCCCCTTCCCTGTTGGCCCCACCCCCTTTCCTGTTTCTGCGACCCACCTGCCCACCCGATTCCCTGTTGCCCCCAACTTCCCACTCACCTATTTCTCTGTTTCCCCAACCTTCCCGCCCACACCCTTTCCCTGTTGCCCACCACCGGCCCACCCCCTTCCATGTTATTTCAACCAACCCACCCTCTTCCCTGTTGCCCACAAACACCTACCCACCCCTTTACCTGTTGCCCCACTCCCTTCCCTGTTCCCCTACCCACCCACCCCTCCCTTCCCTGTTGGCCCCACCCACCCCCTTCCCTGTTTCCCCCACCCACCCACCCAACCCTTCCGTGTTGGCCCCACGCTCCCGCCCACTCCATTCCGTGTTGCCCCCACACACCAGCCCACCCCCTTCCCTGTTACCACCACCTACCCTCACCCATCCCTGCTTCCCCCACTCACCCACCACCCCCCTTCCCTGTTGCACCCACTGAACACCCACCCTACTCCTGCCCTGTTGCCCCCACCCACACCCTTCCCTGTTGCCGACACCCATCCACAAAATCATCACATTCCCTGTTAACCCCCCACAGACACCCATCCTCTTACCAGTTGCCCCAAGCACCCACCCGCTTCCCTGTTGCCCCCCACCCACCAACACATCCCCTTCCCTGTTGCCCCCATCTACCCTACCTCTACCCTGCTGCCCCCACTCACTCACCCACCCCTTCCCTGTTGCCACATCCACACACACACCCACTCCTTCCCTGTTGCCCCCACCAACCTACCCACTCCCTTCCCTGTTGCCCCCAACCCACCCTCACCCTCACCCATCCCAGTTGCCCCCACCCACATACCCACTAGCTTCCCTGTTGTCCCCATACATTCACCCAACACCTTCCCTTTTGCCCCCACCCACCCACCACCTACCATATTGCCCCACCCACCCCCTTCCCTGTTCCACTACCACCCAGCCCCTTCACTGTTGCCCCCACACCTTCCCTTTTGCCCCCACCTACTCACCCACCAACCCCCTTCAGTTTTGCCCCCAAACACCTACTAACCCATACCCTTCCCTGTTGCCCCCACCCACCCATCAACCCCCTTCCCTTTTGGCCTCACACACCCACCCACCCCCATCCCTGTAGCCCTCATGCACCCACCCACCCACCTCCTTCCCGGTTGCCCTGATGCACTCACCCACCCGCTTCCTTGTTGCCACCACCCACCCATCAACCCCCTTACATGTTGCACCCACCCACTTCCATGTTGCCCCCACTCAGCCACCAGTTCCTTGTTGCACCCACGACCTTCCCTGTTGCCTCCAACCAACCAGCCACTTACATGTTGCACAACCCACCCACCTACCCCCTTCCCTGTTGCACTTACCAGCCTCTGACCACCTACCCTGTTGTCCCCACCCACCCCCCCACACTCTGCCCAGTTGCAACCACTCACACTCCCCCTTCCCTGTTGTCACAACCCACGTCCCCACACCCTTCACTGTTACCACCACCCACACCCTCTTTCCCTGTTGCCCCACACCCACTCTCACCATTCCCTGTTGCCCCCACTGCCTTCTCTGTTCCCCCACCCACCCACCTCTAACTTCCCTGTTGCCCCCACCACTCCATAAACCACCTTCCCTGTTGCCCCCACACAAACAGCCAAGCCCTTCCCTGTTGCCTTCACCCACCCATCCACCCATCCCCTTCCCTTTTGCCCCCACCCAACCGCTTCCCTGTTGCCCACACCCACCTACACAGCCTGTTCCCTGTTGCCCCCACCCACCCACCCACCCCTTCCATGTTGCCCCCACCCACCCCCTTCCCTGTTGGCCCCACCCACCCCTTCCCTGTTTCACCCACCCACCCACCCAACCCTTCCGTGTTGCCCCCATGCTCCCGGTCACCCCCTTCCCTGTTGCCCCCACCAGCCTGCCCACCGCTTCACTTTTGCCCACAACTTCCCACCCACCTACTTCCCTGTTACGCCCAACCTCCCGCCCACCCCTTTTCCTGTTGCCCGCACCCAGCCACCACTTCCCTGATGCACGCATCACTTTCCCTGTTGCCTCCAACCAACCATCCACTTCCATGTTGCCCCACCAACCCACCCACTCCCATCCCTGTTGCCCCTGCCACCCACCCACCCCGTCCCTGTTGCCCCAAATCACCCACTGACCACCTACCCTGTTGTCCCCACCCACCTCCCCACACTCTGCCCTGTTGCACCCATCCACACTCCCCCTTCCCTTTGGTCCCAACCCGCCTCCCCACAGCCTACACTGTTACCACCACCCACCCCCTCTTTCACTGTAGCCCCCCACCCACCCTCACCATTCCCTGTTGCCCCCTCTGCCTTCCCTGTTCCCCCACCCACCACCTCTAACTTCCCTGTTGCCCCCATCCCCCATACACCACCTTCTCTTTTGCCCCCACACAAAGAGCCACGCCATTCCCTGTTGCCTTCACCCACCCATCCACCCATCCCCTTCCCTGTTGCCCCCACAAAACTGCTTCCCAGTTGGCCACATCCACATACACAGCCCCTTCCCTTTTGCCCCCACACACCCTCACAGCCCCTTCCCTGTTGCTCCAACACACCGACCCACCCCTTCCATTTTGCCCCCACCCACCCCTTCACTGTTGTCCCCACCCACCTACCAACACCCTTCGCTGTTGCCTCCACCCACACACACACCCTTCCCTGTTGCCACACCCACCCACACACCCACCCCTTCACTGTTGACCCCACCCACCCACCGCTTACCCTGTTACCACCACCCACCCTCACCCATCCCATCTGCCCCCACTCACCTACCACCCCCCTTCCCAGTTGTACCCACACACCCACCAAACTCCTGCCGTGTTGCCCCCACTCACACTCTTTCCTGTTGCCGACACCCATCCACAAAACTACCGCCTTCACTGTTACCCCCCACACACACCCACCCTCTTACCAGTTGCCCCACCCACCCACCCCCTTCCCTGATGCCCCCACCCATCCACACAGACCCTTCCCTGTTGCCCGCACCCACCAACACAGCCCCTTCCCTGTTGCCCCCACCTACCCACCCTCTACCCTGCTGCGCCCACCCACCCACACCCCCTTCCCTGTTGCCCCCACCCAACTACCCACAACCTTCACAGTTGCCTCCACCCACACACACGCCCTTCACTGTGGCCACACCCACCCACACACCCACCCCTTCCCTGTTGCTCCCACCCACCCACCCCCTTCCATTTAGCCCCCACCCACCCTCACCCTCACCCATCCCAGTTGCCCCCACCCACATATCCACACCTTTCCTTGTTGCACCCACACACCCACCCAACACCTTCCCTGTTGTCCCCACATATTCACCCAACTCCTTCCCTGTTGCCCCCACCCACACACCACCTACCCTATTGCCCCACCCAGCCCCTTCCCTGTTGCCCCTACCACCCAGCCCCTTTCTTTTTGCCCCCACCTACACACCCACCCAACACCTTCAGAATTGCTCCCAAACACCTACTAACCCACGCCCTTCCTAGTTGCCCCCACCCATCCACTGACCCCCTTCCCTGTTGCCCCGACGCATTCACCCACCTGCTACCCTGTTGCCTCCACGCACCCACCCACTCCCTTACCTGTTGCCCCCAACCACCCACACACCCACCCCTTCCCTGTTGATCCCAACCACCCACCCCTACCCTGTTGCCCCCAACCACACACCACACACCCCCTTCCCTGTTACCACCACCCACCCTCACCCACTCACCTAACCCTCCCTTCCCTGTTGCACCCACACACCCACCCAACCCCTTCACTGTTGTCCCCACACAGTCACCCAACTCCTTCCCTGTTGCCCCCACCCACACACTTCCCTGTTGCCGAAACCCATCCACAAAACCACCGCCTTCCCTGTTACCCCCCACACACACCCACCCACTTACCAGTTGCCCCACGCACATACCCCCTTTCCTGTTGCCCCAACCACCCCTTCCCCATTGCCCCCACCCATCCACACAGCCCCTTCCCTGTTGCCCCCACGCACCCACATATCCCCTTCCATGTTACCCCCACACACACACCCACCCCCTTCCTTGTTGCCCACACCCACCCACCCAACCCCTTCCCTGTTGCCCCAACCCACCCACCCCATACACTGTTGCCCCCACCTACCCACACTCCCTTCCCTGTTGCCCCCACCCAAATACCAACAACCTTCACTGTTGCCTCCACCCACACAAACACCCTTCCCTGTTACCACACCCACCCACACACCCACCCCTTCCCTGTTGCCCCCACGCACCCACCCACCCCTTCCCTATTACCCCCACCCACCCTCACCCTCACTCATCCCAGTTGCCCCCACCCACATACCCACACCATTCCATGTTGCACCCACACACCCACTCAACACCTTCCCTGTTGTCGCCACACATTCACCCAACTCCTTCCCTGTTGCACCCAACCACCCACCCCCTTCCCTGTTGCCCCTACCACCAAACACCTTCCCTGTTGCCCCCACCCCTTCCCTGTTGCCCCCAACTACACACGCACCCACACCCTTCAGTACCTCCAATACGCTTCCCTGCTGCCCCCACCGACCTACCCAACCCTTCCCAGTTGCCCTCTCCCACAAAAACTCCACCTTCCCTGTTGGCCCCATCCACCCCCTTCCCTGTTTCCCCCACCAACCCGCCCACCTATTATATGTTGCCCCCACCCTCCCGCTCAAACCCATTCCCTGTTGCCCCAACAAACCTGCCCACCCCATTCATGATGCCGCCAACTTCCCGCCCACCTACTTCCCTGTGACCCCCAAACTCCCACCCACCCCTTTCCTGTTGCCCCCACCCACCCACCCCCTTCCCTGTTGCACCCACCCACTTCCATGTTGCCCCCGCCCAGCCACCACTTCCCTGTTGTACCCACCACCTTCCCTGTTGCCTCCAACCAACCAGCCACTTCCATGTTGCACAACCCACCCACCTACCCCCTTCCCTGTTGCACTTACCAGCCTCTGACCACCTACCCTGTTGTCCCCACCCACCTCCCCACACTCTGCCCAGTTGCAACCACTCACACTCCCTCTTTGCTGTTGTCCCAACCCACATCCCCACACCCTTCACTGTTACCACCACCCACCCCCTCTTTCCCTGTTATCCCCACCCACCCTCATACATCCCTGTTGCCCATTCCCACCTACCCGCCCCTTCCCTGTTGCACGCACACACCCACACACCCCTTTCCTGTTGTCCCCACACACTCACCCAACGACTTCCCTGTTACCCCCACCCACCCCTTCACTGTTGCCCCCCACCCACCCACCACCTAGCCTAATGCCCCAACACACCCCCATCCCTGTTGCCCCCTACCACTCACCCCATTCCCTGTTGCCACCATCCCATTCCCTATTGCCCCCAACTACCCATCCACCCACCCCCTTCCCTGTTGCTCTGATGCACTCACCCACCCGCTTCCTTGTTGCCACCACCCACCCATCAACCCCCTTACATGTTGCACCCACCCACTTCCATGTTGCCCCCACCCAGCCACCAGTTCCTTGTTGCACCCACAACCTTCCCTGTTGCCTCCAACCAACCAGCCACTTACATGTTGCACAACCCACCCACCTACCCCCTTCCCTGTTGCACTTACCAGCCTCTGACCACCTACCCTGTTGTCCCCACCCACCCCCCCACACTCTGCCCAGTTGCAACCACTCACACTCCCCCTTCCCTGTTGTCCCAACCCACATCCCCACACCCTTCACTGTTACCACCACCCACCCCCTCTTTCCCTGTTGCCCCACACCCACTCTCACCATTCGCTGTTGCCCCCACTGCCTTCTCTGTTCCCCCACCCACCCACCTCTAACTTCCCTGTTGCCCCCACCACCCCATAAACCACCTTCCCTGTTGCCCCCACACAAACAGCCAAGCCCTTCCCTGTTGCCTTCACCCACCCATCCACCCATCCCCTTCCCTTTTGCCCCCACCCAACCACTTCCCTGTTGCCCACACCCACCTACACAGCCTGTTCCCTGTTGCCCCCACCCACCCACCCACCCCTTCCATGTTGGCCCCACCCACCCCTTCCCTGCTTCCCCCACCCACCCACCCAACCCTTCCGTGTTGCCCCCATGCTCCCAGTCACCCCCTTCCCTGTTGCCCCCACCAGCCTGCCCACCGCTTCACTTTTGCCCACAACTTCCCACCCACTTACTTCCCTGTTACGCCCAACCTCCCGCCCACCCCTTTTCCTGTTGCCCGCACCCAGCCACCACTTCCCTGATGCACGCATCACTTTCCCTGTTGCCTCCAACCAACCATCCACTTCCATGTTGCCCCACCAACCCACCCACTCCCATCCCTGTTGCCCCTGCCACCCACCCACCCCGTCCCTGTTGCCCCAAATCACCCACTGACCACCTACCCTGTTGTCCCCACCCACCTCCCCACACTCTGCCCTGTTGCACCCATCCACAATCCCCCTTCCCTTTGGTCCCAACCCGCCTCCCCACAGCCTACACTGTTACCACCACCCACCTCCTCTTTCGCTGTAGCCCCCCACCCACCCTCACCATTCCCTGTTGCCCCCTCTGCCTTCCCTGTTCCCCCACCCACCACCTCTAACTTCCCTGTTGCCCCCATCCCCCATACACAACCTTCTCTTTTGCCCCCACACAAAGAGCCACGCCATTCCCTGTTGCCTTCACACACCCATCCACCCATCCCCTTCCCTGTTGCCCCCACACAACCGCTTCCCTGTTGGCCACATCCACATACACAGCCCCTTCCCTTTTGCCCCCACACACCCTCACAGCCCCTTCCCTGTTGCTCCAACACACCGACCCACCCCTTCCATTTTGCCCCCACCCACCCCTTCCCTGTTGTACCCACCCACCTACCCACACCCTTCGCTGTTGCCTCCATCCACACACACACCCTTCCCTGTTGCCACACCCACCCACACACCCACCCCTTCACTGTTGACCCCACCCACACACCGCCTACCCTGTTACCACCACCCACCCTCACCCATCCCATCTGCCCCCACTCACCTACCACCCCCTTCCCTGTTGTACCCACACACCCACCAAACTCCTGCCGTGTTGCCCCCACTCACACTCTTTCCTGTTGCCGACACCCATCCACAAAACTACCGCCTTCACTGTTACCCCCCACACACACCCACCCTCTTACCAGTTGCCCCACCCACCCACCCCCTTCCCTGATGCCCCCACCCATCCACACAGACCCTTCCCTGTTGCCCGCACCCACCAACACAGCCCCTTCCCTGTTGCCCCCACCTACCCACCCTCTACCCTGCTGCGCCCACCCACCCACACCCCCTTCCTTGTTGCCCCCACCCAACTACCCACAACCTTCACAGTTGCCTCCACCCACACACACGCTCTTCACTGTGGCCACACCCACCCACACACCCACCCCTTCCCTGTTGCTCCCACCCACCCACCCCCTTCCATTTAGCCCCCACCCACCCTCACCCTCACCCATCCCAGTTGCCCCCACCCACATATCCACACCTTTCCTTGTTGCACCCACACACCCACCCAACACCTTCCCTGTTGTCCCCACATATTCACCCAACTCCTTCCCTGTTGCCCCCACCCACACACCACCTACCCTATTGCCCCACCCAGCCCCTTCCCTGTTGCCCCTACCACCCAGCCCCTTCCCTTTTGCCCCCATCTACACACCCACCCAACCCCTTCAGAATTGCTCCCAAACACCTACTAACCCACGCCCTTCCTAGTTGCCCCCACCCATCCACTGACCCCCTTCCCTGTTGCCCCGACGCATTCACCCACCTGCTACCCTGTTGCCTCCACGCACCCACCCACACCCTTACCTGTTGCCCCCAACCACCCACACACCCACCCCTTCCCTGTTGATCCCAACCACCCACCCCTACCCTGTTGCCCCCAACCACACACCACACACCCCCTTCCCTGTTACCACCACCCACCCTCACCCATCCCTGCTGCCCCCACTCACCTTTCACTCCCTTCCCTGTTGCACCCACACACCCACCCAACCCCTTCACTGTTGTCCCCACACAGTCACCCAACTCCTTCCCTGTTGCCCCCACCCACACACTTCCCTGTTGCCAAAACCCACCCACAAAACCACCGCCTTCCCTGTTACCCCCCACACACACCCAGCCACTTACCAGTTGCCCCACGCACATACCCCCTTTCCTGTTGCCCCAACCACCCCTTCCCTGTTGCCCCCACCCATCCACACAGCCCCTTCCCTGTTGCCCCCACGCACCCACATATCCCCTTCCATGTTACCCCCACACACACACCCACCCCCTTCCTTGTTGCCCACACCCACCCACCCAACCCCTTCCCTGTTGCCCCAACCCACCCACCCCATACACTGTTGCCCCCACCTACCCACACTCCCTTCCCTGTTGCCCCCACCCAAATACCAACAACCTTCGCTGTTGCCTCCACCCACACAAACACCCTTCCCTGTTACCACACCCACCCACACACCCACCCCTTCCCTGTTGCCCCCACGCACCCACCCACCCCTTCCCTATTACCCCCACCCACCCTCACCCTCACTCATCCCAGTTGCCCCCACCCACATACCCACACCATTCCATGTTGCACTCACACACCCACTCAACACCTTCCCTGTTGTCGCCAGACATTCACCCAACTCCTTCCCTGTTGCACCCAACCACCCACCCCCTTCCCTGTTGCCCCTACCACCAAACACCTTCCCTGTTGCCCCCACCCCTTCCCTGTTGCCCCCAACTACACACGCACCCACACCCTTCAGTACCTCCAATACGCTTCCCTGCTGCCCCCACTGACCTACCCAACCCTTCCCAGTTGCCCTCTCCCACAAAAACTCGACCTTCCCTGTTGGCCCCACCCACCCCCTTCCCTGTTTCCCCCACCAACCCGCCCACCTATTATATGTTGCCCCCACCCTCCCGCTCAAACCCCTTCCCTGTTGCCCCAACAAACCTGCCCACCCCATTCATGATGCCGCCAACTTCCCGCCCACCTACTTCTCTGTGACCCCCAAACTCCCACCCACCCCCTTTCCTGTTGCCCCCACCCACCCACCCCATTCCCTGTTGCACCCACCCACTTCCATGTTGCCCCCGCCCAGCCACCACTTCCCTGTTGGACCCACCACCTTCCCTGTTGCCTCCAACCAACCAGCCACTTCCATGTTGCACAACCCACACACCTACCCCCTTCCCTGTTGCACTTACCACCCTCTGACCACCTACCCTGTTGTCCCCACCCACCTCCCCACACTCTGCCCAGTTGCAACCACTCACACTCCCTCTTTGCTGTTGTCCCAACCCACATCCCCACACCCTTCACTGTTACCACCACCCACCCCCTCTTTCCCTGTTATCCCCACCCACCCTCATACATCCCTGTTGCCCATTCCCACCTAACCGCCCCTTCCCTGTTGCACGCACACACCCACCCACCCCTTCCCTGTTGTCCCCACACACTCACCCAACCACTTCCCTGTTACCCCCACCCACCCCTTCACTGTTGCCTCCACCCTCCCACCACCTAACCTAATGCCCCAACACACCCCCATCCCTGTTGCCCCTACCACTCACCCCATTCCCTGTTGCCACCATCCCATTCCCTATTGCCCCTAACTACCCATCCACCCATGACCTACCCTGTTGCCCCCAAACACCTACTCACCCCCCTTCCCTGTTGCCCCCACCCACAAACCCACCCCCTTCCTTGTTGCCCCCATCCACCTACTCAACCCTTCCCTGTTGCCCCCATCAACGAAACCTCCCCTTACATGTTTCCCCCACTCACCCACCCACCCCCTTCCCTGTTGCCCCCAAACACCTACACACCCACCCCTTTCTCTGTTGCCCCCACCCACCCACCGAGTCTCTTCCCTGTTGACCCAGCATGCCCATCCACCCACCCCATTCCCTGTTGCCCCCAAACACCCACACACCCATGCACCCCTTCCCTGTTGCCACCACTCTCACCCCCCCCACCCTCTTCCCTGTTGCCCCCAACCACCCTCCACCTACCCTAAGCCTCCACCCACCAACTTCCATGCTGCCCCACACCTTCCCTGTTTCCCCCAGCTACCCACCCACCCCTTCTCTATTGCCTCCAACCACCCACCCACCCCCTTCCTTGTTGCCCCCACCCACGCACACAACGCCTTCCCTGTTGCCCCAACAAACCCACCCTCCCATTCCCCATTGACCCCACCCACCCACTTCGCTGTTGCCCCCACACAGACAGCCTTTCACTATTGCCCCCAACCACCCACTCAAACACCCCCTTCCTTGTAACACCCACCAACACTCTAATCTGTTGCCAACACCCACCTACACACCCCCTTCCCTTTTGCCCCCACCCACAAAACCACCCACTTCCCTGTTGGCCCCACCCTCCCACTCATCCCCTTACCTGTTGCCCCCTCCCAGCCACCCCTTCCCTGTTGCACCCACCCCCTACCCTGTTGCCGCCAACCAAACATCCACTTCCCAGTTGCCCCACCCACCCACCCCCTTCCCTGTTGCCCCCACCCACCGACTGACCACCTTTCTTGTTGTCCCCACCCACTTCCCCACACTCTGGCCTGTTGCCCCCATCCATACTGCCCTTTCCCTGTTTTCCCAACCCACCTCCCCACACGCTTCACTGTTATCACCACCCACCACCTCCTTCCCTGTTGATCCCACCTACCCTCAACAATCCCTGTTGCCCACACTGCCTTTGCTTCCCCACACAAATAGGCACGCCATTCCCTGCTGACTTCCCCTCCCCATCCACCCATCCCTTTCCCTGTTGCCCCCATGCCCCCACCCTTCGACCAAACCCCTTCCCTTTTGCCCCCACCCACCCACACAGACTCTTCCCTGTTGCCCCCACCCACCCACACAGCCCCTTCCCTGTTGCCCCCACCCACCAACCCACCCCCTTCCATGTAGACCCCACCCACCAACCCACCCCCTTCCATGTTGTCCTCACCCACCTACCCACACCCTTCACTGATGCCTCCACTCACACACATCCCCTTCCCTGTTACCCACACCCACCCACCCACCCACCCCTTCCCTGTTATCCACACCCACAATCACACAACCCTGTTGCCCCCACACACCTACCAATCCCCTTCCCTGTTGCACCCACACACCCACCCAACCCCTTCCCTATTGTCCCCACACAGTCACCCAAATCCTGCCCTGTTGCCCCCACCCACACCCTTCCCAGTTGCCAACACTTATCCACAAAACTGCCACCTTCCCTGTTACTCCCCCACCAACACACCCAGCCTCTTACAATTTGCCACCAATCAACCACCCCCTTCCCTGTTGTCCCCACCCACCCACCACCTACCCTATTGCCCCCACCCACCCCCTTCCCTGTTGCCTGCACCCCTTCCCTGTTGCCCCCACTTACACTGCCACACGCCACCTTCAGTGTTGCCCCCAAACAGCTAATAACCCACCCCCTTCCATGTTGCACGCATCCACCAACCAACGCCACTCCCTGTTGTCCCCAACTACCCACCCACCCCCTTCCCTGTTGCCCCACCCCCTTTCCTGTTGCCCCCACCCACCCATCCACCCATCCCTTTCCCTGTTGCCCCCAAACACCCAACCACACACCCCCTTCCCTGTTGCCCCCACCCACGCACCCACCCCCTTTGCTGTTGCCCCCATCCACCAACCACCCCCTTACCTGTTGCCCCCAGCCACCCACCCACACCCTTCCCTGTTGCCCCCACCCCCTTTCCTGTTGCCCACACCCACCCATCCACCCACCCCTTTCCCTGTTGCCCCCAAACACACACCTCCTTCCCTGTTGCCCCCACCCACGCACCCACCCCCTTTGCTGTTGCCCCCACGCACCAACCACCCCCTTACCTGTTGCCCCCACCCACCCACCCACACCCTTCCCTGTTGCCCCCACCCACCCACCCACCCCCATTGCTGTTGCCCCCACAAAGCCAGCCTTTCCCTGTTGCCCCCAACCATCCACTCAAACACCCCCTTCCTTGTTACACCCACCCACCCATCCCCTTCCCTGCTGCCCCCAAATTCCCGCCCACCTACTTCCCTGTTGCCCCCACCGTCCTGCCCACACCCTTCACTGTTGCCCCCCTCCCACCCTCACCATTCCCTGTTGCCTCCACCCAACCCCTTCCTTGTTGCCGCCACCGACCCACCCCCTTCCATGTTGCCTCAATCCACCCACCCCCTTCCCTGTTGCCCACAAACACCTATCCACACCATTTCCCTGTTGCCCCCACCCTCTTCCCTGTTCCCCTACCCACCCACCCCCCCTTCCCTGTTGCCCCCACTCACCCATGCCATTCCCTGTTGCCCCCACCCACCCACACACACCTTCTCTATTGCCCCCACTGCCCCACCCATCCACCAGCTTCCTTGTTGACCCAACCCACCAACACACCACCTTCACTGTTGCCACCAACCACCCACTGCTTCTCTGTTACCCACACGCACCCACACCCTTCCCTGTTGCCCCCACCCACTTAACCACCCCCTTTCCTGTTGCTCGCAACCAACTACCCACTACCTTCACTGTTGCCCCCACCCACAAACAACCCCTTCCTGTTGCCCAAACAACCCCAAAAACCCACCCACTACACTGTTGTCCCCAACCACACCCTTTCCTGTTACCCCCAACCACCCACCCACCCGTTTACCTGTTGCCCCCACCCACCCAACACCTTCCCTGTTGCCCCACCCACCCACCCATCTCCTTCCCTGTTTCTCCCACCCACTTCCCTGTTGACCCCACACAACCACTCACCCTCCCCCTTCCCCCAGCCACCCACACATGCACCCCCTTCAATGTTGCCCCCACCCACCCATACACCCACCCACCACCTTCCCTGTTGCAACCACTCCCACACACCCTCCACCTACTCTATTGCCTCCACACACCCTCCACCTACCCTATTGCCTCCACCCACCACCTTCCCTGCTGCCCCCACCCACCCACTTACCTATTGCCCCTAACCACCCACCTATCCCCTTCCCTGATGCCCCCAACCACACACTGACCTCATTCACTGTTGTCCCCTCCCACCAACCCACACCCTGCCCTGTTGCCCCTATCCACACTCCCCATTCCCTGTTGCCCCCACCCAACGCCTTCCCTGTTGCCCCCCACTGACCCACCCCTTCCATGTTGCCTTAACCCACCGACCCACCCCCTTCCTTGTTAGCCCCACACACCCTCACCCATCCCTGTTGCCCCCACCAAACTACCCAGCCCCTTCCCTGTAGCACCCACACAGCAACCCATCCCCTTCCCTGTTGTCCCCACCCACCCACCAACAACTTTCCCTGTTGCTGACACCCATGCACAAAACCACCCCCTCCCCTGTTACACCCACACACACACCCACCCTATTACCAGTTGCCCCAAACACACACCCCCTTCCCGTTGCCCCCACCCACCCCTTCCCTTTTGCCCCCAACCACCCACCACCTAACCTATTGCCCCTACCCATCCCCTTCCTTTTTGCGCCCTACCAACCACCCCATTCTCCATTGCCCCCACCACTTCCCTGTTGCCACACCCTACCCACCCCCCCTTCCCTGTTGCCCCCAAACACCTACTCACCCACCCCTTCCCTGTTGCCCCCACCCACTCACATCGCCCCTTCTCTGTTGCCCCCACCCACCCATACACCCACACACTTCCCTGTTGCCCCCACCCACACACCCATCCTCCCTCTTCCCTGTATCCCCCACATACCCAATCACCCACCACCTTCCTTATTGCCCCAAACCAACCTCCCAACCCCTTTCCTGTTGCCCCCAACCACCCACACAACTCCTTCCCTGTTGCCCCCACACACCCACCCACTTCCCCATTGCCCCCACCCACCCACACACCCACCCGCTTCCCTGTATCCCACACCCACCCACTTCTCTGTTACCCCCCACCCTCCCACTCACCCCGTTCCCTGTTGTTCTGACCCATGCACTTGCCCACCCCTTCCCTGTTGCCCGCAACTACCCACCAACCTACATCCCTGTTGCCCACACCCTCACGCACACACCATTTCCTGTTGCCACACCCACCCACACACCCACCCCTTCCCTGTTGCCCCCACACAACCACCCACTCATTCCCTGTTACCCCCACCCACCCTCACCCTCACTCATCCCAGTTGCCCCCACCCACATACCCACACCATTCCATGTTGCACCCACACACCCACCCAACCCCTTCCCTGTTGTCGCCACACATTCACCCAACCCCTTCTCTGTTGCCCCTACCACCCAACCCCTTCCCTGTTGCCCCCACCCCTTCCCTGTTGCCCTCAACTAAACATGCACCCACACCCTTCAGTACCTCCAATACCCTTCCCTGCTGCCACCACCCACCTATCCAGCGCTTCCCTGTTGCCCCCTTCCACGAAAACTCCACCTTCCCTGTTGGCACCATCCACCCCCTTCGCTGTTTCCACCACCCACCCGCCCACCCCTTCCGTGTTGCCCCCACCCTCCCGCTCAAACCCCTTCCCTGTGGCCACAAACCACCTGCCCACCCCATTCATGTTGCCACCAACTTCCCACCCACCTACTTCACTGTGACCCCAAACTCCCACCCTGCCCCTTTCCTGTTGCCCCCACCCACCGACCTCATTCCCTGTTGCACCCACACACCCCCTTCCCTGTTGCACCCATCCACTTCCATGTTGCCCCCGCACAGCCACCACTTCCCTGTTGTACCCACCACCTTCCCTGTTGCCTCCAACCAACCAGCCACTTCCATGTTGCACAACCCACCCACCTACCCCCTTCCCTGTTGCACTTACCACCCTCTGACCACCTACCCTGTTGTCCCCACCCACCTCCCCACACTCTGCCCAGTTGCAACCACTCACACTCCCCCTTCCCTGTTGTTCCAACCCGCCCACCCACCCCATTCCCTGTTGCCCCCACACACCCACACACCCATCCACCCCTTCCCTGTTGCCACCACTCCCACCCCCTCCACCCCCTTCCCTGTTGCCCCCAACCACCCTCCACCTACCCTAAGCCTCCACCCACCAACTTCCATGCTGCCCCCACCCCTTCCCTGTTTCCCCCAGCTACCCACCCACCCCTTCTCTATTGCCTCCAACCACCCACCCACCCCCTTCCCTGTTGCTCCCACCCACCCACACAACGTCTTCCCTGTTGCCCCAACAAACCTACCCTCCCATTCCCCATTGACCCCACCCACCCACTTTGCTGTTGCCCCGACACAGACAGCCTTTCACTGTTGCCCCCCAACCACCCACTCAAACTCCCCCTTCCTTGTAACACCCACCCACCCTCCAACACTCTAATCTGTTGCCACCACCCACCTACCCACCCCCTTCCCTGTTGCCCCCACCCACAAAACCACCCACTTCCCTGTTGGCCCCACCCTCCTACTTATCCCCTTACCTGTTGCCCCCTCCCAGCCACCCCTTTCCTGTTGCACCCACCCACTACCCTGTTGCCGCCAACCAACCATCCACTTCCCTGTTGCCCCACCCACCCACCCACCCCCTTCCCTGTTGCCCCCACCCACCGACTGACCACCTTTCTTGTTGTCCCACCCACTTCCCCACACTCTGCCCTGTTGCCCCCATCCACACTGCCCTTTCCCTGTTTTCCCAACCCACCTCCCCACACGCTTCACTGTTATCACCACCCACCACCTCCTTCCCTGTTGATCCCACCTACCCTCAACAATCCCTATTGCCCACACTGCCTTTGCTGCCCCACACAAATAGGTAAACCGTTCCCTGTTGCCTTCCCCTCCCCATCCAACATCCCCTTCCCTGTTGCCCCCATGGCCCCACCCTGTGACCAAACCCCTTCCCTTTTGCCCCCACCCACCCACACAGACTCTTCCCTGTTGCCCCCACCCACACACACAGCCCCTTCCCTGTTGCCCCCACCCACCAACCCACACCCTTCCATGTAGCCCCCACCCACCTACCCACACCCTTCACTGCTGCCTCCACTCACACACATCCCCTTCCCTGTTACCCACACCCACAACAACACAACCCTGTTGCCCCCACCCACCTACCAACCCCCTTCGCTGTTGCACCCACACACCCACCCAACCCTTCCCTATTGTCCCCACACATTCACCCAAATCCTTCCCCTTTGCCCCCACCCACACCCTTCCCAGTTGCCAACACCCATCCCCAAAACTGCCACCTTCCCTGTTACCACCCCCACCCACACACCCACCCTCTTACAATTTGCCCCCCGCACCCACCCCTTCCCTGCTGCCCCCACCCACCCACCACCTACCCTATTGCCACCACCCACCCCCTTCCCTGTTGCCCCCTACGACCCAGCCCCTTCCCTGTTGCCTGCATCCCTTCCCTGTTGCCCCCAACTACCCACCCACCCCCTTCCCTGTTGCCCCACCCCCTTTCCTGTTGCCCCCACCCATCCATCCACCCACCCCCTTCCCTGTTGCACCCAAACACCCACCCACACACCCATTTGCCTGTTGCCCCCACCCACCCACCCCCATTGCTGTTGCCCCACCCACCCACCACCCCCTTACCTGTTGCCCCCACCCACCCCCCCACACATTTCCCTGTTGCCCCCACCCACCCACCCACACCCATTGTTGTTGCCCCCACACAGCCAGCCTTTCCCTGTTGACTTCAATCACCCACTCAAACACCCCCTTCCTTGTTACACCCACCCAGCCTCCAACAGCCTTCCCTATTGCCCCACCCACCCACCCACCCCCTTGTTGCCCCAAAATTCCCGCCCACCTACTCCCCTGTTGCCCCCACCATCCTGCCCACACCCTTCCCTGTTGCCCCCCTCCCACACTCACCATTCCCTGTTGCCTCCACCCAACCCTTCCCTTTTGCCGCCACCGACCCACCCCCTTCCATGTTGCCTCAATCCCCCCACCCCCTTCCCTGTTGCCCACAAACACCTACCCACACCCTTTCCCTGTTGGCCCCTCCCTCTTCCCTGTTCCCCTACCCACCCACCCCCGTTCCCTGTTGCCCCCACTCACTCACCCCATTCCCTGTTGCCCCCACCCACCCACACACCACCTTCTCAGTTGCCCCCACTGCCCCACCCATCCACCAGCTACCCTGTTGACCCCACCCACCCACCCCCTGCACTGTTGCCACCAACCACCCACCGCTTCCCTGTTACCCTCAAGCACCCACACCGTTCCCTGTTGCCCCCACCCACTTAATCACCCCCTTTCCTGTTGCTCTCAACCAACTACCCACTACCTTCACTGTTGCCCCCACCAACAAACAACCCCTTCCTGTTGCCCCACCCACCTACACACCCACCCTTTCCCTGTTGACCCCAAAAACCCACCCACTACCCTGTTGTCCCCAACCACACCCATTCCTGTTACCCCCACCCACCCACTCAACCGTTTACCTGTTACCCCCACCCACCCAACCCCTTCCCTGTTGCCCCACCCACCCACACACCTCCTTCCCTGGTGCTCCCACCCACTTCCCTGTTGACCCCACACAACCACTCACCCTCCCCCCTTCCCCCAGCCACCCACACATGCACCCCCTTCAATTTTGCCCCCACCCACCCATACACCCACCCCACCCCCTTCCCTGTTGCAACCACTCCCACCCACCCACCCCCTACCCTGTTGCCTCCACACACCCTCCACCTACCCTATTGCCTCCACCCACCACCTTCCCTGCTGCCCCCACACACCCACCCACTTACCTATTGCCCCTAACCACCCACCTATCCCCTTCCCTGATGCCCCCAACCACAAACTGACATCCTTCCCTGTTGTCCCCTCCCACCACGCCACACCCTGCCCTGTTGCCCCCATCCACACTCCCCATTCTCTGTTGCCCCCACCCAACCCCTTCCCTGTTGCCCCCCACTGACCCACCCCTTCCATTTTGCCTTAACCCACCGACACACCCCCTTCCCTGTTAGCCCCACGCACCCTCACCCATCCCTGTTACCCCCCACCAAACTACCCAGCCCCTTCCCTGTTGCAGACACACCCACCCATCCCCTTCCCTGTTGTCCCCACACACTCACCCAACTCCTTCCCTATTGCCCCCACCCACCCACCAACACCCTTCCCTGTTGATGACACCCATGCACCAAACCACCACCTCCCCTGTTACACCCACACACACACCCACCCTCTTACCAGTTGTCCCAACCACACACCCCCTTCCCCGTTGCCCCCACCCATCCCTTCTCTGTTGCCCCCAACCACCCAGCACCTAACATATTGCCCGCACCCACCCCTTCCTTTTTGCCCCCTACCACCCATCACCTTCTCCGTTGCCCCCACCACTTCCCTGTTGCGACCACCTACCCACCCACCCTTTCCCTGTTGATCCAAACACCCACACACCCACCACTTTCCCTGTTGCCCCCAACCACCCATACACACACACACTTTCCTGTTGCCCCCACCCAACCACACACCCACCCCTACCCTATTGCCACCACACCAATCCACCAATCCCTTCCCTGTTGCCCCCACCCACCCCTTCACTGTTTCCCCCACATAACCACCCACACACCCCCTTCCCTATTGTCCCCAATCACCCTCACAACCCCCTTTCCTGTTGCCCCCAACCACCCACACAACCCCTTCCCTGTAGCCCCCACACACTCACCACCCACTTCCCCATTGCCCCCACCCACCCACACATCCTCCCCTTCCCTGTTTCCCCCCACCCACCCACACACCAAACACCCCCACCTTCCCTGTTGCCCCTACCCACCCACCCACCCCTTCGCTGTTGCCCCCACACAGCAAGCCTTTCCCTGTTGCCCCAAACCACCCACCCACACCCTTTGCTGTTGCCGCCACCCAAACACATACACTTCCCTCTTGCCCCACCCTCTCAAACACCCACCCCTTCCCTGATGACCCCTCCCACCCACCGCCTACCCTGTTTCTCCCAACCACCCACATACCCACCCTCTTCCCTGTTACCCCCCACCCACCCTCATCCATCTCGGTTGCCCCCACCCACCTACCCAGCCTCTTCCATGTTGCACCCACCCATCCACTTCCCTGTTGTCCCCACAAACTCACACAAATCCTTCCCTGTTGTCCCCACCCAACCACCCACTAAAGTCCATGTTCCATTGTCCCACCCATCCACCCATCCCCTTCCCTGTTGCCCCCACCCACACCCACACCCTTTGCTGTTGCCCCCACCCACACACAAATGCATCCCTGTTGCCCACCCTCCCATACACCCACTCCTTCCCTGATGACAACACCAACACACCCCCTACTCTGTTGCCCCCAACCACCCACCCACCCATCCCCTTCTCTGTTAGCCCCACACACCCTCACCCATCCCTGTTGCCCCCACCAAACTACCCAGCCACTTCACTATAGCACCTACACACCCACCCATCCCCTTCCCTGTTGTCCCCACACACTCACCCAACTCCTTCCCTGTTGCTCCCACTCACCCACCAAAACCCTTCCCTGTTGCTGACATACATGCACCAAACCACCCCCTCCCCTGTTACACCCACACACACACCCACCCTCTTACCAGCTGCCCAACCACACACCCCCTTCCCCATTGCCCCCACCCATCCCTTCCTTGTTGCCCCATACCACCCACCCCCTTCTCCGTTGCCCCCACCACTTCCCTGTTGCCACAACCTACCCACCCACCCCTTCCCTGTTGCCCCCAAACACCTACTTAACCACCCCTTCCCTGTTGCCCCCACCCACCAACACCGCCCATTCCCTGTTGCCCCCATCAACCCACCCAGCCGCTTCCCTGTTGACCCCACACACACACCCATCCTCCCTCTTCCTCTTCCCCCCACCCACCCCTTCCCTGTTGCCCCAAACCACCCACCACCTAACCCTATTGCCCCTACCCAACCCCTTCCCTGTGGCCCAATACCACCCACCACCTTCTCTGTTGCCCCCACCACTTCCCTGTTGCCACAAACTACCCACCCACCCCTTCCCTGTTGCCCCCACCCACCCACACAGCCCCTTCCCTGTTGCTCCCACCCACCCATACACCCACACACTTCCCTGTTGCCCCCACCCACCCACACACCCACCCGCTTCCCTGTTACCCCCACCCTCCCACTCACCCCGTTCCCTGTTGCTCTGACCCATGCACCTGCCCACCCCTTCCCTGTTGCCCGCAACTACCCACCCACCTACATCCCTGTTGCCCACACCCTCCCGCACACCCTTTCCTGTTGCCACACGTACCCACACAACCCCTTCCCTGTTGCACCCATGCACCCACCCACTCCTTCCCTGTTCCCCCCACCCACCCTCACCCTCACTCATCCCAGTTGCCCCCACCCACATACCCATGTTGCACCCATACACCCACCCAACCCCTTCCCTGTTGTCGCCACACGTTCACCCAACTCCTTCCCTGTTGCATCCAACCACCCACCCCCTTCCCTGTTGCCCCTACCACCCAACCCCTTCCCTGTTGCCCCCAGCCCTTCACTGTTGCCCCCAACTACACATGCACCCACACCCTTCAGTACATCCAATACCCTTCCCTTCTGCCCCCACCCACCTATCCAACACTTCCCTGTTGCCCCCTCCCACAAAAACTCCACCTTCCCTGTTGGCCCCAGCCACACCCTTCCCTGTTTCCCCCACCCACCCGCCCACCCCTTCCGTGTTGCCCCCACCCTCCCGCTCAAACCACTTCCCTGTTGCCCCAACCCACCTGCCCACCCCGTTCATGTTGCCGCCAACTTCCCGCCCACCTACTTCCCTGTGACCTCCAAAATCCCGCCCACCCCCTTTCCTGTTGCCCCCACCCACCCACCCCCTTCCCTGTTGCACCCACGCACTTCCATGTTGCCCCCACCCAGCCACCACTTCCCTGTTGTACCCACCACCTTCCCTGTTGCCTCCAACCAACCAGCCACTTCCATGTTGCACAACCCACACACCTACCCCCTTCCCTGTTGCACTTACCACCCTCTGACCACCTACCCTGTTGTCCCCACCCACCTCCCCACACTCTGCCCAGTTGCAACCACTCACACTCCCCCTTCCCTGTTGTTCCAACCCACATCCCCACACCCTTCACTGTTACCACCACCCACCCCCTCTTTCCCTGTTACTCCCACCCACCCTCAAACATCCCTGTTGCCCATTCCCACCTACCCGCCCCTTCCCTGTTGCACGCACACACCCACCACCTAGTCTAATGCCCCAACACACCCCCGTCCCTGTTGCCCCCTTCCACTCACCCCATTCCCTGTTGCCCCGATCCCATTCCCTATTGCCCCCACCTACCCATCCACCCACCACCTTCCCTGTTGCCCCCAATCACCTACTTACCCCCCCTTCCCTGTTGCCCCCACCCACACACCCACCCCCTTCCCTGTTGCCCCCATCCACCTACACAACCCTTCCCTGTTGCCCCCACCCAAGAAACCTCCCCTTCCCTGTTTCCCCCACTCACCCGCACCCCCATTCCCTGTTGCCCCGACCCACCCAACTACGCTATTGCCCCCACCCATCCACTTCCTTGTTGCCCCCTACCACCTATGCCCTTCCCTGTTGCCCCCAACTACACACCCACCCACCCCCTTCCCTGTTGCCCCCAAACACCTACACACCCACCCCCTTCCCTGTTGCCCCCACCCACCCACCCACCGAGTCTCTTCCCTGTTGACCCCACACACCCACCCACCCACCCCATTCCCTGTTGCCCCCACACACGCACACACCCATCCACCCCTTCCCTGTTGCCACCACTCCCACTCCCCACCCCCTTCCCTGTTGCCCCCAACCACCCTCCATGTACCCTAAGCCTCCACCCACCAACTTCCCTGCTGCCCCCACCCCTTCCCTGTTTCCCCAGCTACCCACCCACCCCTTCTCTATTGCCCCCAACCACCCACCCACACCCTTCCCTGTTGCCCCCACCCACTCACACAACACCTTCCCTGTTGCCCCAACAAACCCACCCTCCCCTTCCCCATTGTCCCCACCCACCCACTTCGCTGTTGCCCCGACACAGACAGCCTTTCACTGTTGCCCCCAACCACCCACTCAAACTCCCCCTTCCTTGTAACACCCACCCACCCTCCAACACTCTAATCTGTTGCCACCACCCACCTACCCACCCCCTTCCCTGTTGCCCCCACCCACAAAACCACCCACTTCCCTGTTGGTCCCACCCTCCCACTCATCCCCTTACCTGTTGCCCCCTCCCAGCCACCCCTTTCCTGTTGCACCCACCCCCTATCCTGTTGCCGCCAACCAACCATCCACTTCCCTGTTGCCCCACCCACCCACCCCCTTCCCTGTTGCCCCCACCCACCGACTGACCACCTTTCTTGTTGTCCCCACCCACTTCCCCACACTCTGCCCTGTTGCCCCCATCCACACTGCCCCTTCGCTGTTTTCCCAACCCACCTCCCCACACGCTTCACTGTTACCACCACCCACCCACTCCTTCCCTGTTGACCCCACCCACCCTCAACAATCCCTGTTGCCCACACTGCCTTTCCTGCCCCACACATATAGGCACGCCGTTCGATGTTGCCTTCCCCTCCCCATCCACACATCCCCTTCCCTGTTGCTCCCATGCCCTCTCCCTTCGACCAAAACCCTTCCCTTTTGCCCCCACCCACCCACACAGACTCTTCCCTGTTGCCCCCACCCACCCACACAGCCCCTTCCCTGTTGCCCCCACCCACCAACCCACCCCTACCATGTAGCCCCCACCCACCTACCCACACCCTTCACTGTTGCCTCCAATCACACACATCCCCTTCCCTGTTGCCACACCCACCCACCCACCCACCCCTTCCCTGTTACCCACACCCACACCAACACAACCCTGTTGCCCCCACCCACCTACCAACCCCCTTCCCTGTTGCACCCACACAGTCACCCAAATCCTTCCCCTTTGCCCCCACCTACACCCTTCCCAGTTGCCAACACCCATCCACAAAACTGCCACCTTCACTGTTACCCCCCCCACCCACACACTGAGCCTCTTACAATTTGCCCCCACGCACCCACCCCCTTCCCTGTTGCCCCCACCCACCCACCACCGACCTTATTGCCCCCAACCACCCCCTTCCCTGTTGCCCCCTCCCACCCAGCCCCTTACCTGTTGCCTGCACCCCTTCCCTGTTGCCCCCACTTACACAGCCACACACCCCCTTCAGTGTTGCCCCGAAACAGCTAATTACCCACCCCCTTCCATGTTGCACCCACCCACCAACCAACCCCTTTCCCTGTTGCCCCCAACTACCCACCCACCCCCTTCCCTGTTGCCCCACCCCCTTTCCTGTTGCCTCCACCCACCCATCCACCCACCCCCTTCCGTGTTGCCCCCAAACACCCACCCACACACCCCCTTCTCTGTTGCCCCCACCCAACCACCCACCCCCATTGCTGTTGCCCCCACCCACCCACCACCCACTTACCTATTGCCCCCACCCACCCACCCACACCCTTCCCTGTTGCCCCCACCCACCCACCCACACCCATTGCTGTTGCCCCCACACAGCCAGCCTTTCCCTGTTGCCCCCAACCAGCCACTCAAACACCCCCTTCCTTGTTACACCCACCCACCATCCAACAGCCTTCCCTATTGCCCCATCCACCCACCCACCCCCTTCCCTGTTGCCCCAAATTCCCACCCACCTACTTCCCTGTTGCCCCCACCGTCCTGCTCATTCCCTTCCCTGTTGCCCCCTCCCACTCTCACCATTCCCTGTTGCCTCCACCCAACCCCTTCCCTGTTGCCACCAATGACCCACCCCCTTCCATGTTGCCTCAATCCCCCCACCCCCTTCCCTGTTGCCCACAAACACCTACACACACCCTTTCCCTGTTGCCCCCACCCATTTCACTGTTCCCCTACCCACCCACCCCATTCCCTGTTGCCCCCACTCACCCACCCCATTCCCTGTTGCCCCCCCCCCACCCACTTTCCTATTGCCCCTAACCACACACCACCTTCTCAGTTGCCCCCACTGCCCCACCCATCCACCGGCTTCCCTGTTGACCCCACCCACCCACCCACCCCCTTCACTCTTGCCACCAACCACCTACCGCTTCCCTGTTACCCTCACCCACCCAACCCCTTCCATGTTGCCTCCACCCACCCACACATCTCCTTCCCTGTTGCTCCCACCCACTTCCCTGTTGACCCCACACAACCACTCACCCTCCCCCTTCCCTCCAGCCACCCACACATGCACCCACTTCAATATTGCCCCCACCCACCCATACACCCACCCACCCCCTTCCCTGTTGCAACCACTCCCACCCACCCACCCCCTTCCCTGTTGCCCCCACACACCCTCCACCTACCCTATTGCCTCCACCCACCACCTTCCCTGCTGCTCCCACCCACCCACCCACATTCCTATTGCCCCTTACCACCCACCTATCCCCTTCCCTGATGCCCCCAACCACCCACTGACCCCCTTCCCTGTTGTCCCCTCCCACCTCCCCACACCCTGCCCTGTTGCCCCCATCCATACTCCCCATTTCCTGTTGCCCCCACCCAAGCCCTTCCCTGTTGCCCTAACCCATCGATGCACCCCCTACCCTGTTAGCCCCTCACACCCTCACCCATCCCTGTTGCCCCCAACAAACTACCCAGCCACTTCCCTGTTGTCCCCACACACTCACCCAACTCCTTCCCTGTTGCCCCCACCCACCCACCAACACCCTTCCCTGTTGCTGACACCCATGCACCAAACCATCCCATTCCCTGTTACACCCACGCACACACCCACCCTCTTACCAGTTGCCCCAACCACCCACCCCCTTCCCTGTTGCCCCCACCCACCCCTTCCCTGTTGCCCCCTACAACCACTCCCTTCTCTGTTGCCCCCACCACTTCCCTGTTGCCACCACCTACCCACCCACCCCTTCCCTGTTGCCCCCAACCACCCATACACCCACACACATTGCTTTTGGCCCCACCCACCCACACACCCACCCCTACCCTATTGCCACCACTCCAACCCACTCATCCCTTCCCTGTTGCCCCCACCCCTTCACTGTTTCCCCCACATACCCACCCACAGACCCCCTTCCCTATTGTCCCCAACCACCAGCCCACCCCCTTTCCTGTTGCCCCCAACCACCCACACAACCCCTTCCCTGTATCCCCCACACACTCACCACCCACTTCCCCATTGCCCCTACCCACCGCACATCCTCCCCTTCCCTGTTTCCCCCACCCACCCACACACCAACCACCCCCACCTTCCCTGTTGCCCCCACCCACCTACTTCCCTGTTGCCCCCACCCACCCACCCAACCGTTCGCTTTTGCTCCCACACAGCGAGCCTTTCCCTGTTGCCCTGAACCACCCACTCAAACATGCCCTTGGGTGGTACACCCACCCAAATTTTAACACCCTTCACTTTTGCCCCCACCCACGTACCCACCCCCTTCCCTGTTGCCCCCACCCATAAACACTCCCCCTTCCCTGTTGGCCCCACCCACCCAACTGCCCACCTCCTTCTCTGTTACCCCCAACCTCTGGCTCACCCCCTTCCCTGTTGCCCCTTCCCATACACCTGTCCACTACTTCCCTGTTGCCCCCAACTACCCACCTACCTACTTCCCTGTTGCCCCCACCCTCCCACCCACCCCCTTCCCTGTTGCAACCACTCACCCCCTTCCCTGTTGCACCCAACTCCTTCCATGTTGCCTCCAACCAATCATCCACTTCCCTGTTGCCCCAAACCACCCACCCCCTACCCTGTTGCCCCCAACCATCGACATACGCACCCTCTTCCCTGTTACCCCCACCCACCCTCATCCATCCCTGTTGCCCCCACCCACCTACCCAGCCTCTTCCATGTTGCACCCACACACCCACCCACCAACTTCACTGTTGTCCCCCCAAACTCACCCAACTCCTTCCCTGTAGCCCCCACCCACACACCAACTCCCTTCCCTGTTGTCCCCCCCCCCAACCACCCACCCAAGTCTTTGTTCCCTTCTCCCAGCCAATCACCCATCCCCTTCTCTGTTGCCCCCACCCACCCACCCACACCCTTTGCTGTTGCCCCCACCCACACACAAACCCATTCCTGTTGCCCCACCCTCCCACACACCCACCCCTTCTTTGATGACAAAACCCACCCACCCCCTACCCTGTTGCCCCCAACCACCCACCCACCCATCCCCTTCCCTGTTAGCCCCACACACCCTCACCCATCCCTGTTGCCCCCACCAAACTACCCAGCTCCTTCCTTGTAGCACCCACACAGCAACCCATCCCCTTCCCTGTTGTCCACACACACTCACCCAACTCCTTCCCTGTTGCCCCCACCCACCAACAACCTTCCTTGTTGCTGACATGCATGCACCAAACCATCCCCTCCCCTGTTACACCCACTCACACACCCACCCTCTTACCAGTTGCCCCAACCACACACCCCCCTTCCCTGCCTTCCCTGTTGCCCCCAACCACCCACCACCAACCTATTGCCCCTACCCATCCCCTTGCTTGTGGCCTGCTACCACCCACCACCTTCTCTGTTGCCCCCACCACTTCCCTGTTGCCACAACCTACCCACCCACCCCTTCCCTGTTGCCCCCAAACACCTACTCACCCACCCCTTCCATGTTGCCCCCACCCACACATACACCCACACACTTCCCTGTTACCCCCACCCACCCACACACCCACCCACGCCTTCCTTGTTTCCCTCACATACCCAATCACCCACCCCCTTCCTTATTGCCCCCAACCACCAACCCTCCCACTTTCCTGTTGCCCCCAACCACCCACACAACTCCTTCCCTGTTGCCCCCACACACCCATCCACTTCCCCATTGCCCCCACCCACCCACACACCCACCCACTTCTCTGTTACCCCCACCCTCCCACTCACCCCCTTCCCTGTTGCTCTGACCCATGCACCTGCCCACCCCTTCCCTGTTGCCCGCAACTACCCACCCACCTACTTCCCTGTTGCCCACACCCTCCCACACACACCCTTTCCTGTTGACCCCGCCCACCCACCCAGCCACACCCTTCCCTGTTGCAACCATACACTTCAATTAGCCCCCGCCCACCCAGCCACCCCTCCATTCCCCTTTGGTCCCACACACCCTGCCCCTTCCCTGTTGCCCACAAACACCCACCCACCCCTTTCCCAGTTGCCACCACACACCCACACACCACCTTCCCTGTTGCCACCAAGCACCCACCCACCCACCCCCTTCCCTGTTGCCCCAAACCATCCACCCACAACCCTTTCCTGTTGCCGCCACCCACACACACACACATCCCTGTTGCCCCACCCTCCCAAACACCCACCCCTTCCCTGTTGACCCCACCCACCCACCCCTACCCTGTTGCCCCCAACCACCCTCATACCCACCCCCTTCCCTGTTACCCCCAGCCACCCTCATCCATCCCTGTTGCCCCACCCACCTACCCAGCCTCTTCCATGTTGCACCCACACACCCACCCACCCAATTCCCTGTTGTCCCCACAAACTCACCGAACTCCTTCCCTGTTGACCCCACCCACCCACCAACCCAAAGTCCATGTTGCCTTCTCCCACCCATCCATCCATCCCCTTCCCACTTGCCCCCACCCACCCACACAACACCTTCCCTGTTGCCTCCACCCACCCATACACCCACACACTTCCCTGTTGCCCCCACTCACTCATACACCCACCCATGCCTTCCCTGTTTCCCCCACATACCCAATCACCCACCCCCTTCCTTATTGCCCCAAACCACCCACCCACCCCCTTTCCTGTTGCCCCCAACCACCCACACAGCTCCTTCCCTGTTGCCCCCAAACAACCATCCACTTCCCCGTTGCCCCCAACCACCCACACAACCACCCGCTTCCCTGTATCCCACCCTCCCACTCACCCTCTTCCCTGTTGCTCTGACCCACGCACCTGCCCATCCCTTCCCTGTTGCCTGCAACTACCCACCCACCTACTTCCCTGTTGCCCCCACCCTCCCACACACACCCTTTTCTGTTACCCCCACCCACCCACCCCCTTCCCTGTTGCACCCAGCCACACCCTTCCCTGTTGTAACCATCCACTTCAATTAGCCCTCGCCCACCCACCCACTCCTCCATTCCCTGTTGGTCCCACACACTCTGCCCCTTCCCTGTTGCCCACAAACACCCACCCACCCCTTTCCCAGTTGCCACCACACACCCACACACAACCTTCCCTGTTGCCCCCACCCACCCACACCCTTTGCTGTTGCCGCCACCCACAAACACACACTTCCCTGTTGTCCCCACACACTCACCCAACTCCTTCCCTGTTGCCTCCACACACCCACAAACACCCTTCCCTTTTGCTGACACCCATGCACCAAACCACCCCCTCCTTTGTTACACCCACACACACACCCACCCTCTTACCAGTTGTCCCAACCACACACCCCCTTCCCCGTTGCCCACACCCACCCCTTCCCTGTTGCCCCCAACCACCCACCACCTAACCTATTGCCGGCACACACCCCCTTCCCTGTTGCCCCCTATCATCCACCCCATTCTCCATTGCCCCCACCACTTCCCTGTTGCCACCACCTACCCACCCACCCCTTTCCTGTTGCCCCCCACCCACCCCTTCCCTGTTGCCCTCAGCCACCAACCACCTAACCTATTGCCCGCACACACCCCCTTCCCTGTTGCCCCCTACCACCCACCATATTCTCCATTGCCCCCACCACTTCCCTGTTGCCACCACCTACCCACCCACCCCTTCCCTGTTGCCCCCAAACACCCACCCACTCACCCCTTTCCCTGTTGCCCCCAACCACCCACACACCCACCCCTACCCTATTGCCACCACTCCAACCCACCCACCCCTTCCCTGTTGCCCCCACCCCTTCACTATTTCCCCCACGTACCCACCCACACACCCCTTCCCTATTGTCCACAACCACCCACCCACCCCCTTTCCTGTTGCCCCCAATCACCCACACAACCCCTTCCCTGTAGCCCCCACACACTCACCACCCACTTCCCCATTGCCACCACCCACCACACATCCTCCCCTTCCCTGCTTCCCCCACCCACCCACACACCAACACCCCGCACCTTCCCTGTTGCCCCCACCCACCTACTTCCCTGTTTCCCCCACCCACCTACCCACCCCTTCACTGTTGCCCCCACACAGCGAGCCTTTCCCTGTTGCCCCGAACCACCCACTCAAACACGCCCTTCCTTGGTACACCCAACCACACTTCAACACCCTTCCCTTTTGCCCCCACCCACGTTCCCACCCCCTTCCCTGTTGCCCCCCACCCATGAACACTCCCCCTTCCCTGTTGGCCCCACCCACTCAACTGCCCACCCCCTTCTCTGTTACCCCCACCCTCCTGCTCACCCCCTTCCCTGTTGCCCCTTCCTATGCACCTGCCCACCCCTTCCCTGTTGCCCCCATCTACCCACCTACCCACTTCCCTGTTGCCCCCACCCTCCCACACACCCCCATTCCTGTTGCCCCCACCCACCCACCTCCTTCCCTGTTGCACCCAACACCTTCCATGTTGCCCCCAACCAATCATCCACTTCCCTATTGCCCCACCCACTCACACAGCCCCTTCCTTGTTGCCCCCCACCCACCCAGCCACTTCCCTGTTGACCCCACACACACACCCACCCACCCTGTTCCCTGTTGCCCCCAACCACCCATGCACCCACACACTTCTCTGTTGTGTCCATCCACCACACACCCACCCACCCAGCCCCTTCTTTATTGCCCCCAACCACCCACCCACCTCCTTTCCTGTTGCCCCCAACCACCCACACAACCCCTTCCATGTTGCCCCCAACCACCCACCACCTAGCCTATTGCCCGCACCCACCCCCTTCCCTGTTGCCCCCTACCACCCACCCCCTTCTCCATTGTCCCCACCACTTCTGTGTTGCCACCACCTACCCACCCACATCTTCCCTGTTGCCCCCAACCATTGATACACTCACACACTTTCCTGCTGCCCCCACCCTCCCACACACCCAACCCCTACCATTTTGCCACCACTCCACCCCACCCAACCCTTCCCTGTTCCCCCACCCCTTCACTGTTGTCCCCACATACCTACCCACACACCCCCTTGCCTATTGCCACCAACCACCCACCCACCCGCTTTCCTGTTGCCCCCAACCATCCACACAATGCTTCCCTGTAGCCCCCACGCACCCACCACCCACTTCCCCATTGCCCCCACCCGCCCACACACCCTCCCCTTACCTGTTTCCCCCAACCACCCACACACCTACCCCCCCAACTTCTCTGTTGCCCCCACCCACCTACATCCCAGTTTCCCCCACCCACCCACCCACCTTCTTCAGTGTTGCCCCCACACAGCCAGCCTTTCCCTGTTGCCCCCAACCACCCACTCAAACACGCCCTTCATTGGTACAACCCACCCAACATTCAACACCCTTCCCTTTTGCCCCCAAACACCTACCCACCCCCTTCCCTGTTGCCCCCACTCATGAACACTCCCCCTTCCCTGTTGGCCCCATCCACCCAACTGCCCACCCCCTTCTCTGTTACCCCCCACCCTCCCACTCACCCACTTCGCTGTTGCCCTTTCCCATGCACCTGCCCACCCCTTTCCTGTTGCCCCCCAACTACCTGCCTACCTACTTCCCTGTTGCCATCACCCTCCCACACACACCCATTCCTGTTGCCCCCACCCACCCACTCCCTTCCCTGTTGCAACCAGTCACCCCCTTCCCTGTTGCACTCAACACCTTCCATGTTGCCTCCAACCAATCATCCACTTCCCTGATGCCCCACCCACCCACACAGCCCCTGCCCTGTTGCCCCCACCCACCCTCCCACCTACCCACTTCCATGTTGCCCCCAACTACCCACTAACCCTCTTCCCTGTTCCCCCAACCACCCACTAACCCCCTTCCCTGTTGTCCCCACCCACATCTCCACACCCTGCTCTGTTGCCCCCATCCACATTCTCCATTCCCTGTTATCCCAAACCACGTCTCCACACCATTCACTGTTACCCCGACCGAAAGCCCGCCTTTCCTGTTGACGCTACACACCTTCACCATTCCCTGTTGCCCTCACCTAACCCCTTCCCAGTTGCCCCTCACCGACCCACCCCCTTCCTTGTTGCCTCAACCCACATACCCCCCACTCCCTTATCTGTTTCCCACAAACTCCTAAAAAGCCCTTTCCCTGTTGCCCCCACACTCTTCCATGTTCCCCCACGCACCCAACTCTCCCTTTCCTGTTGCACCCACCAACCCACCCCTTCCATGTTGCCTCAACCCACCCACCCAGCCCCTTCCCTGTTGTCCACAAACACCTACCTACCCCTTTCCCTGTTGCCCCAACCCACCCACACACCACCTTCTCTGTTGCCACCACCCAACCACCCACCCACTTCCCTGTTGCCTTCTCCCACCCATCCAACCATCCCCTTCCCTGTTGCCCATACCCACCCACCCACACCCTTTGCTGCTGCCCACACTCACACACACACACTTCCCTGTTGCCCCAACCTCCCACACACACCCCCTTCCCTGTTGAGCCCACCCAACCACCCCGTACCCTGTTGCCCCCAACCACCCAGCCACTTCCCTGTTGCCTTCTCCCACCCATCCAACCATCCCCTTCCCTGTTGCCCATACCCACCCACCCACACCCTTTGCTGCTGCCCACACTCACACACACACACACTTCACTGTTGCCCCAACCTCCCACACACACCCCCTTCCCTGTTGAGCCCACCCAACCACCCCGTACCCTGTTGCCCCCAACCACCCACTCACCCACACCCTTTGCTGTTGCCCCACCCACCAACCCACCCCCTTCCCTGTTGCCCCCGCGCACCCATTACCTTCCCTGTTACACCCACACACCAATAGCCCCCTTCCCTGATGCCCCCACCCCCCTTCCCTGTTGCCCCCACCCACAGACACACCCCCTTCCCTGTTCTCCCCCACACGGACACACCCCCTTCGCTGTTGCCCCCACCCACAGACCCACACTTTCCCTGTTGTCCCCACCCACCATCTTCCCTGTTGCCTGCACTGCCTTCCCTGTTGACCACACCCACCAGCCCACGCAACCACTTCCCTGTTGCCCCCACCCACTCATCCACCTGCTTCCCTGTTGCCCACAATGACCCTAAACCTTCTCTCTGGCCCCAACCCAGCCACCTCCTTCCATGTTGTCCCCACCCACACACGCACCAACTTCCCTGTTGCCCCCACCCACACATCACCTTCCCTTTTACCCTGTTCCACCCACCCACCCCTTCATTGTTGACCCCTTGCACCCACCCTCTTCCCAGTTTACCTAAACCACCCAAACCCTTCCCTGTTGCCTGCATCCACCCACATACTTTCCTGTTGCCCCCACCCACCCACCCCATTCCAGTTGCCCCAACCTACCCACCCCCTTCCCTGTTGCTCCACCCACCCCCTTCCCTGTTGTCCCCAATCCCTTCCCTATTACCCCAACCCACCCATACACCCTCTTCCATGTTACCCCCAGCCACCCATCATCACCCTTCCTTCTTGCCCCCACCCACCCACCTCGTTTCCTGTTGCCCCACCCACTCACCTACCCTCTTCCCTGTTGCCCCACCCACCCACCCACCACCTTCCCTGTTGCCCCAGGCACACACCCACCCCATTCCCTGTTGCCCCAGCCACCCACCCACCCCATCCCTGTTGCCGCCACCCACGCATCCACCCACCCCCTTCCCTGTGGCCCTGCCCACCCCTTCCATGTTGCCCCCTCACACCCGCACCCACTTCCCAGTTGACGCCACACACCACATACCCTGTTGTACCCAGCCTCCCACCCACCCCTTCCCTTTTGCCCCCACCCACCCAACTCCTTCCCTGTAGCGCCATCCCGCCAACACCCATCCCTGTTGCCCCCTACCACCCACCCCTTTCCCATTTTCCCCAACACACCCAATCCCTTCACTGTTGCCCGCAACCATCCACATAACTCCATCTTCACCCAAAACGTCCCACCACATCCCTGTTGCCCCAACCCACACACTCCCTTCTCTGCTGCCCCAACCACCCCATTCCCTGTTGCCCCCACCCACCCACCCACACCCTTCCTTGTTGCCCCACACACCCAACCACCCCCTTCCCTGTTGACCCCACCCAGCCATCCACTCACTTCCCTGTGGCACCCAACATCCCACCCCTTCCATGTTGCCCCCACCCACCCACCACTTTCCCTGTTGCCCCCACCCACCCAAACACCAACCCTTTTCACTGTAGCCCCCATCGCCTTCCATCGTGACGCGACCCACACAGCCCCTTCCATGTTGCCAACACCCCCTACCCTGCTGCGCTCACCCATCAAACCACCCACCCCCTTCCCTGATGGACCCCACACCCAATGACCCACCCATCATTTTCCCTGTTGCCCCCACACACCCACCCACCTCTTTCCCTGTTGCCCCCACACCCCTCCTCCCTGTTGACCCACACACCCACCCACCCCTGTCCACATTGACCCTACCCACCCACACACCCACCCGCTTCCCTGTTGTCCCACCCACCCACACACCCTCCCACCCCCTTTCCTGTTGCCCCCACCCACCTGCTTCCCTGTTTCCCCCACCCACCCACCCACCCTCTTTGCTGTTGCCCCCACACTGCCAGCATTTCCCTCTTGCCCCCAACCACCCACTCAAACACTCCTTTCCTTGTTACACCCACCCAAACTCCAACAGCCTTCCCTGTTGCCCCCCACACACCCACCCACCCACTTCCCCATTGACCCCACCCACACATACACCCACCCACTTCCCTGTTGCCCGCACACTCCCACACACCCTCCCACCCCCTTTCCTGTTGCCCCCACCCACCTGCTTCCCTGTTTCCCCCACCCACCCACCCCCTTCGCTGTTGCCCCCACACAGCCAGCATTTCACTGTTGCCCCCAACCACCCACTCAAACAACCCCTTTCTTGTTACACCCACCCACCCTCCAACAGCCTTCCCTGTTGCCCGCACGCACCTATCCACCCCCTTCCCTGTTGCCCCCAAACGCGAAACCTCCTCCTTCCCTGTTGGCACCACCCACTCACGCGCCCACCCCATTCCCTGTTTCCCCCACCCTCCCACCCCGTACCATGTTGCCCCCAACCTCCCGCTCCTTCCTTTCCCTGTTTCCCCCACCCACCCAACCACCTACTTCCCTGTTGCCTTCACCATCTCGCCCAGCCCCTTCCCTGTTGCATCCACCCTCTTCCATGTTGCCTCCAACTAACCAATCCATTCCCTGTTGCCCCCACCCAGCCACCTCCTACCCTATTGCACCCACCACCTTCCCTGTTGCCCCACCTACCCACACAGCATTCTTCCCTGTTGCCCCCACCCACCCACCCACCCACAAGCCTCCTTCCCTGTTGCCCCCACCCACCCACCCACCCTCTTTCCTGTTGCCCCCCACCACCCTCCCACCCCCTTCCCTGTTGCCCCCAACCACCCACTAACCCCCTTCCCTGTTGTCCCCATCCACCTCCACACACCGTGCTCTGTTGCCCCCATCCACACTCACCCTTCCCTGTTGTCCCAACCCTCCACTCCACACCATTCACTGTTACCCCCACCCACACCCTCCTTTCCAGTTGCCCCCACCCACCTTTACCATTCCCTGTTGCCCTCACCTAACCCCTTCCCAGTTGCCCCTCACCGACCCACCCCCTTCCTTGTTGCCTCAACCCACACACCCACCCACCCCCTTCTCTGTTTCCCACAAACTCCTAAAAAGCCCTTTCCCTGTTGCCCCCACATTCTTCCATGTTCCCCCACGCACCCAACTCTCCCTTTCCTGTTGCACCCACCAACCCACCCCTTCCATGTTGCTTCAACCCACCCACCCAGCCCCTTCCCTGTTGTCCACAAACACCTACCTACCCCTTTCCCTGTTGCCCCAACCCACCCACACACCACCTTCTCTGTTGCCACCACCCAACCACCCACCCACTTCCCTGTTGCCTTCTCCCACCCATCCAAACATCCCCTTCCCTGTTGCCCATACCCACCCACCCACACCCTTTGCTGTTGCCCACACTCACACACACACTTCCCTGTTGCCCCAACCTCCCACACACACCCCCTTCCCTGTTGAGCCCACCCAACCACCCCGTACCCTGTTGCCCCCCAACCACCCACTCACCCACACCCTTTGCTGTTGCCCCACCCACCAACCCACCCCCTTCCCTGTTGCCCCCCGCGCACCCATTATCTTCCCTGTTACACCCACACACCAATAGCCCCCTTCCCTGATGCCCCCACCCCCTTCCCTGTTGCCCCCACCCACAATCACACCCCCTTCCCTGTTCTCCCCCACACGGACACACCCCCTTCGCTGTTGCCCCCACCCACAGACCCACACTTTCCCTGTTGCCCCCACCCACCATCTTCCCTGTTGCCTGCACTGCCTTCCCTGTTGACCACACCCACCAGCCCATGCAACCACTTCCCTGTTGCCCCCACCCACTCACCCACCTGCTTCCCTGTTGCCCACAATGACCCTAGACCTTCCCTCTGGCCCCAACCCAGTCACCCCCTTCCATGTTATCCCCACCCACACACGCACCAACTTCCCTGTTGCCCCCACCCACTCATCACCTTCCCTTTTACCCTGTTCCACCCACCCACCCCTTCATTGTTGACCCCTTGCACCCACCCTCTTCCCAGTTTACCTAAACCACCCAAACCCATCCCTGTTGCCTGCATCCACCCACATACTTTCCTGTTGCCCCCACCCACCCACCCCATTCCAGTTGCCCCAACCTACCCACCCCCTTCCCTGTTGTCCCCAATCCCTTCCCTATTACCCCAACCCACCCATACACCCTCTTCCATGTTACCCCAAGCCACCCATCATCACCCTTCCTTCTTGCCCCCACCCACCCACCTCGTTTCCTGTTGCCCCACCCACTCACCTACCCTCTTCCCTGTTGCCCCACCCACCCACCCACCACCTTCCCTGTTGCCCCAGGCACACACCCACCCCATTCCCTGTTGCCCCAGCCACCCACCCACCCCATCCCTGTTGCTGCCACCCACGCATCCACCCACCCCCTTCCCTGTGTCCCTGCCCACCCCTTCCATGTTGCCCCCTCACACCCGCACCCACTTCCCAGTTGACCCCACACACCACATACCCTGTTGTACCCAGCCTCCCACCCACCCCTTCCCTTTTGCCCCCTACCACCCAACCCCTTCCCTGTAGCGCCATCCCGCCCACACCCATCCCTGTTGCCCCCTACCACCCACCCCTTTCCCATTTTCCCCAACACACCCAATCCCTTCACTTTTGCCCGCAACCATCCACATAACTCCATCTTCACCCCACCCTCCCACCACATCCCTGTTGCCCCAACCCACACACTCCCTTCTCTGCTGCCCCAACCACCCCATTCCCTGTTGCCCCCACCCACCCACCCACACCCTTCCTTGTTGCCCCACACACCCAACCACCCCCTTCCCTGTTAACCCCACCCAGCCATCCACTCACCTCCCTGTGGCACCCAACATCCCACCCCTTCCATGCGGCCTCCACCCACCCACCACTTTCCCGTTTGCCCCCACCCACCCAAACACCAACGCTTTTCACTGTAGCCCCCATCGCCTTCCATGGTGACGCCACCCACACAGCCCCTTCCATGTTGCCAACACCTCCTACCCTGCTGCGCTCACCCATCAAACCACCCACCCCCTTCCCTGATGGACCCCCCACCCAATGACCCACCCATCATTTTCCCTGTTGCCCCCACACACCCACCCACCTCTTTCCCTGTTGCCCCCACACACCCTCCTCCCTGTTGACCCACACACCCACCCACCCCTGTCCACATTGACCCTACCCACCCACACACCCACCTGCTTCCCTGTTTCCCCCACCCACCCACCCACCCTCTTCGCTGTTGCCCCCCACACTGCCAGCATTTCCCTGTTGCCCCCAACAACCCACTCAAACACTCCCTCCCTTGTTACACCCAACCAAACTCCAACAGCCTTCCCTGTTGCCCACACACACCCACACACCCACTTCCCCATTGACCCCACCCACACACACACCCACCCACTTCCCTGTTGCCCGCACACTCCCACACACCCTCCCACCCCCTTTCCTGTTGCCCCTACCCACCTGCTTCCCTGTTTCCCCCCACGCAGCCACCCACCCCCTTTCCTGTTGCCCCCACCCACCTGCTTCCCTGTTTCCCCCAACCACCCACCCCCTTCGCTGTTGCCCCCACACAGCCAGCATTTCACTGTTGCCCCCAACCACCCACTCAAACAACCCCTTTCTTGTTACACCCACCCACCCGCCAACAGCCTTCCCTGTTGCCCGCACGTACCTTTCCACCCCCTTCCCTGTTGCCCCCAACCACGAAACCTCCCCCTTCCCTGTTGGCACCACCCACTCATGCGCCCACCCCATTCCCTGTTTCCCCCACCCACCCACCCCCTACCATGTTGCCCCGACCTCCCACTCCTTCCCTTCCCTGTTTCCCCCACCCACCCACCCACCTACTTCCCTGCTGCCTTCACCATCTCGCCCAGCCCCTTCCCTGTTGCACCCATCCACTTCCATGTTGCCTCCAACTAACCAATCCATTCCCTGTTGCCCCCACCCAGCCACCTCCTACCCTATTGCGTCCACCACCTTCCCTGTTGCCTCCAACCAATCATCCACTTCTCTGTTGCCCCACCCACCCACACAGCCCCTTCCCTGTTGCCCCCACCCACCCACCCACCCACAAGCCCCCTTCCCTGTTGCCCCCACCCGCCCACCCACCCTCTTTCCTGTTGCCCCCACCACCCTCCCACCCCCCTTCCCTGTTGCCCCCAACCACCCACTAACCCCCTTCCCTGTTGTCCCCCATCCACCTCCACACACCGTGCTCTGTTGCCCCCATCCACTCTCACCCTTCCCTATTGTCCCAACCCTCCTCTCCACACCATTCACTGTTACCCCCCACCCACACCCTCCTTTCCAGTTGCCCCCACCCATCTTCACCATTCCCTGTTGCCCTCACCCAACCCCTTCCCAGTTGCCCCCCACTGACCCACCCCCTTCCTTGTTGCCTCAACCCACACACCCACCCATCCCCTTCTCTGTTTGCCACAAACTCCTACCCAGCCCATTCCCTGTTGCCCCCACACTCTTCCCTGTTCCCCCACCCACCCAACTCTCCCTTCCATGTTGCCTCAACCCACCCACGCAGCCCCTTCCCTGTTGCCCACAAACACCTACCTACAACTTTCCCCTTTTGCCCCAAACCACACACACACCATCTTCCCTGTTGCCCCCACCCAACCATCCATGCACTTCCCTGTTGCCTTCTCCCACCATCCAACCATCCCCTTCCCTGTTGCCACACCCACCCACACACACCCCCTTCCCTGTTGACCCCACCATCCACCCCATACCCTGTTGCCCCAACCACCCACCCACACCCTTTGATGTTGCACCCACCCACACACACATCCTTCCCTGTTGCCCCACCCTCCTACACCCCCACCCCTTCCCTGTTTACACCACCCACCCAACCCTTACCCTTTTGCCCCCAACCACCCACCCACTTCACTGTTACACCCACCCACCATCACCCATCCCTGTTGTCCCCACCCACCTACCCAGCCCTTTCCCTATTGCACCCACACACCCACCGACCCCCTTCCCTGTTGTCACCACACACTCACCCAACTCCTTCCATTTTGCCCCCATCCACCCACCCACACCCTTCCATGTTGCCGACACCCATCCACCAAACCACCCCCCTTCGTATTACCCCCCCACACACACCCACCCTCTTACCAATTGTTCCAACCACCCACCCCCTTACCTGTTGCCCCCACCCACCCCTTCCCTGTTGCCTCCACCCACCCACCCCATTCCCTGTTGCCCCCACCCATCCACCCACCCCCCTTCCCTGTTGCCCCCACCCCTTCCCTGTTGACTCCACCCAGCCACACAACGCCTTCCTTGTTGCCCCACACACCCACCCACCCCCTTCCACAATGACCCTACCCACCCACCCACACACCCACCCGCTTCCCTGTTGCCCCCACACACCCCACACAACCTTCCACCCCCTTCCCTGTTGCCTCAACCCATCCACCCCTTCCCTGTTGCCCACAAACACCTACCCACCCATTTCTATGTTCCCCCAAACCCTTCCCTGTTCCCCCCACCAACCCATCCCCTACCCTGTTGCCTCCCCCACCCACCCCTTCCCTGTTGCCTCCAGCCACCCCACCCACCCCCTTCCCTGTTGCCTCCAGCCACCCACCCACCCCCTTCCACATTTTGACCCCACCCAACCACACACCCACCCGCTTCCCTGTTGCCCCCACACACCCACACACGCTCCCACCCCCCTTTCCTGTTTCCCCCACCCACTTGTTTCCCTGTTTCCCCCACCCACCCACCCACCCCCTTCGCTGTTGCCCTCACAGAGCCAGCATTTCCCTGTTGCCCCCCAACCACCCACTCAAACACCGTTTCCTTGTTACACCCACCCACCCTCCAACAGCCTTCCCTGTTGCCTGCATGCAACTATCCACCCCCTTCCCTAATGCCCCCACCCATGAAACCTCCCCCTTCCCTGTTGGCACCACCCACCCATGCGCCCACTCCCTTCCCTGTTTCCCCCACACACCCACCCACCCCCCTTCTCTGTTACCCCCAACCTCCCTCTCCTCCCCTTCCCTCTTGACCCCACCCACCTGCCCACCCCTTCCCTGTAGCCCCCAACTTTCTGCCCACCTACTTCCCTGTTGCCCCCACCATCCCGCCCACCCCCTTCCCTGTTGCACCCATCCACTTCCATGTTGCCTCCAACCAACCAATCCATTCACTGTTGCCCCCACCCAGCCACCCCCTTTCCTGTTGCCCCCACACAGCCACCACTTCCCTGTTGCGCCCATGACTTTCCCTGCTGCCTCCAACCAACAATCCACTTCCCTGTTGCCCCCACACACCCACACACCCCCTTCTCTGTTACCCCCAACCTCCCTCTCCTCCCCTTGCCTCTTGACCCCACCCACCTGCCCACCCCTTCCCTGTAGCCCCCAACTTTCTGCCCACCTACTTCTCTGTTGCCCCCACCATCCCGCCCACCCCCTTCCCTGTTGCACCCATCCACTTCCATGTTGCCTCCAACCAACCAATCCATTCACTGTTGCCCCCACCCAGCCACTCCCTTCCCTGTTGCCCCCCACACAGCCACCACTTCCCTGTTGCACCCATGACTTTCCCTGCTGCCTCCAACCAACAATCCACTTCCCTGTTGCCCCACACACCCACACACCCCCTTCCCTGGTACCCCCCCTCCCTCACGCATCCCTGCTGACCCACTCTACTACCCACTCCCTTCCCTGTTGCCCCAACCACACACACACCCCTTCCCTGTTGCCCCAACCCACCCACCCACCCTCTTCCCTGTTGCCCCCAACCACCCACCCACTACTTTCCCTGTTGCCACCACCCATGCTCCCAGCCGCTTCCCTATTGACTCCACACACCCACCCACCCACCCCCTTCCCTGTTGCCCCCAACTACCCACACACCCACCCCCTTCCCTGTTGACACTACTCCCACCTACCCACCCCCTTCCCTGTTGCCCTCACCCACCCTCCACCTACCCTATTGCCTCCTCCCACCCCCTTCCCTGTTGCCCCCATGCACCCACGCCATTCCCTGTTGCCCCTACAGCATCCCTGTCCCCCCCACCTACCCACCCATCCCTTCCCTACTGCCCCCATCCACACACCCAGCACCTTCCCTGTGGCACCCACCCACCCACACACCCACCCAACCCCTTCCCTGTTGCACCCTCCCACCTCCTTCCCTGTTGCCCCACCCACCCACCCTCTTACCTGTTGTCTCCACCGCCTTCCCTGTTGCCCCCAACGTCCCAACCACCCCTTTCTTGTTGCCCCCACCCTCCCAACCACCCCCTTCCCTGTTGCCCCCACCCTCCCACCCACCCCCTTACCTGTTGCCCCCACCCTCCCACCCACCCCCTTCCCTGTTGCACCCACCCACCCACAACCTTACATTTTGCCCCCACCCACCCACCGCCTTCCCTGTTGCCCCCACCCCCTTCCCTGTTGCCCTCAACCACGCTCCCACACCCTTCCCTGTTGCCCCCACACACCCACCCAACAAGATCCCTGTTGACCCCACACACAAACACCCTAATACCTGTTGCCCCCACCCGCCAACCCACCACCTTCCCTGTTGCCCACACTCACCCATGCCCTTGCCTGTTGCCCCCTCACACCCCTTCCCTGTTGACCCCACCCACCCAACCACGCAACCACTTCGCTGTTGGCCCCACCCAACCAATCCCTTCCCTGTTGACCCCACCCACCCATCCACTTCCCTTTTTACCCCCACTCATTCGCCACCTTCCCTGTTGACCCCACCCAGCCAACTCTTACCTTGATGTCCCCACCCACCCACCCACCCACTATCCTGTTCCACCACACACCCACCCCCTACCATGTTGCCTCCACCCACCCGCTTCCCTGTTACCCCAACCCACAACCCACCCGCTTCCCTGTTGCTCCCACCCACCCACCTCCTTCCCTGTTGCCCACACCCACACACCCACCCCATTCCCTGTCGCCACCACACACCACATTTGCTGTTGCCCCCACCCGCCCTCCACCCGCTACCCTGTTGCTCCCACTCAAACCCTTCTCTGTTGCCCAAACCCATCCACACTCCCCCTTCCATGTTGCCCACACCCACACACCAGCTTCCTTGTAGACCACACCCCCATCCCTGATGCCCCCCACCCAACCACACACCCACCCCTTTCCCTGTTGCCCCCACCCACCCACCAACCCAGTTCCCTGTTGCCCCCACCCACCCACCCCCTTCACAGTTGCCCCCAACCACCTAACCCCTTCCCTGTTGCCCACACCCACCTACCAACCCACCTTCCCTTTTGCTCCCTCTTATTCACCACCTTCCCTGTTGCCCCCACACAGCCACCCCCGTTGCCTGTTGTCCTCACACACCCACCAACCCACTCACCTGTTGCCTCCAGCCACCTGCTTCCCGGATGCCCCCAGCCACCCACCAACCCGCTTCCCAGTTGCCCCCAACCACCCACCAACCCACTTCCCTTTTGCCCCCACCCACCCACCCACCCGCTTCCTTGTTGCCCCCACCCATGCTCCCACCCACCCACTTCTCTGTTGCCCCCAGCCACACACCCACCCGCTTCCCTGTTGCCCACACCCACCCACCCACCCACTTCCCTGTTGCCCGCACCGCCTTCCCTGTTGCCCCCACCCACTCACCCACATGCTTCCCTGTTGCCCACACCACCTTCCCTGTTGCCCCCACCCACTCACCCAACTGCTTCCCTGTTGCTCAAACTGACACAGAACCTTCCCTCTGGCCCCAACTCAGCCACCCCCTTCCATGTTGCCCCCACCCACACATCACCTTCCCTTTTACTCTGTTCCACCCACCCACACCTTCCCTGTTGCCCCCTCGCACCCACCCTCTTCCCAGTTTCCCCAAACCACCCAACCCCTTCCCTGTTGCCCGCACCCACCCACATACTTCCCTGTTGCCCTCACCCACCCAAATCCCTGTGGTCCCCGACCCCTTCCCTATTACCCCAACCCACCCATACACCCTCTTCCATGTTACCCCCACCCACCCAGCATCACCCTTCCCTCTTGCCCCTACCCACCCAGCCACCTCATTTCCTGTTGCCCCCCACCCACCCACCCCCTTCCATGCTGCCCCCAACCCCTACCCTGCTGCCCTCATCCACCAAACCACCCACCCCCTTCCCATAAGAACCCCCCACACAGCAACCCACCCATCCCTTTCCCTGTTGCCCCCTCACACCCATCAAACCCCTTCTATGTTGCCCCAGCCACCCATCCAACCACTTCCCTGTTGCCCCAGCCACCCACCCACACCATCCGTGTTGCCGCCACCCATGCATCCACCCACCTCCTTTCCTGTTGCGCCGCCCACCCCCTTCCCTGTTGCCCCCTCACACCCGCACCCACTTCCCAGTTGAAACCAGGCACCACATACCCTGTTGCCCCCAGCCTCCAACCCACCCCTTCCCTTTTGCCCCCACCAACCCACCCCCTTCCCTGCAGCGCCAACCCACCCACACCCTTCCCTGTTGCCAACACCCACCCACCCCTTCCCATTTTCCCCAACACACCCAACCCCTTCCCTGTTGCCTGCAACCACCCACATACTTTCCTGTTCCCCCCACCCCCTACCACATCCCTGTTGCCCCAACCCATGCACTCTCTTCCCTGCTGCCCCAACCACCCCATTCACAGTTGCCCCCACACACCCACCCACCCCCTTCCCTGTTGCCCCACCCACCCAACCACACCCTTCCCTGTTGACCCCACCCCGCCATCCACACCCTTCCCTGTGGCCCCCACCATCCCACCCCTTCCCTGTTGCCCCCACCCACCAACCGCCTTCCATGATGCCCGCACCCACCCGCCACTGTCCCTTTTGCCCCCACATACCCAAACACCCAACCTTTTCACTGTAGCCCCCATCCTCTTCCCTGTTGACGCTACCCACTCAAACCCTTCCCTGTTACCCCCACCCCATTCGCAGTTGCCCCCACCCAACCACCCAATTCCCTGTTGCCCTCACGCACCTATTACCTTCCCTGTTACACCCATACACCCACAACCCCCTTCCTTGTTGCCTCCACCCCCTTCCCTGTTGCCCCCAGCCACAGACACAGCCCCTTCCCTGCTCCCCCACACACGGACCCACCCCCTTCACTGTTGCCCCCACCCACAGACCCACACTTGCCCTGTTGCACCCACCTACCCACTTCCCTGTTGCCCACACCGCTTTCCCTGTTGACCACACCCACCAGCCCACCCAACCACTTCCCTGTTGCCCCCACCAACTCGCCCACCTGCTTCCCAATTGCCCACAATGACTCTAAACTTTCCCTCTGCCCCAACACAGCCACCCCCTTCCATGTTGCCCCCACCCAAACACGCACCCCTTCCTTGTTGCCCCCACCCACCCACCACCTTCCATGTTGCCCCCACCCACCCACCACTTTTCCTGTTGCCCCACCCACCCAAACACCCACACTTTTCACTATAGCCCCTACCCCCTTCTCTGTTGACCCCACCCACACAGCACCTTCCCTGTTACCCCCACACCTTCCCTGTTGCCCCCACCCACCCACCGCTTCCCTGCTCCCCCACCCACCCACACCCTTCCCTGTTACCCCCACCCCCTTCCCTGCTGCCTCCACCAACACATACACCCACTTCCCTGTTGCCCCCACCCACACAACACAGTCCCTGTTACCCCATCCACCCACCCACCCCTTCCCTGTTGCCCCCTCGCACCCACCCTCTTCCCAGTTTCCGCAAACCACCCAACGCCTTCCTTGTTGGCCACACCCACCCACATACTTCCCTGTTGCCCCCACCCACCCACACCATCCCAGTTGCCCCAACCTACCCACCCTCTTCCCTGTTGTCCACAACCCCTTCCCTATTACCCCAATCAACCCATACACGCCCTTGCATGTTACACCCACCCACCCGGCATCACCCTTCCCTCTTGCCCCCACCCACCCATACAACCCCTTCCCTGTTGCCCCCTCACACCCACCCACCTCCTTTCCTGTTGCCCCACTCACCCACCCACCCCCTTCCCTGTTGTCCAAACCCACCCACCCACCCCCTTCCATGTTGCCCCCACCCCTACCCTTTTGCCCTCACCCACCAACCCACCCACCCCCTTCCGTGTTGCCCCCTCCCACCCCCACCAACATCCCAGTTTACCTCATGCACCCCATACCCTGTAGCCCCCAGCAATCCACCAACACCCTTACCTGTTGCCCCTCTCACACACACCCGTCCCTGTTGCCCCCACCCAACCACCCTGTTCCCATTTTCCCCAGCCCACCCAACCCCTTTCCTGTTGCCTGCACCCACCCACATGCTTCGCTGTTGCCCCACCCACCCACCACATCCCTGTTTCCCCAACCCACCACCCCATTCCCTGTTGCCCACACCCACCTACCCACCTCTCTTCCCTTTTGCCCCCACTCATTCACCAACTTCCCTGTTGCCCCCACCCTGCCACTCCATTCCCTGTTGCCCCACCCACACACCCACCTCCTTCCCTGTTGACTCCAGCCACCCACCCCCTTCCCTGTTGCCCCCAGCCATGCCCTTCCCTGTTTCCCCCTCCCACCCCCTTCACTGTTGCCCCCACCTACCCACCCCACTTCCCTTTTGCCCCCACTCATTCACCACATTCCCTGTTGCCCACTCCCAGCCACCCCGTTCCCTATTGCCCCCACCCAGCCACCAGCCCCTTCTCTGTTGCCCTGATCCACCCACACCTTCCCTGATGCCCACGCACAACCACCCCCTCCCCTTTTGCCCCCCACTCCCCACCTTCCCTGTTGACACACCCACACTCACTCTTCCCAGTTACCCCCAGCCACCCAATTCCCTGTTGACCCACTCAGCCATCCCCTTGCCTGTTGCTCCCACCCACACACCAGCTTCCTTGTAGACCACACCCCCTTCCCTGTTGCCCTTACCCAGCCACCCACCCACTCCCTTCCCTGATGCCCCCCACCCAACCACCCACACACTACTTTCCCTGTTGCGCCCACCCACCCTCCACTCCATTCCCTGTTGACGCAACCACCCCCCTTCTCTGTTTCCCCCAAACGCCCCACACTCCCCCTTCTATGTTGCCCACACCTCTTCCCTGTTGCCCCCACCCACCCACCCCCTTCCCTGTTGCCCACACCAATGCACCCCCTTCCCAGTTTCCCCCCACCCAGCCACCAACTTCCCTGTTACTGCCACCAACCCACGCACCATCTTCCCTGTTGCCTCGACCCCCTTCTCGGTTACCACACACCCCCTTCGCTGCTAACCGCACCCAACCACCTACACCCTTCCCTGTTGCCCCCACCCTCCCAACCACCTCCGTCCTTGTTGCCCCCAACCACCCCGTTTCCTGTTGCCCCCACACACCCATCCAACATTATCACTGTTGCCCCCACCCTCCTACCCCCTTCCCCATTGCACCACTCACCCACCCTCCCACTCTTTTCCCTGTAGCCCCTGCCACATTCCATGCTGACCACACTCACCTACTCACCCCCTTCCCTTTTGCCCCCACTCATTCAACACATTGCCTTTTGCCCCCACCCAGCCACCCCATTCCCTGTTGCCCCCACCAACCAACCAACCCCCTTGCCTGTTGCCACCACCCACCCCAAACCACTTCCCTAATGCCCCCAGGAGCCATATTCACTGTTGGCCCCACCCACCCTCCACCCCTTCCCTTTTGCCCCCACCCACCCCCTTCGCTGTTGCCCACAAACCCCCCACACAACCCCTTCCATGTTGCCCACAACCCCTTCCCTGTTGCCCCCACCCACCCACCCTTTCCCTGTTGCCCCATCCCACCCACCCACACATCCCCTTCCCAGTATCCCCCACACCCAGCCACTTCCCTGTTGCCTCCACCCACCCACCAACCACCTTCCCTGTTGCCACACCCCCTTCACTGTTACCCCCCACCAACCCGCCAACATCCTTCCCTGTTGCCCGCACCCTCCCACCCACCCCATCCCTGTTGACCCCACAAACCCACCCCTTCCCTGCTGCCCCCACACACCCCTTCCCTGTTGTCCCCCACACAACCACCCAACAACTTCCCTGTTGCCCCCATACACACAACCCAATTCCTGTTGCCCCCACCCGCCCACCCACCCACTTCCCTGTTGCCCCCACACACCCAACAACTTCCCTGTTGCCCCCACACACCCAACAACTTCCCTGTTGCCCCCACGCACACACCCCAATCCTTGTTGCCCACACACTCCCACCCACCCTCCCACTCTTTTCCATGTAGCCCCCACCCACTTCCGTGCTGCCCACACCCACCCACCAACCCACTTACCTGTTCGCACAACCACCCACCCCCTTCCCTGTTGCCTCACCCACCCACTTCCCTGTTGCCCCCCACCCACACACCCATGGGCTTTGCTGTTGCCCTCACACACCCACCCCCTGCTTCCCTGCTGCCCCACCAACCCTACAACATACCTTTGGCCCCAACCCAGCCAACACCTTCGCTGTTGCCCCCACCCACACACCCCCATCCCTGTTGCCCCCTCCCAACCCTTTCACTGTTGCCCCCACCATCCACCCCCTTCCCAGTTTCCCCCACAATCCCACTCACCGTGTTGCTGCCACCCAAGCAACCATTCCCTGTTGCCCCCCTCCCACTACCATCCCTGTTGCCCCACCCACCCACCCTCTTCACTGTTGTCTCAACCCCCTTCCCTGTTACCCCCACCCACACTCCAACACCCTTCTCTGTTGCCCCCACCCACCTACACACAGCCTTCCTTGTTGCCCCCCACCCATGAAACCTCCCCATTCCCTGTTGCCCCCATCCACACACCAACTTCCCTGTTGCCCCCACGCACCCAACCACCCCCTTCCCTGTTGACCCCACCCAGCCATCCCACCCCTTCCATGTTGCCCCCACCCACCCACCACTTTTCCTGTTGCCCCCACCCACCCAAACACCCACCCTTTTCACTATAGCCCCTACCCCCTTCTCTGTTGACCCCCACCCACACAGCACCTTCCCTGTTACCCCCCACACCTTCCCTGTTGCCCCCACCCACCCACCGCTTCCCTGTTACCCCCACCCCCTTCCCTGCTGCCTCCACCAACACATACACCCACTTCCCTGTTGCCCCCACCCACACAACACAGTCCCTGTTACCCCATCCACCCACCCACCCCTTCCCTGTTGCCCCCTCACACCCACCCTCTTCCCAGTTTCCACAAACCACCCAACCCCTTCCTTGTTGGCCGCACCCACCCACATACTTCCCTGTTGCCCCCACCCACCCCACACCATCCCAGTTGCCCCAACCTACCCACCCTCTTCCCTGTTGTCCACAACCCCTTCCCTATTACCCCCAACCAACCCATACACCCCCTTGCATGTTACACCCACCCACCCGGCATCACCCTTCCCTCTTGCCCCCACCCACCCATACAACCCCTTCCCTGTTGCCCCCTCACACCCACCCACCTCCTTACCTGTTGCCCCACTCACCCACCCACCCCCTTCCCTGTTGTCCAAACCCACCCACCCACCCCTTTCCATGTTGCCCCCACCCCCTACCCTTTTGCCCTCACCCACCAACCCACCCACCCCCTTCCGTGTTGCCCCCTCCCACCCCCACCAACATCCCAGTTTACCTCATGCACCCCATACCCTGTAGCCCCCAGCAATCCACCAACACCCTTACCTGTTGCCCCCTCTCACACACACCCGTCCCTGTTGCCCCCACCCAACCACCCTGTTCCCATTTTCCCCCAGCCCACCCAACCCCTTTCCTGTTGCCTGCACCCACCCACATACTTCGCTGTTGCCCCCACCCACCCACCACATCCCTGTTTCCCCAACCCACCACCCCGTTCCCTGTTGCCCACACCCACCTACCCACCCCTCTTCCCTTTTGCCCCCACTCATTCACCAGCCTCCCTGTTGACCCCACCCTGCCACTCCATTCCCTGTTGCCCCACCCACACACCCACCTCCTTCCCTGTTGACTCCAGCCACCCACCCCCTTCCCTGTTGCCCCCAGCCATGCCCTTCCCTGTTTCCCCCTCCCACCCCCTTCACTGTTGCCCGCACCTACCCACCCCACTTCCCTGTTGTCCCCACCCACCCACCCCCTTCCCTGTTGCCCACACCAATGCACCCCCTTCCCAGTTTCCCCCACCCAGCCACCAACTTCCCTGTTACTGCCACCAACGCACGCATCGTCTTCCCTGTTGCCTCGACCCCCTTCTCGGTTACCACACACCCCCTTCACTGCTAACCGCACCCAACCACCAACACCCTTCCCTGTTGCCCCCACCCTCCCACCCACCTCCGTCCTTGTTGCCCCCAACCGCCCAGTTTCCTGTTGCCCCCACACACCCATCCAACATCATCACTGTTGCCCCCACCCTCCTACCCCCTTCCCCATTGCACCACTCACCCACCCTCCCACTCTTTTCCCTGTAGCCCCCACCACATTCCATGCTGACCACACTCACCTACTCACCCCCTTCCCTTTTGCCCCCACTCATTCAACACATTGCCTTTTGCCCCCACCCAGCCATCCCATTCCCTGTTGCCCCCACCAACCAACCAACCCCCTTGCCTGTTGCCACCACCCACCCCAAACCACTTCCCTGATGCCCCCAGGAGCCATATTCACTGTTGGCCCCAACCACCCTCCACCCCCTTCCCTCTTGCCCCCACCCACCCCCTTCGCTGTTGCCCACAAACCCCCCACACAACCCCTTCCATGTTGCCCACAACCCCTTCCCTGTTGCCCCCACCCACCCATCCCCTTCCCTGTTGCCCCATCCCACCCACCCACACATCCCCTTCCCAGTATCCCCCACACCCAGCCACTTCCCTGTTGCCGCCACCCACCCACCAACCACCTTCCCTGTTGCCACACCCCCTTCACTGTTACCCCCACCAACCCGCCAACATCCTTCCCTGTTGCCCGCACCCTCCCACCCACCCCGGCCCTGTTGACCCCACACACCCACATCTTCCCTGCTGCCCCCACACACCCCTTCCCTGTTGTCCCCACACAACCACCCAACAACTTCCTTGTTGCCCCCACACACACAACTCAATTCCTGTTGCCCCCACCCGCCCACACCCACCCACTTCCCTGTTGCCCCCACACACCCACCAACAACTTCCCTGTTGCCCCCATGCACACACCCCAATCCTTGTTGCCCACACACTCCCACCCACCCTCCCACTCTTTTCCATGTAGCCCCCACCCACTTCCGTGCTGCCCACACCCACCCACCAACCCACTTACCTGTTCGCACAACCACCCACCCCCTTCCCTGTTGCCTCACCCACCCACTTCCCTGTTGCCCCCACCCACACACCCATGGGCTTTGCTGTTGCCCTCACACACCCACCCCCTGCTTCCCTGCTGCCCCACCAACCCTACAACATACCTTTGGCCCCAACCCAGCCAAACCCTTTGCTGTTGACCCCACCCACACACCCCCTTCCCTATTGCCCCCTCCCAACCCTTTCACTGTTGCCCCCACCATCCATCCCCTTCCCAGTTTCCCGCACAAACCCACTCACCCACTTCCGTGTTGCTGCCACCCAAGCAACCATTCCCTGTTGCCCCCTCCCACTACCGTCCCTGTTGCCCCACCCACCCACCCTCTTCACTGTTGTCTCAACACCCTTCCCTGTTACCCCCACCCACCCACACACCCCCCTTTGCTGTTACCAACACCGACCCCACCAACACCCTTCCCTGTTGCCCCCACACTCCCACCCACTCCCTTCCCTCTTTCCACCATGCACACACCCCAATCACTGTTGCCCCACCCACCCACTTCCCCGTTGCCCCCACCCACCCACCCTCCCACTCCTTTCCCTGTAGCCCCCATCCCCTTCCCTGCTGCCCACACCCACCCACCCACCCCTTCCCTGTTAACCCCACCGTCCCACCCACCTCCTTCCCTGTTGCCCTCACCCATCCATCCACCCCTTCCTTGTTGCCCCAAACCACCCACCCACCTCCTTCCCTGTTGCCCCCAAACCACCCACCCACCTCCTTCCCTGTTGCCCCAAACCACCCACCCACCTCCTTCTCTTTTGCCCCACCCACCCAGCCACCCACCCTCTTCCCTGTTGCCCCCACCCACCACCCACCCCATTCCCTGTTGGCCGCACCCACCCAACACCTTCCCTGTTGCCCCCACCCACCCATAGACCCCTATTCCCTGTTGCCACCACACACCCACCACTTTCCCTGTTGCACACAAACACCCACCACATTTCCCTGTGTCCCCCACCCTCCCACCCCCTTCCTTCTTACCCCCACCCACCCACAAAGCCACTTCCCTGTTACCCCATCCCCCTTCCCTGTTGCCTCAACTCACGGACCCACCCGCTTCACTGTTGCCCCCACACATGCCCCCCTTCCCTGTTGCCCCCCTCCCACCTACCCACCCCCTTCCATGTGGCCCCCACCCATGAACCCACCCCGTTCCCTGTTGCTCCCACCCATCAACCCCCTTCACTGCTGTCCCCACTCACACTCCCCCTTCCATGTTGCCCCCCACCCAACTCCCCAGCCCCTTCTCTTTTGCCCCACGCACCCAACTACTCCCTTCACTGTTGACCCCACCCAGCCATCCACCCCCTTGCCTGTTGCCCCACCAACCCACCCCTTTCCCTGTTGCCCCCACAACCCTCACCCTTCCATGTTGCCCCACCAACATATTTCCCTGTTGCCCCCACCCCATTCCCTGTTGGCCCCACCCACCCACAACCTTCCCTGTTACCCCCACCCACCCATTAACCCACTTCCCTGTTACCCCCGACACCCATCCCTGAAGGCCCCACCCATGGACCCACCCCATCCCTGTTGCCCCCACACATGCCCCCCTTCTCTGTTGCCCCCACCCACCGACCCAGCCCTTCCCTGTTGCCCCCACTCAGCCACCCACACACTTCCCTGTTGCCCGCACACCCTTCCCTGTTGATCCCATCCACCAACCCACCCAACTTCTTCCCTTTTGCCCCCCAACCACCCATCCGCTTCCCTGTTGCCCCCACCACCCTACACCTACCCTCTGGCCCCATCCAGCCACCCCCTTCCATGTTGCTCCCATCCAACCACCCACCCACTTCTCTGTTGTCCCCACCCACCCATCACCATCACTGTTACCCCAACCACACACCCACCCCTTCCCTCTTGCCCCCATCCACCCAACCACCCACCCCCTTCCCTGTTGCCTCCACCCTCCCAACCACCCACCAGCTTCCCTGTTGACCCCACTCGCCCCCCCATCCACCAATTTCCTGTTGCCCCCACCCATTCGATTCCCTGTTGACCTACTCACCCGCGCCTTCCCTGTTGCCCCCACCAAGTCACCCCTTCCCTGTTGCCCACAAGCAAACACCCAGACACCCCCTTCCCTTTTGCTGCCACCCATCCACCCACACACCCACTTCCCTGTTACCCCCACCCACCCTCCAACATCTTTCTGTGTTGCCCCCTCCCACCTACCCACCCCCTTCCCTGTGGACCTCACCCATGAACCCACCCCATTCCCTGCTGCCCCCACCCACACACCCCCTTCCATGTGGCCCCACCTACCCACCCACCCCCTTCCCTGTTGAGCCCACCCACACATCACCTTCCCTGTTACCCCCATCCCATTCCTTGTTGCACCCACCCACCCACCCCCTTCCCTGTTCCCCCACCCACCCACAACCTTCCTTGTTACCCCCACCCACCGACACAGCCCTTCCCTGTTGCCCCCACTCAGCCACCCACCCACTTCCCTGTTGCCTGCACACACTTACCTGTTGATCACACCCACCAACCCACCCAACCTCTTCCCTTTTTCCCCCCACCTACCCACCCGCTTCCCTGTTGCCCCCACCAACCCTACACCTACCCTCTGGCCCCAACCCAGCCACCTCCTTCCATGTTGCCCCCATCCACCCACCCACCCACATCCCTGTTGCCCCCACCCACCCATCACCTTCATTGTTACCCCCAACCACACACCCATCCCTTCCCTCTTGGACCCCATCCACCCAACACCCACCCCCTTCCATATTGCCCCCACCCTCCCAACCACCCACTTGCTTCCCTGTTACCCCCACTCGCCTACCCACCCATCAATTCCCTGTTGCCCCCACCCACCCGATTCCCTGTTGACCCACTCACTCACCCCCTTCCCTGTTGCCCCCACCCACACACCAGCTTCCTTGTAGACCCCACCCCTTCCCTGCTGCTCTCACCCACCCACCCACACCCTTACCTGATGACCCCCCACCCAACCACCCAACCACCCCTTTTCCTGTTGCCCCCACCCACCCCTTCAATGTTGCCTGCACCCCCTTCCCTGTGGCCCCACCCACCCACCCCTTCACTGTTGCCCACACACCCCCCACACTCTCCATTCCATGTTGCCCACACCAAACCACCCCCTTCCCTGTTGCCCCCTCCCACTCCTTCACTGTTGCCCGAACCCACACATCCCCTTCCCAGTTTCCCCCACCCACCCACCCACTTCCCTGTTGCCGCCATCCACCCACCCTCTTCCCTTTGCCTCCACCCCCTTCCCTGTTACCACAATCCACACACACACCCCTTTCACTGTTACCCCCCACCCACCCTTCAACACCCTTCCCTGTTGCCCCAACCCTCCCACCCACCCAATCCCTGTTGCCCCCACCCACCCACCCCTTCCCTGTTGCCCCCACCCACCCCTTCCCTGTTGCCCCCGCACACCCACCCATCAACTTCCCTGTTTCCCCCACACACACACCCTCCCAATCTTTTCCCTGTCACCCCCACCCCCTTCCGTGCTGCCCACTCCTACCCACCCACCCCATTCCCTGTTGCCCCCACACACGCACCCCCCTTCCCTGTTGCCTCCACCCACCCACTTCTCTGTTGGCCCCACCCACCCAACCCTTTCCCTGTTGCCCACACCCACCTACCCACCTCCCTTCCATTCTGCCCCCACTCATTCACCACATTCCCTGTTGCCCCCACCCAGCCACATCATTCCTGTTGCCCCCACCCACACACACATGGGCTTCCCTGTTGCCGCCACCCAACACCTTCCCTGTTGCCCCACACACCCATCCTCTTCACTGTTGTCTCCACCCCCTTTCCAGTTACCCCCACCCACCCACACACCCACTTTGCTGTTACCAACCACCATCCACCAACAGCCTTCCTTGTTGCCCCCACCCTCCCACCCACCCCTTCCCTCTTGCTGCCACCCACCCACCTACCCCCTACCCTGTTGCCATCACCCACCCACCCCCTTCCCTGTTGCCCCAATCCACGGACCCACCCCATTCCTTGTTTCACCCACACAAGCCCCCTTCACTGTTGCCCCCACCCACCGACACAGCCCTTCCCTGCTGCCCCCACTCAGCCACCCACCCACTTCCCTGTTGGCTGCACACCCTTCCCTGTTGATCCCACCCACCAACTCACCCAACATCTTCCCTTTGTCCCCCCACCCACCCACCCACTTCCCTGTTGCCCCCACCGACACTACACCTTCCCTCTGGCCCCAGCCCAGCCACCCCTTCCCTGTTGCCCCCACCCACCCATCACCTTCACTGTTACCCCCAACCACACACCAATCCCTTCCCTCTTGCCCCCATCCACCCAACCACCCACCCCCTTCCCTGTTGCCCCCACCCTCCCAACCACCCACCTGCTTCCCTGTTACTCCCATTCACCTACCCACCCACCAATTCCCTGTTGCCCCCACCTACCCGATTCCCTGTTGACCCACTTACCCTCCCCTTCCCTGTTGCCCCACCCACACCAGCTTCCTTGTAGACCCCACCCTCTTCCCTGCTGCACTCACCCACCCACCCACACCCTTCCCTGATGATTCCCCACCCAACCACCCACCCACCCCATTCCCTGTTGCCCCCATGCACCCCCTTCAATGTTGCCTGCAACCCCTTCCCTGTGGCCCCCACCCACCCACTCCCTTCACTGTTGCCACCACACACCCCAAACCACTTCCCTGTGGCCCCCACCTTCCCCCTTCGCTGTTGCCCACAAACCCCCCACACTTTCCCTTCAATGTTGCCCACACCCCCTTCCCTCTTGCCCACACCCACCCACCCCCTTCCCTGTTGCCCCCTCCCACCCCCTTCACTGTTGCCCTCACCCACAAACCCCCTTCCCAGTTTCCCCCACCTTCCCACCCACTTCCCTGTTGTCTCCACCCCTTCCCTGTTACCACAACACACCCACACACCCCCTTCACTGTTACCCCCACCCACCCTTCAACACCCTTCCCTGTTGCCCCAACCCTCCCACCCACTCCGTCGCTGTTGCCCCCACCCACCCACCCCTTCCCTGTTGCCCCCACCCACCCCTTCCCTGTTGCCCCCACACACCCAACCAACAACTTCCCTGTTACCCCCACACACACATCCCAATCCCAGTAGCCCCAACCCTCCCACCACCTTCTCCGTTGCCCCCACCTACCCACCATCCCACTCTTTTCCCTGTCACCCCCACCCCCTTCCGTGCTGCCCACACCTACCCACCCACCCCATTCCCTGCTGCTCCCACACACGCACCCCCTTCCCTGTTGCCCCCACCAACCACTTCCCTGTTGGCCCCACCCACCCAACCCTTTCCCTGTTGCCCACATCCACCTACCCACCACCCTTCCATTCTGCGCCCATTCATTCACCACATTCCCTGTTGCCCCCACCTAGCCACCCCATTCCCTGTTGCCCCCACCTACACACGCACAGGCTTCCCTGTTGCCCCCACACACCCACTCCCCCACTTCCCTGTTTCCCCACTGACCCTACACCTTCCATCTGGCCCCAACCCAGACACCCCCTTCCCAGTTTCCACCACACACCCACCCACCCACTTCCATGTTGCCGCCACCCAAAACCTTCCCTGTTGCCTCACCCACCCACCCTCTTCACTGTTGTCTCCACCCCCTTCCCTGTTGCCCCCACCCTCCCACCCACCCCCTTCCCTCTTGCTGCCACCCACCCACCCACCCCCTACCTGTTGCCGTCACCATCCCACCCACCCAAACCCTTCCCTTTTGCCCCCACCCTCCCACCCAACCCCTTCCCTTTTGCCCCCACCCTCCCACACACCTCTTTTCCCTGTTGCTCCCACCCATCACCCACCCCCTACTCTGTAGCCCCCACGACCCACCCACCCCCTTCCCTGTTGCACCCACCCACCCACACACCACCTTCCCTGTTGCCTCCACTCAGCAACCCACCCACCCCCTTCCCTGTTGGCCCCACCCACCCACACACTTATTTCCCTGTTGCCCCCACCCACCCACCCTCTCCCTTCCCTGTTGCCCCCACCCACCCACACACTCCCTTCCCTGTTGCCCACACCCACCTACCCACCCCCTTCCCTGTTGCCCCTAACCACCCATCCACCCCTTTCCTTATTGCCCCCACCCACCCACCTCCTTCCCTGTTGCACCCACACAGACACCCCAATCACTGTTGCCCCCACCCACCCCCTTCCCCGTTGCCACCAACCACCCATCCTCCCACTCCTTTCCCTGTAGCTCCCACCCCCTTCCCTGCTGCCCACACCCACCCTCCCTCCACCTTCCCTGTTTCCCCCCAACCAACCACTTCCGCGTTGGCCCCACCCATAGAATCCCTTCACGGTTGCCCTCACCCAACTACCGACACCCTTTCCCTTTTGCACCCACTCATTCACCACATTCCATGTTGCCCCCACCCATCCACCCCCTTCCCTGTTACCCCACCCAGTCACCCTTTCCCTGTTGCCCCCAAGCAACCACCCAAACACCCCCTTCCCTTTTGCCACCACCCACCCACCCACACACCCCCTTCCCTGTTACCCCCACCCACTCTCCAACACCCTTCCGTGTTGCCCCCTCCCACCTCTCCAACCCCCTTTCTTGTTGCCCCCACCCATGAACCCACCCCATTCCCTGTTGCCCCCACTCACCAACCCCCTTACCTGTTGCCCCCACCCACACACCCCTTCCATGTTGGCCCCCACCCAACTCCCCAGCCCCTTCCCTGTTGCTCCACCCACCCAACTACCTCCTTACCTGTTGCCCTCACCCAGCCATCCACCCCCTTGCTTGTTGCCTCCACCATCCCACCCCCTTCCCTGTTCTCCCACCCACCCACACCCTTCCTTGTTACCCCTACCCACCCACACTCCCCCTTCCATGTTGCCTGCACCCCCTTCCCTGTGGCGCCCACCCACCCAGCCCCTTCTCTGTTGCTCCCTCGCACCCCTTTCCCTGTTGCCCCCGCCCACCCACTCGTCCCCTTCACAGTTGCCCCCACCCTCCCACCCACCCCTTCACAGTTGCCCGCACCCTCCCACCCACTTCCCTGTTGCCCCCACGAACCACATTCGCTGTTACCCCCCACCCACCCTCCTCCTCCTTCCCTGTTGCCCCCCACCCACCCCCTTCTCTGTTGCCCACACCCACTCACACTCCCCCTTACATATTGCCTGCATCCCTTTCTATGTTGCCCCCACCCACCAACCCCTTCCCTGTTACCCTCTCCCACCCCCTTCTCTGTTGCCCCACCCATCCACCCACTTACCAGTTTCACCCACCCACCCACCCACTTCCCTGTTGCTGCAACTCACACACCCACCCCCTTCCATTTTGCCCCACCCACCCGCCCTCTTCCCTGTTGTCCACATTCCTTTCCCTGTTGACCTCACCCAGCCATCCACCCCCTTGCCTGTTGCCCCTATCATCCCACCCCTTCCCTATTGCCCCCCCACCCCCTTCCATGTGGGCCCCACACCCAGCCACCTCCTTCCCTGTTGACCCCACCCAAACAGCACCTTCCCTGTTGCCCCCACGCCCTTCCCTGTTGCCTCCACCCCATTCCCTGTACCCTCACCCACCAATACCCTTCCCTGTTACCCCCACCCACCCACCCACCCACTTCCCTGTTGCCCACACACCTTCCCTGTTGATCCCACCCACCAACCCACCCAACATCTTCCCTTTTGACCCCACCCACCCTCCCACCTCCCATTGCCCCCACCGACCCTACACCTTCCCTGTGGCCCCAACCCAGCCACCCCCTTCCATTTTGCCCCCACCCACCCATCACCTTCACTGTTACCCCAACCAACCACCCACCCCCTTCCATCTTGCCCCCATCCACCCAACCACCCACCTTCTTCCCTGTTGCTCCCACTCACCCACCCATCCACCCACCAATTCCCTGTTGCCCTCATTCACCCGATTCCCTGTTGGCCAACTCACTCACCCCCTTCCCTGTTGCCCCCACCCACACACCAGCTTCCTTGTAGACACCACTCCCGCACCCTGCTGCACTCACCCACCAACCCCCTTCCACATTGCCCCCACCCACCCACCCCCTTCCCTGTTGCCCACTCCCACCCCCTTCCTTGTTGCCCCCACCCACCCAACCCATTCCCTGTTGCAACAATCAACTCCCATCCACATCTCTGTTGCCTCCACAAACCACATTCGATGTTGCCCCCACCCACCCTCCACCCACTTCCCTGTTGCCCCCACCCTCCCCTTCTCTTTTGCCCACACCCACCCACACCCCCTTCCATGTTGCCTGCTCCCACTTCCCTGTTGCCCCCACCCACCCACCGCCCTGTTGCCGCCACCCAACCACCCACCCCCTTCCCTTTTGCCCCACCCACCCACCCTCTGCTCTGTTGTTTCCACCCCCATCCCTGTTACTCCCACCCACCCACGCACCCCTTTCGTTTTAAACCCACCCCCCCACCAACACCCTTCCCTTTTGCCCCCACAATCGCACCCAGCCCCTTCCCTGTTACCCCCACCCACCCACCCACCCCCTTCCTTGTTGACCCCACCCACCCCCTTCTCTGATTCCCCACTCACCCATTTCTCAGTAGCCCCCACCCATTTCCCTGTTGCCCCCACACACCCACCCCCTTCCCTGTTGCCTCCACCCACCCGCTTCCCTGTTGCCCCCACCCAGCCGCTACCCTGTTGCCCCCAGTGACCCTACACCTTCCCTCTGGCCCAACCCAAAAACCCCCTTCCCTGTTGCCACCACCCACCCAGCCACACACCAACTTCCCTGTTACCCCCACCCACCCTCCAACACCCTTCCCTATTGCCTCCACCCACCCACTTCCCTATTGCCTGCACTCCCTTTCCTGTTGATCCCACCCACCAATCCACCCAACCTCTTCCCTGTTGCCCCAACCCACCCACTTCCCTGTTGCCACCACCAACCCTACACCTTCCCTCTGGCCCCAACCAAGCTACCCCTTTCCATGTTGCCCCCATCCACCCACCCACCCACTTCTCTGTTGCCCCCACCCACCCATCACCTTCACTGTTACCTCCAACTACCCAGCCACCCCCTTCCCACTTGCCCCCATCCACCCACCCACCTACTTCCTTCTTGCCCCCACCCTCCCCACCACCCACCTGCTTCCCTGTTGCTCCCACTTGCCCACCCACCCACCAATTCCCTGTTGCCCCCACCCACCCAATTCCCTGTTGACCCACTCACCAACACCCTTCACTGTTGCCCCTACCCAAACACCAGCTTCCTTGTAGACACCACCCGCTTCCCTTCTGCACTCACCCACCCACCCCCTTCACTGTTGCCTCCACCCACACACCAGCTTCCTTGTAGACACCACCCCCTTCCCTGCTGCACTCACCCACCCACCCCTTCTCTGTTGCCCACACCCACCCACACTCCCCCTTCCATGTTGCCCGCACCCCCTTCCCTATTGTCCCCACCCACCCCCTTCCCTGTTGCCCTCTCCCATCTGCTTCCCTGTTGCCTCCACCCACCCACCCACCCCCATCCCAGTTGCCCCCACCCACCCAACCCATTCCCTGTTCCACAACCAACCCCCACCCACTTCTCTGTTGCCTGCACGAACCACCTTCTCTGTTCCCCACACCCACCCACACTCCCCCTTCCATGTTGCCTGCACCCCTTCCCTGTTGCCCTCACTCACTCACCGCTTTCCTAGTTGCCCTCTCCCACACTCTTCCCTGTTGCCACCACCCATCCACCCACCCCCTTCCCTTTTGCCCCACCCCCCCACCATCTTCCCTGTTCTATCCACCACCTTCCCTGTTACCCCCACCCATGCACACACCACTTTCGCTGTTAAACCCACACCCCCACCAAAACCCTTCCCTGTAGCCCTCACGCACCCCCTTCCCTTTTGCCGCACCCACCCATTTCCCAGCAGCACCCACCCATTTCCCTGTTGACCCCACACACCCACAGCCTTCCTTATTGCCCCCACTCATTCACCACCTTCCCTGTTGCCCCCACCAAGCCACCCCATTCCCTGTTGTCCCCACTCACACACCCACCTGCTTCCCTGTTGCCCCCACTCACCCGCTTCCCTGTTGCCCCCAGTGACCCTACACCTTCACTCTGGCCCACCTACTCACCCCTTTCCCTGTTGCCCCCAACCACGAACCCACCCCTTCTCTGTTGCACCACCCACCCAACACCCTACCCCTTCTCTGTTGCCCCACCCACCTAACCACCCCCTTCCCTGTTGACCCCACCCAGCCATCCAACCCTTCTATGTTGCCCCCACCATCCCACCACCTTCCCTGTTGCCCCCACCCACCCACCCCCTTACATGTTGCCCCCACCCACCCACCCTTTTCCCTGTAGCCCCCACCCCCTTCCCTGTTGCCCCCACCCATGGACCCACCCCCTTCACTGTTGCCCCCACCCATGGACCCACCCCTTCCCTGTTGCCCCCATGCACCCACCGACCCACTTCCCTGTTGCCTGAACCCCCTTCCATGTTGACCCCACCCACCAACCCATCCACCCGCTTTCCTGTTGCCCCGACCCACCCACTTCCCTGTTGCCCCGACCCACCCACTTCCCTGTTGCCCCCACCAACCCTATATGTTCCTTCAGGCCCTAACCCTGCCACCCCCTTCCATGTTGCCCCCACCCACCCACCCACTTCCTTGTTGGCACCACCCCCCATCACCTTCCCTGAAACCCCAAACCACCAACCCACCTCTTCCCTCTTGCCCCCTTTCACCCAACCACCCACTGCCTTCCCATTTGCCCCCACCCTCCCAACCACCCACCTGCTTCCCTGTTGCCCCCACTCACCCACCAACCCTTCCAATAATCTCTTACCCCACCCACCTGATTCCTGGTTGACCCACTCACTCACTCCCTTCCATGTTGCCCCCACCCACGCATCAGGTTCCTTGTAGACCCCACTCCTTCCCGGCTGCACCCACCCACCAACCCAACCCCTTCCCTGTTAGCCCCACCCACCCACACACCCCCTTCACTGTTACCCCCACCCCTCCACCAACACCCTTCCATGTTGCCCCCACGCTCCCACCCACCCCTTCCCTGTTGCCCCCACCACCCACCCTCCCACTCCTTTCCCAGTAGACCCCAGCCCCCTCGCCACTGCCCACGCCCACCCACCCACCACCTTCCTGGTTGCCCCCACTCATCCCCTTCCCTGTTGCCCCACCCACCCATTTCCCAGTAGCACCCACCCCTTTCCCTGTTGCCCCCACACACCCACCCCCTTCCCTGTTGCCCCTACTCATTCACCCCCTTCCCTATTGCCCCCCACCCAGCCACCCCATTCCCTGTTGTCACCACCAACTCACCCACCCACTTCCCTGTTGCCCCCACCCACCCTACACCTTCCCTCTGGCCCCAAGCCAGACAACACCTTCCCTGTTGCCCCCACCCAGTCATCCCTTCCCTGTTGCCCCAAGCAACCACCCAAACACCCCATTCCCTGTTACCCCCACCCACCCTGCAATACCCTTACCTGTTGCCCCCACCCATAGATCCACCCCCTTCCCTGTTGCCCCCACATACGAACGCACCACCTTTGCTGTTGCCCCCACCCACAGACCCACCCCTTCCCTGTTGCCCCCACCCAACTACCCAAATGCTTCCCTGTTGACCCCACCCTTCAACCATCCCCTTCCCTGTTGCCCCCACTGACCCTACACCTTATCTCAGGCCCTAATCCAGCCACCCCCTTCCCTGTTGCCCCCATCCACACAAATACCCACACCTTTCCCATTTGCCCCCACCCTCCCAACCACCCATCCAATTCCCTGTTGCCACCACCCACCTCCTTCCCTGTTGCCCGTACCCATCCCTTTCTCTGTTGCCCACCCACACCCACACTCACCCTTCCATGTTGCCCACACCCCCTTCCCTGTTGCCCTCACCCACCCACCCCCTTCCATTTTTCCCCCTCCCACCCCTTCACTGTTGCCCCAACCCACCCACCCACCCCTTCCCAGTTTCCCCCACCACCCACCCACTTCCCTGCTGTACCACCCACCCACTGCTTTCCCTGTTGCCCCTACCGACCCACCAACCCCCTTCCCTGTTGCCCCCACCCATCCCCTTCCTCGTTGCCCCCACCCACCCCCTTTCCTGTTGGCCCCACCCACCCACCCCCTTCCCTGTTGCGCCCACACACCCACACAACAACGTCCCTGTTGCCCACACACACACAACCCAATCCATGTTACCCCACCCACCCACCCCTTCCCTGTTGCCCCCACCTACCCATTTCCCTGTAGCCCCCACCCCCTTCCCTGTTGACCCTGCCGCCCACCCCCCCTTCCATGTTGCCCCCACCCACCCACCCACCCAAACCCTTCCCTGTTGCCCACACCCACCTAACCACCCCCATTCTTTTTTGGCCCCACTCATTCACCACCTTCACTGTTGGCCCGAACCAGCCACCCTGTTCCCTGTTGTCCCCACCAACCCATGAACCCACTTACCTGTTCCCCCACTCACCCAGCACCTTCCCTATTGCCCCCACCCACTCACCCACCCCCTTCCATGTTGCTTCCATCAACCCCCTTCCCTCTTGCCCTCACCCACCCGCACACCCACTTCCCTGTTGCAACCAAACCACCCACCCACCCCCTTCCCTGTTGCCCCCACAATCTCATCCACCCACTTCCATGTTGTCCCCAAACACCCACCTGCCCCTTTCCCTGTTGTCCCCACCCAGTCCCTTCCCTGTTGCCCCAACCTACCTACCCACCCACCCCTTCCCAGTTGCCCCTACCCACCCACCCACCCCCTTTCCTGTTGCACCCCACCCACCCACCCCTTCCCTGTTGCCCCCATCCACTTCTCTTTTGCCCCCACCCACTCATCACCTGTTGCCCCCACCTACCCACCAACCCCCTTCCCTGTTGCCCATGCCCATGGACCCACCCCCTTCCCTGTTGCCCCACCAACTCTCCACCTTCCCTCTGGCCACAACCCAGCCACCCCCTTCCCTGTTGCCACCACCCACCCACCCACACACCCCCTTCCATGTTACCCCCACCCACCCTCTAACACCCTTCCCTGTTACCTCCACCCACCTACCTACACCCTTCCCTGTTGCCCCCACCCATGAACCCACCCTGTACCCTGTTGCCCCCACCCACACACCCACTTCACTAATGCCCCCACCCACACACCCCCTTCCATGTTGCCTCCCACCCAACACCCAACCCCCTTCCCTGTTGCCCCCCACCCAAACAGCCCCTTCCCTGTTGACCCTACACAGCCATCCACCCCTTCCCTGTTGTCCCCAACATCCCACCACCTTCCCTGTTGCCCCTAGCCATCCAACCCCTTCCATGTTGCCCCACCCATTCACCACATTCCCTGTAGCCCCCACCCCCTTCCCTATTGACTATATCCATACACCACCTTCACTGTTGCCCCTACCCACCAACCCCCTTCCCTGTTCCCTGACCCACCCACACCCTTCCCTGTTGCCCAAACCCACGGACCCACCCCCTTCACTGTTGCCCCACCGACCCTACACCTTTCCTCTGGCCCCAACCCAGCCATCCCCTTCCCTGTTGCCCCCACCCAGTCACCCTTTCCCTGTTTCCCCCAAGCAACCACCCAAACACCCCCTTCACTGTTGCCGCCACCCACCCACACACCTCCTTCCATGTTAACCCCGCCCACCCTCCAACACCCTTCCCTGTTGCCCTTACCCAACCACCCACCCCCTTCCCTGTTGCCCCAACCCACATATTTCCCTGTTGCCCCCACCCCATTCCATGTTGCCCCCACCCACCCACCACCTTCTCTGTTGCCCCCAACCCTTCCCTGTTGACGCAACCATGGACCCACCCACTTCCCTGATGCCCCCACCCTCCCAAAAACCCTCCCACTTCCCTGTTGCCCCCACAACCCACACACACCCTTTCTTCTTGCCCCCAAACACGCACACCCCACCCGTCCCTTTTGTACCACACACCCACCCTCCCTTCCATGTTAACCCCAGCCACTCACCCCAACACCTTTGTTGTTGCCCACATCCACCCACTAACCACCATTCGTCTTGACCCCAGCCACCCACCCACCCCCTTCCCTCTTTCCCCCACCCAACCACACCTTCCCTGTTACCCCCACATACCCACACCCTTCCCTGTTACCCCTACATACCCACCACCTTTACTGTTGCCCCAAACCACCATCCCAGCCCCTTCCCTATTGCCACTATGCACCCACACACCCACACATTTTGCTGTTGCCCCCACCCACACAATCCCTTCCCTGATGCCCCCACCCACCAACCCACACCTTCCATCTTGCCCCCAACAACGCACCCACCAACTTCCCTCTTGCATCCAACCACCCACCAACACCCTTGACTGTTGCCCACATCCTCCCACACACCCCCTTCCCTGTGGCCCCAACCCAAACATTCAGCCCCTTCCCTGTTGCCCCCACCCATCCCCTTCCCTGTTGCCCCCACCCATGGACCCGGCCCCTTCCCTGTTGCCCCCACACATGGACCCACCTCCTTCACTGTTTCCCTCACCCACGGACCCACTCCCTTTTCTGTTGCCCCCACACACCCACCCACCCGCTTCCATGTTGCCCGCTTCCCCTTCCCTGTTGCCCCCACCCAGCCACCCACCATCTTCCCTGTTGCCCCCCACAACCCACGCACAACCTTTTTTGTTGCCCCCAACCACACACACACCACCTGTCCCTATTGAACCACCCACCCACCCTCGCTTCCATATTAACCCCAGCCACTCACCCAACCCCTTCGCTGTCGACCCCACCCACCCACCCATCACTATCCCTCTTGCCCCCACCCACCCATTTCCATGTAGCCCCCAACACCTTCCTTGTTGACCCCACCCACCCACTCTTCCCTGTTGCCCCTACCCACCCACCCCACCTTCCCTGTTTTCCCCACCCACCCACTCACGCAACCAACCCCTTCGCTGAATGCCACACCCACTCACCGCCTTCCCTGTTGCCCACACCCAACTACCCACCCCATTTCCGTTTTGCCTCCACTCATTCGCCACCTTCCCTGTTGCCCCCACCCAGCCACCCCGTTCCCTATTGTCCCCACCCACCCACCAGCCCACTTACCTGTTCCCCATCCATCCAGCACCTTTCCTATTGCCTCCATCCACACACCAACTCCCTTCCATGTGGCTTCCACCAACCCCCTTCCCTGTTGCCCCCACCCACCCATACACCCACTTCCCTGTTGCCCCCAAACAGCCACCCAAACACCGCCTTCCCTGTTGCTGCGACACACCAACCCAAACAGCCCCTTCCCTGTTACCACCACCCACACCCCAACACCCTTCCCTGTTGCCCCCAGCCATGAACACACCACGTTCCCTGTTGCCCCCACCCACCCACCCACTCCCTTCCCTGTTGCTCCCACCCACCCACCCACCCCCTTTGCTGTTGTCCTAATCCAGATATTTCCCTGTTGCCCCCACCCCATTCCCTGTTGCCACCCACACACCCTCCCTTCCATGTTGACCCCAGCGACTCACCCAACACCTTCACTGTTGCCCCCACCCACACACTCACCACCATGCGTCTTGCCCCCAACTACCCACCCACCCCCTTCCCGCTTTCCCCCACCCAACCACACCTTCCCTTTTACCCCCACATACCCACACCCTTCCCTGTTACCCCCACATACCCACTGCCTTCCCTGTTGCCCCAACCCACCATCCCAAACCCTTCCCTATTGCCCCTATGCACACACACACACACATGCATTTCCCTGTTGCCCCCACTCACACAACCCCTTCCCTGATGCCCCCACCCACCGACCCACACCTTCCATCTTGCCCCCAATGACCCACCAACATCCTTGACTGTTGCTTACATCCACCCACACACCTCCTTCCCTGTGGCCCCCACCCAAACAGTCAGCCCCTTCCATGTTGACCCCACCCATCCACCCAACACCTTCCCTGTTGCCCCCACCCACCCACCCACTCCCTTCCCTGTTGCTCCCACCCACCCACCCACCCCCTTTGCTGTTGTCCCAATCCAGATATTGCCCTGTTGCCCCGACCCCATTCCCTGTTGCCCCCACACACCCACCACATTCCTTGTTGCACACAAACACCCACCCCCTTTCCTGTAGCCCCCACCCTCCCATCTCCTTCCATGTTGCCCTCACCCACCCACCAACAAACGTCCCTGTTGCTCCCACCCACCCTTCACCTTCCCTGTTACCCCCACCCCCCCACCAGCCTCCTTCCCTGTTGCCCTCACCCCCTTTCCTGTTGCTGCCACCCACCCACGCACCCCCTTCCCCATTGCCCCCAGCCACGCACACACTCCCTTCCCCAACTGCCCCCACCCACACAGCCACCCCCTTCTCTGTTGCCTCCCACCACTCAGCCACCCCCTTCCATGTTGCCCGCACCCAGCAACTCACCCCCTTCCCTGTTGCCCCCACCCACCCTGCAACAGCTGCTCTGTTGCACCCCCACCCATCCACCCCTTTCCTGTTGCCCCCACACTCCCACCCCCTTACATGTTGCCCCCACACACACACCCTTCCCTGTTGCCCCACCACCCACCCACTCCTTCCATGTTGCCCCCACCCAACCACCCCTTACCTGTTGCCCCCAGCCACCCTCCCACCTCCTTCCCTGTTACCCCCACCAACTCACCCCCTTCCCTGTTGCCCCCACCCCATTCCCTGTTTTCCCTACCCACCCACCCACCCCCTTCCCTTTTGCCCCAACCCAGCACCCATCCACCCCCTTCCCTGTTGCCACAACCCACCCAATAACCCTCTTCCCTGTTGCCCCCATGAACCCACCCCATTCCCTGTTGCCCCCACCCCATTCCCTGTTGCCCCTACCCACCCACCCACCCCTTCCCTGTTGCCAAAACCCACCCACCCCCTTCCCTGTTGCCCCAACCCACCCACCAACCCCCTTCCCTTTTGCCACAACCCACCATCCCACCTCCTTCCCTATTGCGCCTACCCACCCATACACCCATGCACCCCCTTGCCTGTTGCCCCCACCCACACAACCTCTTCCCTGATGCCCCCACCCACCGACCCATACCTTCCCTCTTGCCCACAACAACGCACGCACCAACTTCCCTCTTGCCCCCAACCACCCACCAAAACACTTGACTGTTGCCCATACCCACCCACACACCCCCATCCCTTTTGCCACAACCCATCATCCCACCCCCTTTCCTATTGCGCCTACCCACCCATACACCCACGCACTTCCCTGTTGACCCCACCCACCCCTTGCCTGTTGCGCCCACCCACACAACCCCTTCCCTGATGCCCCCACCCACCGACCCACACCTTCCCTGTTACCCACAACAACGCACCCATCAATTTCCCTCTTGCCCCCAACCACCCACCAACACACTTGACTGTTGCCCATACCCACCCGCCCACCCACTTCCCTGTTGCCCCCACAAACCCATCCCCATCCCTGAAGCCCCAATCCAGCACCCACCCACCCCTTTCCCTGTTTCCACATCCCACCATCCCACCCCCTTCCCTATTGCCCCAACCCACCCAGACACCCATGCACTTCCCTGTTGCCCCCACCCACCCCCTTGCCTGTTGCCCCCACCCACACAACCCCTTCCCTGATGCCCCCACCCACTGACCCACCCATTTCCTCTTGCCCCCTACCACCCACCAACACCTTTGACTGTTGCCCACAGCCACCCACACACCCCCTTCCCTGTGGCCCCACCCAAGCAGACAGCCCCTTTCCTGTTGCCCCCACACACCCACCCCCTTCTCTGTTGTCACGACCCACCCAAACACCTCCGTCTCTGTTTCCACCAGTCACCCAGCCACCCCTTCCATGTTGACCCCTCTCACCCACCCACCCTGTTCGCTGTTGCACCCATCCACTCACCCACCCTGTTGACTATTTCCGTACACACCCATTCCCTTCCCTGTTGCCCCCACCCATCCACCCCCTTCCTTGTAGCCCCCACCCAATCACCCCCTTCCCTGTTGCCCCCCCTTCCACGTTGCCCCCCGCTCACCCACCCCTTTGCCTGTTGCACCCAGCCAACAACCCCCTTACCTGTTGCTCCCAACCACCCACCAACCCACCCCTTCCCGTCACTCCCACTCAACCACCCACCCATTTCCATGTCGCCCCCACCCACCCATACACCCCATCCCTGTTGCCCCTACATAACCACACACCCACTTCCAAGTTGTCCCCAAGCACCCACTCCTGTCCCTGTTGTCCCCACCCACACCCACACCCCCTTCCCTGTTGCACCCCCACCCACCCACTCCTTTCCTGTTGCCCCCCCAACTCATCACCTTCCCTGTTACCCCCTCCAACCCACCAACCCCCTTCCCAGTTTCCCCACCCACTTCCCTGTTGCCCCGACCGACCCTACACCTTCCCTCTGAGCCCAACCCAGCCACCCCTTCCCTGTTGCCCCCAAGCAACCACCGAAAAACCCCCTTCCCTGTTGCCACCACCCACTCACCCACACACCACCTTCCTTGTTGCCCCCACCCACCTACCCACCCGCTTCCCTGTTGTCCCCACCCATGAACCCACCCCATTCCCTGTTGCCCCCACCCACACATCCTCTTCCCAGCTGCCCCCACCCACATACCCCTTTCCTGGTGCCCCCCCCACCCAACACCCCACCCCCTTCACTGTTGCCCCAGACACCCAGCCACCCCTTCCCTGTTGACCGCTCCCAGCCATTCACCCCTTTCCCTGTTGTGCCCATCCACCCAAACACCCACCCTTTTTCCTGTAGCCCCACCCACTTCCCTGTTGACCCCACCCACACAGAACCTTCCCTGTTGCCTCCAGTCCTTCCCTGTTGCCCCCCACCCACCCATGCACCCACCCCCTTCCTTGTTCCCCCACACACCCACATCTTTCCCTGTTACCCCATCCATCAACCACCACCTTCCCTGTTGCCCTTACCCAACCACCAACCACCTTCCCTGTTGCCCCCTCCCACCCACCACTTTCCCTCTTGCACACAAACACCCACCCCCTTCCCTGTTGCCCCCACCCTCCCACCCACTTCCATGTTGGCCGCATCCACCCACCCACCAACTTCCCTGTCGCCACCACCCACCCATCTCCTTCCCTGTTACCTCCACCCACCCACCAACCCCCTTCCCTGTTGCCCGCACCCCCTTCCCTGTTGCCCCCACCCACAGATCCACCCCCTTCACTGTTGCCCGCACCCAGTGACACACCCCCTTCCCTGTTGCTCCCACCAACCACCCATCCACTTCCCTGTTGCCCGCACCCCCTTCCCTGTTGCCTCCACTCAGCAACCACGCTTTTCCATGTAGCCCCCAAACACGCACACACCACCCGTCCCTGTTGATACACCCACCCTCCACCCCTTCCCTCTTGCCCCCACCCACCCATACACAACCATCTGTCCTGCCCCCAATGAACCACCCACCCCTTTCTCTATTGACCCCACACTCCCAACCACCCACCCCTTCCCTGTTGCCCACACTCACCCACACATCCACCCACTTCCCAGTTGCCCCCACCCACCCATGTACCCCCTTCCCTGTTGCCCACAGCCACCCACCCACTCCCTTCCCCAATTGCCTGCACGCACCCACCCACCCCCTTCCCTGTTGCCGCCACCCGCCCACATCCTTCCCTGTTGACCCCACCCATGCATCACCTTCCCTGTTGCCCATAACCCTTCCCTGTTTACCTCACCCCCTTCCCTGTTGCCCACATCCACAAACCACCCCCTTCCCTGTTGCCCCCACCAAGCCACCCACTCCTTTCCCTGTTGCCCCCACAACCCAATCACCCCCTTCAATGTTGCCCCCAACCACGCACACACCACCCATCCCTGTTGACCCACCCAGCCATCCCCCTTCCATGTTGCCTCAGCCATTCACCCAACCCCTTCCCTGTTGCCCCCACCCAGCTATGCAACCCACTTCCTTGTTGCCCCCACCCACCCACACACTCCCTTCCCCAATTGCCCCACCCACCCACACACCCCCTTCCCTGTGGCTCCCACCCACCAACCCACCTGCTTTCCTACTGCCCCTACCCACACACAAACCCACGCACTTCCCTGTTGCCCCCACTTACCACCTTGCCTGTCGCCCCCACCCACACAACAGCTTCCCTGATGCCCCCAACCACCGACCCACCCCCTTGACTGTTGCCCTCACCCACCCAACCATACTGTTCCCTGTGGCCCTCACCCACCCAGTCAGCCTCTTCCCTGTTGCCCCCACACACCCACCACCTTCTCTGTTCCCCCCAACCACCCACCCACCTCTTCCATGTTGACCCCACACACCCACCCACCCCGTCCCTGTTGATCCCACCCACTCACCCATCCCCTTCCCTGCTGCCCCAACCCATGCCCTTCCCTGTTGCCCCCACACACCCATTTCCCTTTTGCCCCCACCCACCCCATTCCTTGTTGCGTCCACCCACTCTCCCACCCTGTTCATTATTTCCATGCTCTCACCCAGTCCCTTCACTGCTGCCCACACCCACCCAACCCTTCACTCTAGCCCCCACCCACCCACCCCCTTCCAAGTTGCCCCCAACCAACCACCCACCCACCCCTTCCCTGTTTCCCCCACCTACACACACACCCACTTCCATGTTGCCCCCCACCTACCCATTAACCCCCTTCTCTGTTGCCCCCATAAACCCACCCACCCCCTTCCATGTTGTCCCTACCCACCCACTCATCCTCATCCATGTTGCCCCCAACCATGCACACGCCACCCGTCCCTTTTGACCCACCCACCCATCCCCACTTCCTTGTTGCCCCCAGCCACTCACCCAAACACTTCCCTGTTGCCCACACCCAACTACACACCCACCCCCTTCCTTGTTGCCCCCACCCAAACATGCAACCCACTTCCTTGTTGCCCCACCCACCCACACACTCCCTTCCCCAATTGCCCACACCCACCCACCCAGCCCCTTCCGTGTTGCCCCCCCCACCCACCCACCCCTTACCTGTTGCCCGCACACACCCACCCTTCTTCTTCCCTGCTGCCCCAACCAATCCACCCCTTCCCTGTTGCCCCCACCCCCTTCCCAGTTGCCCCCACCCAGCCATGCACCCCCTTCCCTGTTGCCCACAGCCACCCACCCACTACCATCCAAAATTGCCCCCACCCACCCACCTACAACATTCCCTGTTGCCTCCCCCACACACCCACCCCCTTCCCTGTAGCCCCAACCCACACACCCACCCCCTTACTTGCTGCCCCAACCCATCCACCCACCCCTACCCTGTTGCCCGAATCCACCAACAAAACCCCCTTCCCTACTCTCCCTGCCACACACACTCCCACACACTTCCTTGTTGCCCCCACCTACCCCCTTGCCTGTTGCACCCATCCACGCAAACCATTCCCTGATTCCCCACAAACCAACACACCCCCTTGACTGTTGCCAGCAACCAACCACACACCCCATTCCCTTTGGCCACAACCCACCCAGGCAGCCCCTTCCCTGTTGCCCCCCCCCCACCGACACAACCCCTTCCCTGTTGCCCCAACCAGCCACCCAACTCTGTCCATATTATGCCCACCCACCGACCCACCCCCTTCCCTGGTGCCCATCCCAAACGTGCACCACATTCCCGTGTGCACCCCCACCCACCCACCACTTTCCTGTTGCCCCCACACACCCACCACCTTCCCAGTTGCCATCACAAACCCACCCTTCTTCTTCCCTGTTGCCCCAACCAACCCACCCCTTCCCTGTTGCCCCCACCCACTCACGACATGCCCTGTTGCCCCCACCCACTCACCACATTCCCTGTTGCACACAAACTCCAAACCCCTTCCCAGTTGCCCCCAACCAGCCACGCACCCCCTTCCCTGTTGCCCACAGCCACCCACCCACTACCTTCCCCAATTGCCCCCACCCACCCACCTACACCCTTCCCTGTTGCCTCCCCCACCCAACCACCTCTTCCCTGTTGCCCCCAAACACACACCCCTTTCCCTGTTGCCCCAGCCCACGCACCTATCCTCTTCCCTTTTGCCCCAGCCCACCCACCCACCCTCCACCTTACCTGTTGCCCCAACCCACCAACCCACCCCCTTCCCTACTGCCCAATGCACACACACTCCCATGCACTTCCCTGTTGCCCCCACACACCCCATTGCCTGTTGCCCCCACCCACACAAACCCTTCCCTGATGCCCCACAAACCAACCCACCCCCTTGACTGTTGCCCACACGCAACCACACACCCCCTTCCCTGTGGCCACAACCCACACAGGCAGCCACTTCCCTGTTGCCCCCACACACCCACCGCCTTCTCTGTTGCCTCCAACAACCCAAACACGTCCAGCTCTGTTCCCCCCCAAAAGCCTACCGACCCTTTCCATGTTGACCCCACACACCCACACACCCCTTTCCCTTTTGTCCCCACCCACCTCATTCGTTGTTGCGCCTACCCACTCACCCAACCTGTTGACTATTTCCGCGTTCTCACCCACTCCCTTCCATGCAGCCCCCACCCAATGACCCACATCCCTGTAGCTGCGATGCACCCACCCTCTTCCCTGTTGCCCCCACCACCTTCTCTGTTGCCCCCACTCACCCACCCCTTTGCCTGTTGCCCCCACCCAACAATCCGATTCCCTGTTGCCCCCACCCAACAACCCACCCACTTCCGTGTTGCCCACACCCACCCACCCCCTTCCCTGTTTCCACCAACCCACCCATCAAATCCCTTCCCTGTTGCCCCCTCAAACCCACCCACCTCCTTCCATGTTGCCCCACCCACCCATACACCCCCTTCCCTGTTGTCCCCACCCACTCCCTTCCCTGTTGCCCCCACCCACAGATTTCCCTGTTGCCCCCACCCACTCATCACCTTCCCTGTTACACCCACCAACACACCAAACCCCTTGCCTGTTTACCCCAAGTCCTTCCCTGTTGCCCACATCCACGGAACCACACCCTTCGGTCTTGCCCCCACCAAGCCACCCGTTCCCTTCCCTGTTGCCCCCTCAAACCCACCCACCCCCTTCCATGATGCCCCACACACCCACTTCCCTGTTGTCCCCACCCACTCCCTTCCCTGTTGCCCCCACCCACCCACCAACACACTTCCCTGCTGCCCCCACCCATTCATCACCTTCCCTGTTACACCCACCCACACACCAACACCCTTGCCTGTTTACCCCAAGATCTTCCCTGTTGCCCACATCCACAGAACCGCCCCCTTCCCTGTTGCCCCCACCAAGCGACCCAGTCCCTTCCCTTTAGCACCCACAACCCACTCACCCCCTTCCATGTTGCCCCCAATCACGCACACGCCACCCATCCCTGTTGTCCCTTCCACCCATCCTCCCTTCCATGTTGCCCCCAGCCACTCACCCAACCCCTTCCCTGTTGCGCCCATTGAACTACCCACCACCCCCTTCCCTGTTGCCCCCACCCAAAAATGCAACCCACTTCCGTGTTGCCCCCACCAACCCACACACTCCCTTCCCCAATTGCGCCCACCCACACAACCAGCCCCTTCCCTGTTGCCCCCCACAAACACCCATCCCATTCCCTGTTGCCCCCACCCACCCACCCATCCCCTTCAATGCTGTCCCAACTCATGCCCTTCCCTGTTGCCACCACACACCCGTTTCCCTTTTGCCCAAATCCAACCCAGTCCTTGTTGCGCCCACCCACTCACCAACCCTGTTGACTATTTCCGTGCTCTCACCCACTCCCATCCCTGCTGCCCCCATCCACCCACCCCCATCCCTGTAGACCCCACCCTCCCACCCCTTACCCTGTTGCCCCCACCCTCTTCACTATTGCCCCCCCCTCACCCACCCCTTTGCCTGTTGCCCTCACTCAACAACTCCCTTCCCTGTTGCCCCCCACCACCCATCAACCCAACCCTTCCCTGTTGCCCCACCAAACAACACATCCACTTCCATGTTGCCCCCACCCATGCACCCACCACCTTCACTGTTACCCCCAACCCACCCAACCACCCCCTTCCCTGTTGCCCACATAAACCCACCCACCCCATTCCATGTTGTCCCCACCCACTCCCTTCCCTGTTGTCCCCACCCACACCCCCTTCCCTGTGGATCCCCCACCCATGCTCCATTTCCTGTTGCCCCCACCCACCCACCCAAACACTTCCCTGTTACCCCAACCTACTCATCACCTTCTAGTTATGCCCACACACACACCAACCCCCTTCCCTGTTTACCACACCCCCTTCCCTATTGCCAACATCCACAGACCAACACGCTTCCCTGTTGCCACCACCAAGCCAAACACTCCCTTCCCTGTTGCCCCCACAACCCACTCACCCCCTTCCATGTTGCCCCCAACCACAGACACGCCACCCATCGTGGTTGACCCACCTATCCATCCCCCCTTCCATGTTGCTCCCAGCCAATCATCCAACCCCTTCCCTGTTGCCCCAGCCCAACTACCCACACACCCACTTCCCTGTTGCCCCCACCCAACCATGCAACCCACTTCCCTGTTGCCCCCACCCACCCACACACTCCCTTCCCCAATTACCCACAACCACCCACCCCTTTCCCTACTGACCCTACCCATACACACACCCAGGCACTTCCCTGTTGCCTCCACTTACCAACTTGCCTGATGCCCCCACCCACACATCCCCTTCCCTCATGCCCCCACACACCGACCACCCCTTTGACAGTTGCCCACACCCACCCACACACCCCATTCCCTGTTGCCCTCACCCAACCAGACAGCCGCTTCCCTGTTGCCCTCACACACCCACCACATTCTCTGTTGCCCCCACCAACCCAAACACCTCCGTCTCTGTTCCGCCCAACCACCCACCCACCCCTTCCATGTTGACCCCAAACACACACCCACCATTTTCACTATTTCCACGCTCTCACCCACTCACTTCCCTGCTGCCCACACCCACACACCCACTTCTCTGTAGCCCCAACCCACCAACCCCCTGCCCTGTTGTCACTACCTCCTTCCCTGTTGCCCCCCCGCTCACCCACCCCTTTGCCTGTTGCCCCCACCCAACAACACCCTTCCTGCTGACCCCAACCACCCACCCACCCACCCCTTCTCTGTTGCTCCCACCCAAGAACCCACCCCCTTCCCTGTTGCCCCCACAAACCCAACCACCGACTTCAAAGTTGTCCCCACCCATTCCCTTCCCTATTGTCCCCACCCACACCCCCTTCCGTGTAGCTCCCCCACCCACCCTCCCCTTCCCTGTTGCTCACACCCACCCACCCACACACTTCCCTGTTGCCCCCACCCACTCATCACCTTCCCTGTTACACCCACCCAGACACCAACCCCTTTCCCTGTTTACCCCACCCCCTTCCCTGTTGCCTACATCCACAGACAAACGCCCTACCCTGTTGCCCCCACCAAGCCACCCACTCCCTTCCCTGTTGCCCCCACAACCCACTCACCCCCTTCCATGTTGCCCCCAACCATGCACATGCCACCCATCCCTTTTGACGTACCTACCCATCCCCACTTCCATGTTGCCCCCTGGCACTCACCCAACCACTTCGCTGTTGCCCACACCCACCCACCGACACATCCCCTTCCCTGTTGTCCCAACGCAAATGCGCACCACATTCCCGGTTGCACCCCCACCCAACCACCCCTTCCCTGTTGCCCCTACACACATACAACCTTCCCAGTTGCCACCACACACCCACCCTTCTTCTTCCCTGTTGCCCCAACCAACCCACCCCCTTCCCTTTTGCCCCAAACCCTCTTCCCTGTTGCCCCAACCAACCAATTCCATTCCCTTTTGCCCCCATCCCATTCCCTGTTGCCCCCACCCACTCACCACAATCCTTGTTGCACACAAACACCCGCAGCATTCCCAGTTGCCCCCACCCACCCACCCACCACCTTCCCTGTTGCCCCAACCCTCACACCCACCCCCGTACCTGTTTCCACAACCCACCCACCCACCGCATTCCCTTTTGCGCAAATCCACCAACCCACTCCCTTCCCTACTGCCCCTACCCACAAACACTCCCATGCACTTCCCTGTTGCCCCCACCTACCCTCTTTCATGTTGCCCCCACCCACACAACCCCTTCCCTGATGCCTCACAAACCGACCCACCCCCTTGACTGTTATCCACACCCAACCACACACACCCTTCCCTGTGGCCACAACCCACCCCAGGCAGACCCTTCCCTGTTGCCCCCACACACCCACCACCTTCTTAATTGCCCCCACCATCCCAAACACCTACGTCTCTGTTCCCCCAACCACCCATCCATCCTTTCCATGTTGAACACACACAACCACCCACCTCATTTCCTGTTGCCCCCAACCTCCCAACCATCTACTTCCCTGCTGCCCCAACCCATGTCCTTCCCTGTTGCCCCCACACACCCCTTTACATTTTGCCCCCACCCACTGCATTCCTTGTTGCACCCATCCACTCATCCACCGTGTTGACCATTTCCGCGCTCTCACCCACTCTCTTCCATGCAGCCCCCACCCAATGAACCCCATCCCTGTAGCCGCGACCCACCCACACCCTTCCTTGTCGCCACGACCACCATCTCTGTTGCCCCTGCACTCACCCAACCCTTTGCCTGTTGCCCCCACCCAACAATCCCTTTCCCTGTTGCCCCCAACCACCCACCCACCTACCCCTTCCCTGTTTCCCCCACCCAACAACCCACCCACTTCTGTGTTGCTCAAACCCATGCACTCACCCCTTTACCTGTTGCCCCCAACCCACCCATCTAACCCCTTCCCTGTTGCCCCCTCAAACCCACCCACTCCCTTCCATGTTGCCCCACCCACCCATCACACACTTCCCTGTTGTCCCCACCCACTCCCTTCCCAGTTGTCCCAAACCACAACCCATTCCCTGTTGCTCCCCCATCCACACCCCCCTTCCCTGTTGCCCCCTCCCACCCACTCACACACTTCCCTGTTGCCCCCACCCACTCATCACCTTCCCTGTTATGCCCACCCACACACCAGCCCCATTCCTTGTGTAGCCCAAGACCTTCCCTGTTGCCCACATCCATGGAACCACCACCTTCACTGTTGCCCCCACCAAGACACCCACTCCCTTCCCTGTTGCCCCCACAACCCACTCACCCCCTTCCATGTTGCCCCCAACCACGCACACGCCACCCATCCCTGTTGACCCATCCACCCATCCCCACTTCCATGTTTCCCCCAGCCACTCACACAACCCCTTCCCTGTTGACCCACACAACTACCCATCCATCCGTTCCCTGTTGCCCCCACCCAACCATGCAATTCACTTCCGTGTTGCCCCCACCCACCCACACACTCTCTTCCCCAATTGCCCCCACCCACACACCCAGCCCCTCCGCTGTTGCCCTCCCCAACCACCCACCCCATTCATTGTTGCCCCCACCCACAAACCCACCCCCTTCCCGGTTGCCCCAACCCACCCACCCACCCCCTTCCCTGTTGCCCCAACCCACCAACCCACTCCCTTCCCTACTGCCCCTACCCACACACACTCCCATGCAGTACCCTGTTGCCCCCACCTACCCCCTTTCCTGTTGCCCCCACCTACACAACCCCTTCCCTGATGCCCCAAAAACTGACCCACCTCCTTGACTGTTGCCCATGCCCAACCACACACCCCCTTCCCTGTGACCACAACCCACCCTGGCAGCCCCTTCCCTGTTGCCCCCACACACCCACCACCTTCTCTTTTGCCCCCACCAACCCATACATCTCCGTCTCTGTTCCCCCAACCACCCATCCACCATTTCCATGTTGACCCCACACACACACCCACCCCATTCCCTGTTGTCCCCACCCTCCCAACCATCTCCTTCCCTGAAGCTCCAACTCATGCCCATCCCTGTTGCCCCCACCCACCCACCCACACACTTCCCTGTTGCCTCCACCCACTCAACACCTTCTCTGTTATGCCCACCCACACACACACCCTGTTGACTATTTCTGCGCTCTCACCCACTCCCTTCCATGCAGCTCCCGATCCCTGTAGCTGCGACCCACACACCAGCTTCCCTGTTGCTACCACCACCTTCTCTGTTGCCCCCCACTCACCCACCCCTTTGCCTTTGCCCCCACCCAACAATCCGATTCCCTGTTGCTCCCAACCAGCCACCCACCCACCATCCCTGTTGCCCCCACCCAAAAACCCAACCACTTCCGTGTTATCCCACCCACGCACCAATCCCCTTCCCTGTTGCCCCCAACCCACCCATCTAACCCCTTCCCTGTTGCCCCCTCAAACCCACCAACCCCCTTCCATGTTGCCCAACCCACCCACACACCCCCTTCCCTGTTGTTCCCACCCACAGATTTCCCTGTTGCCCCCACCCACTCATCACCTTCCCTGTTACACCCACCCACAAACCAACCCCCTTGCCTGTTTACCCCAAGCCCTTCCCTGTTGCCCACATCCACGGAACCACACCCTTCCGTGTTGCCCCCACCCACCCACACACCCCCCTTCCCTGTTGTCCCCACCCACTCCCTTCCCTGTTGCCCCCACCCACCCACACACTTCCCTGTTGCCCCCACCCATTCATCACCTTCCCTGTTACGCCCACCCATACACCAACACCCTTGCCTGTTTACCCCAAGCTCTTCCCTTTTGCCCACATCCACGAACCACCCCCTTCCCTGTTGCCCCCAACAAGCCACCCACTCCCTTCCCTGTTGCCCCCACAACCCACTCACCCCCTTCCATGTTGCCCCCAACCATGCACACGCCACCCATCCCTGTTGTCCCATCCACCCATCCCCCCTTCCATGTTGCCCCCAGCCACTCACCCAACCCCTTCCCTGTTGCGCCCATCCAACTACCCACCCACCCCCTTCCCTGTTGCCCCCACCCAACCATGCAACCCACTTCCCTGTTGCCCCCACTCACTCACACACTGCATTCCCCAATTGCCCCCACCCACACAACCAGCCCCTTCCCTGTTGCCCCCCACAAAAACCCACCCCATTCCCTGTTCCCCCCACCCAGTCACCCCCTTCCCTGTTGCCCCAATAGATCCACACAGCCCCTTCCCTTTTGCGCCAACCCACCCCCTTCCCTACTGCCCCTATGCACACACACACCCATGCACTTTCTTGTTTCCCCCAACTACCTCCTTGCCTGTTGCCCCCACCCACACAACTCCTTCCCTGATGCCCCCACCCACTGACTCAACCCCTTGCCTTTTGCCCACACCCAAACACACATCCCATTCCCTGTGGTCCCACCTACCCAGGCAGCCCCTTCTCTGTTGCCCCCACACACTCATCACCTTCACTGTTGCCCCCAACATCCCAAACAACTCTGTCTCTGTTCCCCCCAACCACCCACTCACCCCTTCCATGTTTACCCCACCCACACACCCACCCCTTTTCCTGTTGACCCCACCCACCCACTCATCCCCTTCAATTCTCTCCCAACTCATACCATTCCCTGTTGCTGGCACACACCCGTTTCCCTTTTGCCCAGATCCACCCCAGTCCTTGTTGCGCCCTTCCACTCACCCACGCTGTTGACTATTTCCGTGCTCTCACCAACTCCCTTCCCTGCTGCCCCCACCCACCCACCCCCATCCCTGTAGACCACACCCTCCCACCTCTTTCCCTGTTGCCCCCACCCTCTTCCGTATTGCCCCCACACTCACCCACCCCTTTGCCTGTTGCCCCCTCCCAATAAACCCCTTCCCTGTTGCCCCCAACCACCCATCAACCCAACCCTTCCCTGTTGCACCCACCAAACAAAACATCAACTTCCATGTTGCCCCCACCCATGCACCCCCCACCTTCACTGTTGCCCCCAACCCACCCACCCACCCCCTTCCATATTGTCCCCACCTACTCCCTTCCCTGTTGTCCCCACCCACACCCCCTTCCCTGTTGCTCCCCCACCCACGCTCCATTTCCTGTTGCCCCCACCCACCCCCCCAATCACTTCCCTGTTGCCCCAACCTATTGATCACCTTCCCTGTTATGCCCACCCACACACCAACCCCCTTCCCTGTTTACCACGCCCCCTTCCCTGTTGCCCACATCCCCGGACCACCCTCTTCCCTGTTGCCCCCACCAAGCCACCCACTCCCTTGCCTGTTGCCCCCACAACCCAATCACCCCCTTCCAAGTTGCCCCCAACCACGCACATGCCACCCGTAGCTGTTGACCCACCCACGCATCCCCCTTTCCATCCTTCCCCCAGCCACTCATCCAACCCCTTCCCTGTTGCCCCCACCCAACCATGCAACCCACTTCCCTGTTGCCCCCACCCACCCACACACTCCCTTCCCCAATTGCCCACACCCACCCACCCCTTTACCTACTGACCCAACCCACACACACACCCATGCACTTCCCTGTTGCCCCCACTTACCAACTTGCCTGATGCCCCCACCCACACAACCCCTTCTCTAATATCCCCACACACCGACCCACCCCTTTGACAGTTGCCCACACCCACCCAGACAGCCGCTTCCCTGTTGCCCTCACACACCCACCACATCCTCTGTTGCCACCACCAACCCAAGCACCTCCGTCTCTGTTCCCCCAAACACCCACCCACCCATTCCATGTTGCCCCCAAACACCCATCCACCCCGTTCACTATTTCCACCCTCTCACCCACTCACTTCACTGCAACCCACACCCACCCACCCACTTCTCTGTAGCCCCCACCCACCAACCCCCTGCCCTGTTGCCCCTACCTACTTCCCTGTTGCCCCCCCCACTCACCAATCCCTTTGCCTGTTGCACCCACCCAACAACCCCCTTCCCTGTTGTCCCCAACCACCCACTCACCAAGCCCTTCCCTGTTGCCCCCACCCAAGAACCCACCCACTTCCGTGTTGCACCGACCCATGCACCCACCCCCTTGCCTGTTGCCCCCAACGCACCCATCCACCACCTTCCCTGTTTCCCCCACAAACCCAACCACCCCCTTTAATGTTGTCCCCACCTATTCCCTTCCCTGTTGTCCCCACACACCCCCCCCTTCCGTGTTGCTCCCCCACTCACCCTCCCCTTCCCTGTTGCCCACACCCACCCACCCAAACACATCCCTGTTGCCCCCACCCACTCATCACCTTCCCTGTAACGCCCACCCAGACACCAACCCCTTTCCCTGTTTACTCCACCCCATTCCCTGTTGCCTACATCCATGGACCCACCCCCTTCCCTGTTGCCTCCACCAAGCCACCCACTCCCTTCCCTGTTGCCCCCACAACCCACTCACCCCCTTCCATGTTGCGCCCAACCATGCACATGCTACCCTTTCCTTTTGACCTACCCACCCATCCCCACTTCCATGTTGCCCCCAGGCACTCACCCAACCACTTCGCTGTTGCCCACACCCAAGTACACACCCACCCCCTTCCCTGATGCCCCCACCGAACCATGCAACCCCCTTCCCTGTTGCCCCCACCCACACAAACACTCCTTTCCCCAATTGCCCACACCCACCCACCCAGCCCATTCCCTGTTGTCCCCCCCTACACCCATCCCTGTTGCCACCACACAGCCACCAACCTTTTCCATGTTACGCCCACCCACCATGACACTCCTTTCCCTGTTGTCCCAACCCAAATGCGCTCCACAATCTCCGTTGCACCCCCACCCCCACCCCTTCCCTGTTGCCCCCCCACACACACAACCTTCCCATTTGCCACCACACACCCACCCTTCTTCTTCCCTTTTACCCCAACCAACCCACCCCCTTCCCTGTTGCTCCCACTCCCTTCCCTGTTGCCCAAACCAACCCTCCCCCTTCCCTGTTGCCCCCACCCCATTCCCAGTTGCCCCCACCCACCCACCACCTTCCCTGTTGCCCCAACCATCCCACCCAGCCCCTTACCTGTTGCCCCAATCCACCAACCCACCACCTTCCCTACTGCCCCTACCCACAAACACTCCCATACACTTTCCTGTTGCCCCCTCATACCCCCTTTCCTGTTGCCCCCACCCACACAACCCCTTCCCTGATGCCCCACAAACCGACCACACCCTTGACTGGCCCACACCCAAAGAAACACCCCCTTCCCTGTGGCCACAACCTACCCAGGCAGCCCCATCCCTGTTGCCCCCACACACCCACCATCTTCTCTGTTGCCCCCACAAACACAAACACCTCCATCTCTGTTCCCCCAACGACCCATTCACCCTTTCCATGTTGACCCCACACACCCACCCACCCTGTTCCCTGTTGCCCCCACCCTCTCAAACATTTCCTTCCCTGCTGCCCCAACCCATGCCCTTCAATGTTGCCCCCACACACCCCTTTCCCTTTTGCCCCCACCCACGGAATTCCTTGTTGCACCCACCCACTCACCCACCGTGTTGACCATTTCTGCGCTCTCACCCTCTCCCTTCCATGCAGCCCCCACCCAACGACCCCCATCCCTGTAGCCACGACCCACCCAAGCCCTTCCCTGTTGCCACCACCCAACAATCCCTTTCCCTGTTGCCCGCAAACCACCCACCCTCCCACCCATCCACTCTTGCCCCCAACCCAACAACCCACCCACTTGTGTGTTGCTCCCACCCACTCACTCACCCCCTTCCCTGTTGCCCCCAACCCACCCATCTAACCCCTTCTCTGTTGCCCCCTCAAACCCACCCACTCCCTTCCATGTTGCCCCACCCACCCCTTTCCCAGTTGTCCCCAAACACAACCCCTTCCCTGTTGCTCCCCCACCCACACCCCCTTCCCTGTTGCCCCCACCCACCCACCAACACACTTCCCTGTTGCCCCCACCCACTCATCACCTTCCGTTTACGCCCACCCATACACCAGCCCCATTCCCCGTTTACCCCAGGACCTTACCTGTTGCCCACATCCATGGAACCAGCCCCTTCCCTGTTGCCCCCCACCAACACACCCACTCCCTTCCCTGTTGCCCCCACAACCCACTCACCCCCTTCCATGTTGCCACCAACCACGCACACGCCACCCATCCCTGTTGACCCACACAACTACCCATCCACCCCCTTCCCTGTTGCCCCCACCCAACCATGCAATGCACTTCCCTGTTGCCCCCACCTACCCACACACACGCTTCCCCAATTGCTCCCACCCACACACCCAGCCCCTTCCCTGCTGCCCCCCTAACCACCACCCCATTCATTGATGCCCCCACACACCAACCCACCCCCTTCCTGGTTGCCCCATCCCACCCACACACCCCCTTCCCTGTTGACCCAACCCCCCAACACAATCCTTTCCCTACTGCCCCTACCCACACACACTCCCACGCACTTCCCTGTTGCCCCCACCTACCCCTTTCCTGTTGCCCCCACCCACACAACCTCTTCCCTGAAGCCCCACAAACTGACCCACCCCCTTGACTGTTATCCACACCCAACCACACACCCGCTTCCCTGTGGCCACAATGCACCCAGGCAGCCCCTTCCCTGTTGCCCCCACACACCCACCACATTCTCTGTTGACCCACACAACTACCCATCAACCCCTTTCCCTGTTGCCCCCACCCAACCATGCAATGCACTTCCCTGCTGCCCCCAGCCACCCACACACTCCCTACCCTAATTGCCCCCACCCACACGCCAAGCCCCTTCCCTGTTGCCCCCCCCAACCACCCATCCCATTCATTTTTGCCCCCACCCACCAACCCACCCCCTTCCCGGTTGCCCCAACCGACCCACCCACCCCCTTCCCTGTTGCCCCAACCATGCAACCTACTCCCTTCCCTACTGCCCCTACACACACACACACCCACACACTTCCCTGTTTCCCACACCTACCCCCTTGCCTCTTGCCCCCATCCACACAACCCCTTCCCTGATGCCCCCACCCACTGACCCATCCGCTTGCCTGTTGCCCACACCCAACCACACACCCCATTCCCTGTGGTCCCCACCCACCCAGGCAGCCCCTTCCCTGTTGCCCCCACACACCCACCACCTTCACTGTTGCCCCACCATCCCAAACACCTCCATCTCTGTTCACCCCAACCACCCATGCACACCTTCCATGTTGACCCCACCCACACACCCACCACTTTCCTTTCAATGCTGCTCCAAGTCATGCCCTTCCCTGTTGCCCCCACACAGCCCAGTCCTTGTTGAGCTCACCCACTCACCCGCCCTGTTGACATTTTCTGTGCTCTCACCAACTCCCTTCCCTCCTGCCCCCACCCACCCACCCCATCCTTGTAGACACCACCCTCCCAGCCCTTTCCCTGTTGCCCCCACCCTCTTCCCTGTTGCCACCCCGCTCATCCACCCCTTTGCCTGTTGTCCCCACCCAACAACCTCCTTCCCTGTTGCTCCCAGCCACACACCAACCGACCCCTTCCCTTTTGCCCCATCCAACAACACACCCACTTCCATGTTGCCCCCAACCACCCACCCACCCACCCCTTCCCTGTTGCCCCCACCCAACAACCCACCCCCTTCCGTGTTGACACCAACCACGCACCCACACACTTCCCTGTTGCCCCAACCCACCCATCTAACCCCTTCCCTGTTGCCCCCTGAAAACTATCCACTCCCTTCCATGTTGCCCCACCCACCCACACAACCCCTTCCCTGTTGTCCACATCCACTCCCTTCCCTGTTGCCCCACCCACACCCCCTTCCCTGTTGCTCCCCCACCCACCCTCCCCTTCCCTGTTGCCCCCACAATCCCACCCACACACTTCCCTGTTGCCCCCACCCACTCATCACCTTCCCTGTTACGCCCACCAACACACCAAACCCCTTCCCTGTTTACCCCAAGCCATTCCCTGTTGCCCACATCCATGGATCCTCCCCTTCCCTGTTGCCCCCACCAAGCCCACCCTCTCCTTTCCCTGTTGCCCCCACAACCCACTCACCCCTTTCCATGTTGCCCCCAACCACGCTCAGGCCACCCATCACTGTTGACCCATCCAGCCATCCTCCCTTCCTTGTTGCCCCCAGCCACTCACCCAACACCTTCCCTGTAGCCCCCACCTATCCATGCAACCCACTTCCCTGTTGTCCCCACCCACCCACACATTCCCTTCCCCAATTGCCCCCACCCACACATCCAGCCCCCTCCCTTTTGCCTCCACCCAGCCACCCACTCCCTTCCTGGTTGCCCCCGCAACCCACTCACCCCCTTCCATGTTGCCCCCAACCACGCCTATGCCACCCATCACTGTTGACCCATCCAGCCATCCCCCCCTTCCTTGTTGCCCCCAACCACTCACCCAAAACCTTCCCTGTAGCCCCCACCTATCCATGCAACCCACTTCCCTGTTGCCCCCACCCACCCACATTCCCTTCCCCAATTGCCCCCACCCACACACCCAGCCCCTTCCCTGTTGCCTCCACCCAGCCACCCACCCCCTTCCTGGTTGCCCCAACCGACCCACCCACCCCCTTCTTTGTTGCTCCAACCCACCAACGCACCCCATTCCCTACTGCCCCTACACACAGACATACCCACGCACTTCCCTGTTTCCCCCACCTACACTCCTGCATGTTGCCCCCACCCACACAACCCCTTCCCTGATGCCCCCACCCACTGACACAACCCTTTGCCTGTTGCCCACACCAAACCACACAACCCCTTTCCTGTGGCCCCCATCGACCCACGCAAGCACTTCCCTGTTGCCCCCACAGACCCACCACCTTCACTGTTGCCCCCACCAACCCAAGCAACTCCATCTATTTTCCCCCCAAACACCCACCCACCCCTTCCATGTTGACCCCACCAACACAACCACCCCTTTCCCTGTTGACCCCACCCACCCACCCATCCCCTTCAATGCTGCCCCAACTCATGCCCTTCCCTGTTGCCCACACACACCCCTTTCACTTTTGCCAGCACCCACCCCAGTCCTTGTTGCGCCCACCCACTCACCCACCCTGTTGACTATTTCCGTGCTCTCACCCACTCCCTTCCCTGCTGCCCCCACCCACCCCCATCCCTGTAGACCCCACCCTCCCATCCCTTTCCCTGTTGGCCCCCACACTCTTCCCTGTTGCCCCCCTGCTCACCCACCCCTTTGCCTGTTGGCCCCACCCAACAACCCCCTTCCCTGTTGGCCCCAACCACCCACCAACCCACCCCATCCCTATTGCCACCACACAACAACCCACCCACTTCCATGTTGACCCCACCCATGCACCCACCCCCTTCCCTGGTGCCCCCAACCCACCCATCCACCCCCTTCCCTGTTGACCACACACACCCACCCACCCCCATCCATGTGGTCCCCACCCGCTTCCTTCCCTGTCGTCCCCACCCTCACCCCTTCCCTGTTGCTCCCCCACCCACCCTCCCATTCCCTGTTGCCCTCACCCACCCACCCAAACACTTCCCTGTTGCTGCAACCTACTCATCACCTTCCCTGTTACACCCACACACACACCAACACCCTTCCTTGTTTACCCCACCCCCTTCCCTGTTGCCCACATCCACGGACCTACCCTCTTCCCTCTTGCCCCCACCAAGCCACCCATTCCCTTCCCTGCTGCCCCCACAACCCACTCACCCCCTTCCATGTTGCCCCAACCCACCCACCCACCCCCTTCCCTGTTGCCCCAACCCACCCACCTTCCAAATTCCCTGTTGCCCCAACCCACCAACGCACCCTCTTCCCTACTGCCCCAACCCACCCACCTTCCACATTCCCTGTTGCCTTAACCCACCGACGCAACATCTTCCCTACTGCCCCTACACACACACACACCCTTTCACTTCCCTGTTTCCCCCATCTACCCCCTTTCCTCTGCCCCCACCCACAAAACCCCTCCCTGATGCCCCCACCCACTGCCCCAACCTCTTGCCTTTTGCCCACACCCACCCACGCAGCCACTTCCCTGTTGCCCCCACACACCCACGACCTTCACTGTTGCCCCCACCATCCCAAACACCTCCATCTCTGTTCCCCCCAACCACCCACCCACCCCTTCCATGTTGACCCCACCCACGCACCCATCCCCTTCAATGTTGCTCCAACTCATGCCCTTCCCTGTTGCCCACACACACCCCTTTCACTTTTGCCTGCACCCACCCCAGTCATTGTTGCGCCCACCCACTCACCCACCCTGTTGACTATTTCTGTGCTCTCACCCACTCCCTTCCCTGCTGCCCCCACCCACCCACCCCATCCCTGTAGACCCCACCCTCCCACCCCTTTCCCTGTTGCCCCCACACTCTTCCCTGTTGCCCCCCTGCTCATCCACCCCTTTGCCTGTTGCCCCCACCCAACAACCCCCTTCCCTGTTGCCCCCAACCACCCACCAACCCACCCCATTCCTGTTGCCACCACCCAACAACACACCCACTTCCATGTTGCCCCCACCCATGCACCCACCCCATTCCCTGGTGCCCCCAATCCACCCATCCACCACTTCCCTGTTGCCCACACAAACCCACCCACCCCGCTTCCATGTTATCCCCACCCGCTTCCTTCCCTGTTGTCCCCACCCTCACCCCCTTCCCTGTTGCTCCCCCACCCACCCTCCCATTCCCTGTTGCCCCCACCCACCCACCCAAACACTACCCTGTTGCCGCAACCTACTCATCACCTTCCCTGTTACACCCACACACACACCAACCCCCTTCCCTGTTTACCCCGCCCCCTTCCCTGTTATCCACATCCACGGACCCACCCTCTTCCCTCTTGCCCCCACCAAGACACCCATTTCCTTCCCTGCTGCCCCCACAACCCACTCACCCCCTTCCATGTTGCCTCAACCCACCCACCCACCCCCTTCCCTGTTGCCCCAACCCACCCACCTTCCAAATTCCCTGTTGCCCCAACCCACCAACGCACCCTCTTCCCTACTGCCCCAACCCACCCACCTTCCACATTCCCTGTTGCCTCAACCCACCGACGCAACATCTTCCCTACTGCCCCTGCACACACACACACCCTTTCACTTCCCTGTTTCCCCATCTACCCCCTTTCCTCTGCCCCCACCCACAAAACCCCTCCCTGATACCCCCACCCACTGCCCCAACCTCTTGCCTTTTGCCCACACCCACCCACGCAGCCACTTCCCTGTTGCCCCCACACACCCACGACCTTCACTGTTGCCCCCCACCATCCCAAACACCTCCATCTCTGTTCCCCCCAACCACCCACCCACCCCTTCCATGTTGACCCCACCCACACACCCATCCCCTTCAATGTTGCTCCAACTCATGCCCTTCCCTGTTGCCCACACACACCCCTTTCACTTTTGCCCGCACCCACCCCAGTCATTGTTGCGCCCACCCACTCACCCACCCTGTTGACTATTTCTGTGCTCTCACCCACTCCCTTCCCTGCTGCCCCCACCCACCCACCCCATCCCTGTAGACCCCACCCTCCCACCCCTTTCCCTGTTGCCCCCACACTCTTCCCTGTTGCCCCCCTGCTCATCCACCCCTTTGCCTGTTGCCCCCACCCAACAACCCCCTTCCCTGTTGCCCCCAACCACCCACCAACCCACCCCATCCCTGTTGCCACCACCCAACAACACACTCACTTCCATGTTGCCCCCACCCATGCACCCACCCCCTTCCCTGGTGCCCACACAAACCCACCCACCCGCTTCCATGTGATCCCCACCCGCTTCCTTCCCTGTTGTCCCCACCCTCACCCCCCTTCCCTGTTGCTTCCCCACCCACCCTCCCATTCCCTGTTGCCCCCCACCCACCCACCCAAACACTACCCTGTTGCCGCAACCTACTCATCACCTTCCCTGTTACACCCACACACACACCAACCCCCTTCCCTGTTTACCCCCGCCCCCTTCCCTGTTGCCCACATCCACAGACCCACCCTCTTCCCTCTTGCCCCCACCAAGCCACCCATTTCCTTCCCTGCTGCCCCCACAACCCACTCACCCCCTTCCATGTTGCCTCAACCCACCCACCCCACCCCTTCCCTGTTGCCCCAACCCACCCACCTTCCAAATTCCCTGTTGCCCCAACCCACCAACGCACCCTCTTCCCTACTGCCCCAACCCACCCACCTTCCACATTCCCTGTTGCCCCAACCCATCAACGCACCCTCTTCCCTACTGCCCCTACACACACACACACCCATTCACTTCCCTGTTTCCCCCACCTACCCCCTTTCCTCTGCCCCCACCCACACATCCCCTTCCCTGATGCCCACACCCACTGCTCCAACCTCTTGCCTGTTGCCCACACCCACCCATGCAGCCCCTTCCCTGTTGGCCCCACATACCCACGACCTTCACTGTTGCCCCCACCATTCCAAACACCTCCATCTCTGTTCCCCCCAACCACCCACTCACCTCTTCCATGTTGACCCCACCCACACACCCACCCCTTTCCCTGTTGCCCCCATCCATCAAACCCCTTCCCTGTTGCCCCCAACCACCCACCAACCCACCCCTTCCCTGTTGCCACCACCCAACAACCCACCCACATACATGTTGCCCCCACACATGCACCCACCCCCTTCCCTGTTGTCCCCAACCCACCCATCCACCCCCTTCCATGTTGTCCCCACCCGTTTCTTCCCCTGTTGTCCCCACACTCACCCCCTTCCCTGTTGCCTACATGCACGGACCCACCCTCTTCCCTCTTGCCCCCACCAAGCCACCCACTCCCTTCCCTGTTGCCCCCACAACCCACTCACCCTTCCATGTTGCCCCCAAACTCGCACACGCCACCCGTCCCTGTTGCCCCAAACCACCCATCTCCCATTCCATGTTGACCACCAGCCACTCACCCAACACCTTCCCTGTTCCCCCTGCCCAACTAACCCTACACCCCATTCCCTGTTGCCCCCACGCAACCATGCAAGCCACTTCCCTGTTGCCCCCACCCACCCACACACTCCCTTCCCAAATTTCCACCACCCACCCACCCAGCACCTTCCCTGTTGCCCCCCCAAACCCCCAAACCTTTCCCTGTTGTCCCCACACATTCACCCACCCAATCCCTGTTGCCCCCTCCCAGCCACTCACCCCCATCCCTGTTGCCCCCCCACCCAGCCACCACCTTCCCTCTTGCCCCCACCCAGCCACCACCTCCTTACATGTTGCTCCCACCCACCCAACCACCCACTTCCCTGATGACCCAATCCAAATATTTCCCTCTTGGCCCCACCCCATTCCCTGTTGCCCCCACCCACTCACCACATTCCCTGTTGCACACAAACACCCACCCATTTTGCAGTTGCCCCCACCCACCCACCTACCCCCTTCCCTGTTACCTCCCACACCCACCCACCCCTTCCCTGTTGCCCCCACTGTTCCACCCACTTCCTTGTTGCCCCAGCCCCCCCACCCACCCATCCCCTTCCCAGTTGTCCCAGCCCAACCACCCACCCACCCCCTTCTGTGTTGCCCCAACCCACCCACCCTCCCCTTCCCTGTTGCCCCAAACCACCCACCCACCCAACCCTTCCGTGTTGCCCCAACCCACCCACCCACCTCCTTCTCTCTTTCCCCAAGCCACAAACCCACATCCTTTCCTGTTGCCCCAACCAACCCACACACCCACCCCCTTCCATGTTGCCCCAACCCACCAACTCACCCCATTCCCTACTGCCCCACTCCACACACAAGCGCACACACTTCCATGCTGCCCACCGATACCCCCTTGCCTGTTGCCCCCACCCACACAACACCTTCCCTGAAGGCCCCACACACCAACCCACCCCCTTGACTGTTGCCCACCCCTACCACACATCCCCTTCCCTGTTGCCACCACCCAGCCACCACCTCCTTACATGTTACTCCCACCCACCGACCCACCCTTCCCTGTTGTCCCCACCCAAACCCGCACCACATTCCCGATTGCACCCCCCTCCCACCCACCTCTTCCCTGTTGCCCCCAGACACCCACCTCCTTCCCTGTTGCCCCAACCAAGCCACTCCCTTCCCTGTTGCCCCCACACCCTTCCCTGTTGCCCCAACACACCCACCCACCCCCCTTCCCTGATACCGCAATCCAAATATTTCCCTGTTGCCCCCAACCCATTCCCTGTTGTCCCCACCAACCCATGCACCCCCTTCGCTGTTACCCACAGCCACCAACCCACTACCTTCTCCAATTTCCCCCACCCACCCACCTACCCATTTCCCTGTTGCCTCCACACACCCAACCCCTTCCCTGTTGCAACAACACACCCACCCTTACATGTTGCCCCACCACCCACCCACCCCTTCCCTGTTGACCCACTTCTCTATACCCCCCACCAACACACCCCCTTGCCTGTTGCCCCCACCCCCTTCCCTGTTGCCCCAACCCACCCAATCACCCCTTCCTTGTTGCCCCAAAAAACCCACCCACCCAAGCCCTTCCCTGTTGCCCCAAGCCAACCAGCCACCCCCTTCCCTGTTACCCCAAACTACTCACTCACCCCCTTCCCTGTTGCCCCAACCCACAAACCCACCCCCTTCCCTACTGCCCCTACATACACACACACCCACGCACTTCCCGGTTGCCCCCACCTACCCCCATGCCTGTTGCCCCCACCCACACAACCCCTTCCCTGATGCCCCCACCCACCGACCCAGCCCCTTGACAGTTGCCCACACCCAACCACACACCCCTTTCTCTGTGGCCCCCACTGACCCAATCAGCCCCTTCCCTGTTGCCCCCACACACCCACCACCTTCTCTTTTGCCCCCACCAACCCAAACACCTCCGTCTCTGTTCCCCCCAACAACCAGCCCACCCCTTCCAAGTTCTGTCGAAGGGTCATGAGGACTCGAAACGTCAACTCTTTTCTTCTCCGCCGATGCTGCCAGACCTGCTGAGTTTTTCCAGGTAATTCTGTTTTTGATTTGGATTTCCAGCATCTGCAGTTTTCTTTGTTTTCACCCCTTCCATGTTGGCCCCACCCACCCGCCCATGCAATTCCCTGTTGCCCCCACCAACCCAAACACCCCTTTCCCTGTTGCCCCCACCCACCCACCCATCCCCTTCCCTGCCGCCCCAACCCATGCACTTCCCTGTTGCCCCCTCAAACCCACCCATCCCCTTCCATGTTGTCCTCACCCACCGACCCACCCCCTTGACTGTTGCCCACACCCAACCACACACCTCCTTCCCTGTGGCCCCCACTGACCCAGGCAGCCCCTTCCCTGTTGCCCCCACACACCCACCACCTTCTCTGTTGCCCCCACCAACCCAAACATCTCCGTCTCTTTTCCCCCCAACCACCCACCCACCCCTTCCATGTTGACCACACTCACCCACCCACCCCTTTCCCTGTTGCCCCCACCCACCCACCCATCCCCTTCCCTGCTGCCCCATCCCATGCACTTCCCTTTTGCCACCACCCACCAAATTCAATGTTGCGCCCACCCACTCACCCACCCTGTTGACCATTTCCGTGCTCTCACCCACTCTCTTCCCTTTTGCCCCCACCCAACCACCCCCTTCCTTTTTGCCCCCAACCACCCACCCACCTACCCCTTCCCTGTTGCCCCTACCCAACAACCCACCCACTTCCATTGTGCCCCAACCCATGCACCCACCCTCTTCCCTGTTGCCCCCAACCCACCCATTCACCCCCTTCCCTGTTGCCCCCAAACACCCACCCACCCCCTTCCATGTTGCCCCCAACCACGCACATGCCACCCATCCCTGTTGACCCACTCACCCATCACCCCTTCCATGTTGCCCCCAACCGACCCACCCCCTACCCTATTGCCCCCACCCCCTTCCCTGTTGCCCAAACCCACCCAACCACCCACTCTTCTGAAGACCCAATCCAAATATTTCCCTGTTGCCCCCACCCCATTCCTTGTTACCCCCCACCCACTCACCACATTCCCTGTTGCACACAAACACCCACCCCCTTCCCAGTTGCCCCCACCTACCCCCTTCCCTGTTGCCTCCCACACCCACCCAACCCTTCCTTGTTGCCCCCACGGACACAAACCCTTCCCTGTTGCCCCAGCCCATCCATCCACCCACCCCCAATACTGTTGCCCCAACCCACCAACCCACCGACCCCTTCCCTGTTGCCCCAACCCACCCACCTACCCACCCCTTCCCTGTTTCCCCAACCCACCCAGCCACACACCTCCTTCCCTGTTGTCCGAAGCCACATACCTACACCCTTCCCTGTTGCCCCCACCCACCAACCCACCCCCTACCCTACTGCCCACTCCACACACAAGCGCACACATTTCCATGCTGCCCACACCTACCCCCTTGCCTGTTGCCCCCACCATCACAACACCTTCTCTGAAGCCCCCACACACCGACCCACCCCCTTGGCTGTTGCCCACACTCTACCACACAACCCTCCCTGTTGCCCCACCCAGCCACCACCTCTTTCCATGTTACTCCCACCCACCGACTCACCCCTTCCCTGTTGTCCCCACCCAAACCCGCACCACATTCCCCGTTGCACCCCCACCCGCCCACCCCTTCCCTGTTGCCCCCAGACACCCACCACCTTCCCAGATGTCACGACATACCCACCTCGTTCCCTGTTGCCCCAACACACCCACCCACCCCCTTCCCTGATACCCCAATCCAAATAATTCCCTGTTGCCCCCAACCCATTCCCTGTTGCCCCCACCAACCCACGCACCCCCTTCGCTGTTGCCCTCAACCACCCACCCACTACCTTCTCCAATTTCCCCTGCCCACCCACCTACCCACTTCCCTGTTGCCTCGACACACCCAACATCTTCCCTGTTGCCCCGACACACCCACCCTTCCCTGTTGCCCCACCACCCACCCACCCCTTCCTTGTTGATCCACCCACCCACCCACCCTCTTCTCTATACCCCCACCAACACACCCCCTTGCCTGTTGCCCCTACCCACTTCCCTGTTACCCCCAGCCCACCCACCCACCCCCTTCCCTGCTTCCCCCACCCACCAAACACCATCCCTTTAACCCACACCCACCCAGCTCCTTCCCTGTTGCCCCCACCCCCTTCCCTGTTGCCCCTCCGCTCACCCACAATTTGCCTGTTGCCCCCACCCAACAACCCACTTCTCTGTTGCCCCAAAACACCCACCCATCCACCCCTACCCTGTTGCCCCCACCCAACAACCCACCCACTTCCATGTTGCCTCCCCCACACAGGCATTCACCCCCTTCCCTGTTGCCCCCAAACCACCCATCCACCCCCTTCCCTGTTGCCCCCTCAAACCCATCCACCCCCTTCCATGTTGTCCCCACCCACCCTCACACCCCTTCACTGTTGTCCCCACCCACACCCCCTCTTTGTTTGTCCCCCACCCAACCTCCCGTTCCCAGTTGCCCCCATCCACCCACCCACACACTTCCTTGTTGCCCCCACCCACTCATCACTTTCCACTTGCCCCCACCCACACAGCAACCCCCTTCCCTGTTTACCCCACCCCCTTCCCTTTTGCCCACATCCACGGACCCACCCCCTTCCCTGTTGCCCCCACAACTCAGTCACCCCCTTCCATGTTGCCCCCAGCCATGCACACGCCACCCATCCCTGTTGAGCCACTCACCCATCCCCCCTTCCATGTTGCCCCCAGGCACTCACCCAACACCTTCCCTGTTGCCCGCACCCAACTAAACACCCATCCCCTTCCCTGTTGCCCCCACCCAACAATGCAACCCACTTCCCTGTTACCCCAACCCACCCAGCCACCCCTTTCCTTGTTGCCCCAACCCAGCAACCCACCCCTTCCCTACTGCCCCTACCAACACAACACCCACACACTTCCCTGTTGCCCCCACCTACCCGCTTGCCTGTTGCTCCCACCCACACAACACCTTCCCTGATGCCCCCACCCACCGACCCACCTCCTTGACTGTTGCCCACACCCAAACACACACCCCCTTCCCTGTGGCCGGCACCGACCCCGGCAGCCCCTTCTCTGTTGCCCCCCACACACCCACCACCTTCTCTGTTGCCCCCACCAACCCAAACACCTCCTTCTCTGTTCCCCCCAACCACCCACCCACCCCTTCCATGTTGACCACACTTACCCACCCACCCCTTTCCCTGTTGCCCCCACCCACCCGCCCATCCCTTCCCTGTTGCCCCGACCCAACAACCCACCCACTTCCGTTGTGCCCCAACCCACACTCCCAACCCCTTCCCTGTTGCCCCCATTGCACCCATCCACCCCAATCCCTGTTGCCCCCACCCAACCACCCACACACTTCCTTGTTGCCCCTACCAATTCATCACCTGCCCTGTTACTCCCACCCACACAGCAACCCCCTTCCCTGTTTGCCCCATCCCCTTCCCTATTGCCCACATCCACGGACCCACCCCCTTCCATGTTGACCCCAACAACGACATGCCACCCATCCCTGTTGACCCACTCACCCATCCCCCCTTCCATGTTGCCCCCAGCCACTCACCCAACTCCTTCCCTGTTGCCCCACCCAACTACTCACCCATGCTCTTCCCTGTTGCCCCCTCCCAACCATTAAACCCACTTCCCTGTTGCCCCCACCCACCCACACACTTCCTTCCCCAATTGCCCCCACCCAAATACCCAGCCCCTTCCCTGTTGCCCCCACACCCAGCCACCACCTCCTTCCATGTTACTCCCACACACAGACCCACTCCTTCCCTGTTGCCCCACCCAAACCTGCACGACATTCCCGGTTGCACCCCCACCCACCCACCCCTTCCCTGTTGCCGCAGACACCCACCACCTTACCAGTTGCCACCACACACCCACTCACCTCCTTCCCTGTTGCCCCAACCAACCCACGCCCTTCTCTGTTGCCCCCACCCCCATCCCTGTTGCCCCAACACACCCACCCACCCCTTCCCTGATGCCCCAATCCAAATATTTCCCTGTTGCCCCCAACCCATCCCCTGTTGCCTCCACTCACTCACGCACCCACTTCGCTGTTGCCCACAGCCACCCACCCACTAACTTCCACAATTTTCCCCAGCCACCCTCCTACCAATTCCCTGTTGCCTCCACACATCCAACCCCTTCCCGGTTGCCCTCACACACTCTCCCACCCCCTTCTCTGTCACCTCCACCAACACACCCCCTGCCCTGTTGCCCCCACCCTCTTCCCTGTTGCCCCAGCAACCCACCCACCCCCTTCCCTGTTGACCCAGCTGACCACACACCCACCCCTTTTTCTGCTGCCACAACCCACCCACCCACCCCTTCCTTGTTGCTCCAACCCACCCATGCACCCCTTCCTTCTTGCTCCAACTCACTGACCCACACCCTTCCCTGTTGACCCAACCCACCCCACCACCCCCTTCCTTGTTGCCCCAACCCACCCACCCAAACACCCCCTTCCCTGTTTCCCCAGCCAACCCACCCACCCACCCCTTCCCTGTTGCCCCAACCCACCCACCCCTTCCCTGTTACCCCAACCCACCCTCCCACCCCCTTCCCTGTTGCCCCAACCCACCAGCCCACCCCCTTCCCTACTGCCCCTACCCACACACACAGCCACGCACTTCCCTGTTGCCCCCACCTACCCACTTGACTGTTGCCCCCACCCACACAACCCTTTCCCTGATGCGCCCACCCACTGACCCATCCCCTTGACTGTTGCCCACACCCAACCACTCACTCCCTTCCCTGTTGCCCCCACTGACCCAGGCAGCCCATTCTCTGATGCCCCCACACACCCACCACGTTCTCTCTTACCCCCACCATCTCAAACACCTCCGTCTCTGTTCCCGCCAACCACCCACCCACCCCTTCTATGTTGACACCACTCACCCAACCTCCACATTCCCTGTTGCCCCCATCCACCCACCCATCCCCTTCCCTGTTGCCCCAACCCATGCACTTCCCTGTTGCCCCCACGTACCCCTTTCCCTTTTGCCCCCACCCACCACATTCCTTGTTGTGCCCACCCATTCACCCACCCTGTTGACTATTTCCGCGCTCTCACCCACTCCCTTCCCTGTTGCACACACACGCCCACACCCTTCCCTGTTGCCCCCACCGGCTTCCCTGTTGCCCTCCGCTCACCCACTCCTTTGCCTGTTGCCCCCACCCAACCACCCCCTTCCCTGTTGCCCCCAATACCCACCCACCCACCCCTTCACTGCTGTCCCCACCCAAAAACCCACCCACTTCCGTTGTGCCCCCACCCACACATCCACCCCCTTCCCTTTTGCCGCGAACCCACCCATCCACCCCCTTCCCCGTTGCCACCTCAAACCCATCCACCCCCTTCCATGTTGCCCCCACCAAGCCACCCATTCCCTTCCCTGTTGCACTCACAACCCACTCAGCCCCTTCCATGTTGCCCCCAAACACGCACACGCCACTCATCCCTGTTGACCCATCGAACCATCCCCCCTTCCATGTTTCCCCCAGCCACTCACCCAACAGTTTCCCTGTTGCCCCCAACCAGCTACCCACCCACCCCCTTCCCTGTTGCCCCCACCCAACCATGCAACCCACTTCCCTGTTGACCCCACTCACTCTCAGACTCCCTTCCCCAATTGCCCGACACACTCACCCAGCCCCGTACCTGTTGCCCACCCAACAACCCACCCCTTCCCTGTTGCCCCCACCCACCCATGCACCCCCTTCCTGGTTGCCCAAACCCACCCACCCACCCCCTTCCCTGTTGCCCCAAACCACCAACCCACCCCCTTCCCTACAGCCCATACACACACACACACCCACGCACTTCCCTGTTTCCCCCAACTACCACATTGCCTGTTGCCCCCACCCGCACAACTCCTTCCCTGATGCCCCCACCCACTGACAGACCCCCTTGACTGTTGCCCACACCCAACCACACACCCCTTTCCAGTGGCCCTCACCCACCTAGGCAGCCCCTTCCCTGTTGCCCCCCACACACACACCACCTTCTCTGTTGCCCCCACAACCCAAACACCTCCATCTCTGCTCACCCCAACCACCCACCGACCCCTTCCATGTTGACCACACACACCTACCCACCCCTCTCCCTGTTGACACCATCCACCCAACCCCTTCAATGCTACCCCAACCTACGCCCTTCCCTGTTGCCCCCACACATCCCTTTCCCTTTTGTCGGCACCCACCCCATTCCTTGTTGCGCCCACACACTCTCCCACCCTGTTGATTATTTCCGCACTCTCACCCACTCCCTTTCCTGCTGCTCCCACCCACCCATCCCCATCCCTGTAGACCCCACCCACCCACCCCTTTGCCTGTTGCCCCCACCAAAAAACCCCTTCCCTGTTGCCCCAACCTCCCAACAACCCACTCATTCACTTTTGCCCCCACCCACGCACCTGCCCCTTTCCCTGTTGCCCCCAACCCACCCATCCACCCCCTTCCCTGTTACCCCCACAAACACACCCACACCCTTCCCTGTTGTCCCCACCCACTCGCTTCCCTGTTGTCCCCACCCACATCCTCTTCCCAGTTGCTCCCCCACTCACCCTCCCCTTCACTGTTGCCCCCACCCACCAACCTACACACTTCCCTGTTGCCCCCACCCACTCATCATCTTCCTGTTACACTCACCCGCACGCAAACCCCCTACCCGTTTTACTACACCCCTTACCCTGTTGCCCGCATCCACGGAACCACAACCTTCCCTGTTGCCCCCACCCAGCCACCCACCCCCATCCCTGTAGCCCCCACACAGCCACCACCTCCTTCCATATTACTCTCACCCACTGACCCACCCCTTCCCTGTTGCCCACACCCAACCACCCCCTTCCCTGTTGCCCCTACCCACACAACCACCCCCTTCCCTATTGCCCCAATCCAACAATCCACCCCCTTCCCTACTGCCCCTACCCACACACACCCACGCACTTCCCTATTGCCCCCACCTACCCTCTTGCCTGTTGCCCCCACCCACACAACCCTTTCCCTGATGCCCCCAACCACCGACCCACCCCCTTGACTGTAGCCCACACCCAACCACTCACCCCCTTCCCTGTGGCCCAAACCCAACCTGACAGCCCCTTCGCTGTTGCCCCCACACACCCACCACCTTCTCTGTTGCCCCCACCAACCCAAACACTTCCGTCTCTGTTCCCGCCAACCACCCACCCACCCCTTCCATGTTGACCCCACTCACCCACCCACCCCGTTCCCTGTTGACCCCACCCACCCACCCATTCATTTCCCTGTTGCCCCCACCCACCCAGCCCCTTCCCTTTAGCCCACACCCACCCACCCCCTTCCCTGTGGTCCCCAGCCCCTTCCCGGTTGCCCTCAGCCCCTTCCCTGTTGCCCCCCTGCTCAGCCACCCCTTTGCCTGTTGCCTCCACCCAACCACCCCCTTCCCTGTTGCCCCCAACCACCCCTTCCCTGTTGCCTCCATCTAACAACCCACCCACTTCTGTTGTGCCCCCACCCATGCACCCACCCCCTTCCCTTTGCCCCCAGTCCACCCATCCACTCCCTTCCCTGTTGCCCCCTCAAACCCACCCATGCCCTTCCATATTTTCCCAACCCACCCATACACCCCCTTCCCTGTTGTCCCGACCCAATCCCTTCCCTGTTGTCCCCACTCACACCAACTTCCCTGTTGCTCCCCCACCCACCCTCCCCTTCCCTGTTGCCCCCACCCACCCACACATTTCCCTGTTGCCCCCACCCACTCATCACTTTCCCTGTTATGCCCACACACACCAACCCACTTCCCTGTTTACCCCACCCCCTTCCCTGTTGCCCACATCCTCAGACACACCCCTTCCCTGTTGCCCCCACCAAGCCACCCACTCCCTTCCCTGTTGCCCCCACAACCCACTCACCCCCTTCCATGTTGCCCCCAACCACGCACACGCCACCCATCCCTGTTCACCCACCCACCCAGCCATCCCCCTTCCATGTTCCCCCCAGCCACTCACCCAACACCTTCCCTGTTGCCAACACCCAACTACCCACCCACCACCCCCTGTTGCCCCTACCCAACCTTGCAACCCACTTCCCTGTTGCCCCCACCCACCCACACACTCCCTTCCCCAATTGCCCCCAGCCACCCAACCAGCCCCTTCCACGTTGCCCCCCCCACACACCCACCCCCTTCCCTGTTGCCCCCACCAAGCCACCCACCCCCATCCCTGTTGCCCCCACCCAGCCACCCACCTCCATCCATGTTACTCCCACCCACCCACACATCCCCTTCCCTGTTGTCCCCACCCAAACATGCACCATATTGCCGGTTGCACCCCCACCCACGCATGCCTTCCCTGTTGCACCCACACACCCACCACTTTCCCAGTTACCCCCACACACCCACCACCTTCCCAGTTGTCCCCACACACCCACCCACCTCCTTGCCTGTTGCCCCCACCCCCTTCCCTGTTTCCCCAACCCACCCAACCACCCCCTTCCCTGATGCCTCAATCCAAATATTTCCCTGTTGCCCCATACCTATTCCCTGTTGCCCCCACCCACTCACCACATTCCCTGTTGCACACAAACACCCACCCCTCCCCAGTTGCCCCCATCCACCCACGCACCTTTCCCTGTTACCCATAGGAACTCACCCACTACCTTCCCCCATTGCCCCCACCCACCCAACTACCCCTTTCCCTGTTGCCTCCCCCACCCACCCAGCACTTCCCTTTGGCACCCACACACCTCACCCTTTCCCTGTTGCCCCCCCACACACACCCTTCCCTGTTGCCCCACCACCCTCCCACCCCTTCCCAGTTGCCTCCACCCTCCAACCCCTTACCTGTTGCCCCCACTCACACACCCACCCCCTTCACTGTTAACCCCACCAACACATCCCCTTCCCTGTTGCCCCCACCCTTTCCCTGTTTCCCAAGCCCACACACCCACAGCCTTCCCTGTTGCCCCAGCCCACCCACCCACCCCCTTCCCTGTTGCCCCAGCCCTCCGACCCACCTTGTTCCCTGTTGCCCCAACGCACCCACTTCCCTGTTGCCCCAACCCACCAACCCAGCCCCTTCCCTACTGCCGCTACCCACACACACACCCACGCACTTCCCTGTTGCCCCCACCTACCAATTTGCCTGTTGCCCCCACCCACACAACCCCTTCCCTGATGCCCCCAACCACCGACCCACCCCCTTGCTAGTTGCCCACACCCAACCACACATCCCCTTCCCTGTTGCCCCAACCCACGCCTTTCCCTTTTGCCCCCACCCACCCCATTCCTTGTTGCCCCACCCACCCACACCATACCTGTTTCCCCCACCCACCCATCCATTTCCCAACCAACACTTCCCTGTTGCAGCAACCCACCCAGACACCCCCTTCCGTGTTGCCCCAACGAACCAACCCACCCCCTTCCCTACTGCCCCTACCCATACACACGCCCACACAATCCCTGTTGCCCCCAACTACACGCTTTCCTGTTGCCCCCACCCACATAACCTCTTCCCTGATGCCCCCACCCACAGACCCAACCCCTTGACTGTTGCCCACACCCACATACACACACCCTTCCCTGTGGACCCCACCCACACAGACAGCCCCTTCCCGGTTGCCCCCACACACCCACCCCTTCTCTGTTGCCCCCACCAACCCAAACACCTCTGTCCCAGTTCCCCCAACCACCCACCCACCCCTTCCATGGTGACCCCACACACCCACCCTGTTCCCTGTTGACCCCTCCCACCCACCCATCCCCTTCCCTGCTGCCCCAACCCATGCCCTTCCATGTTGCCCCCACACAACACTTTCCCTTTTGCCCCACCCACCCCATTCATTGTTGCGCCCACCCACTCACCCACCCTGTTGACTATTTCCAAACTATCACCAACTCCCTTCTCTGCTGCCCCCACCCACCCACCCCTTCCCTGTAGACCCCTCCCACACACACACTTCCCTTTTGCCCCCACCCCTTCCCTGTTGCCCCCCTCACCCACCCCTTTGCCTGTTGCCCCCACCCAACAACCCCCTTCCCTATTGCCCCCAACCACCCACCCACGGACCCACCCCTTCCCTGTTGCCCCCACCCAAACTACCGACCAACTTCCGTGTTGCCCCCACTCACCCACCCCCTTCCCTGTTGCCCCTAACCCACCCATCCACCCCCTTCCCTGTTGCCCCCGCAAACCCAACCACCCACTCCCATGTTGTCCCCACCCACACACCCACACACCCCCTTCCCTGTTGTCACCACCCATACCCCCTTCCCTGTTGCTCCCCAACCCAACCTCCCTTTTCCTTTTGCCCCCATCCACCCACCCACACACTTCCCTGTTGCCCACACCCACTCATCACCTTTCCTGTTACACCCTCCCACACACCAACCCCTTTCCTTGTTTACATCTCCACCTTCCCTGTTGCCCACATCCACAGCAAAACTCCCTTCCCTGTTGCCCCCACCAAGCCACTAACCCCCTTCCCTGTTGGCCCCACAACCCACTCTACCCGTTCCATGTTGCCCCCAACCACGCACACGAGACCCATCCCTTTTGACCCACCCACGCATCCCCCCTTCCATGTTGCCCCCAGCTACTCACCCAACACCTTCCCTGCTGCCCCCACACAAGTACCCACCCATCCCCTTCCCTGTTGCCCTCACCCCACCATGCAACCCACTTCCTTGTTGACCCCACCCACCCACACACTCCCTTCCCCAATTCCCCCCACCCACCCACCCAGCCCCTCTCCTGTTGTCCCCACCCAAACCCGCACCACATTCCCAGTTGCCCCCACCCACACGATCCTTCCCTGTTGCCCCCACACACGCACCACCTTCCCTGTTGCCCCCACACACCCACCCAGCTCCTTCCCTGTTGGCCAAACCAACCCACCCCCTTCCCTGTTGCCCCCACCCGCTTCCCTGTTGCTCCCACCCACCCACCGACCCACCCCCTTCCCTGATACCTTAATCCAAATATTTCCCTGTTGCCCCCATAACATTCCCTGTTGCCCCCACCCACTCACCACATTCCCTGTTGCAAACACCCACCACATTGCCAGTTGCCCGCATCCAAGCACCCCCTTCCCTGTTGCCTACAGCCACCCACCCACTGCCTTCTCCAATTGCACCCACCCACCCAACCTCCCCCTTCCCTGTTGCATCCCCCACCCATCCACCCCCTCACTATTGCCCCCGCACATCCACCCCCTTCCCTGTTGCCCCTACACGCCCACCCTTCCCTGTTGCCCCACCACCCACCCACCACTTCCCTGTGGCCCTCACCCTCCCACACCTTACCTGTTGACCACCCGCACCCACCCTCCCCCTTCTCTGTTAACCCCACCAACACATCCCCTTCCCTGTTGCCCCCACCCCCTTCCCTGTTGCCCCAGCCCACACACCCACAGCCTTCCCTGTTGCCCCAGCCCACCCCCCACCCCCTTCCCTGTTGCCCCAGCCCACCGACCCACCTTGTTCCCTGTTGCCCCAACGCACCCACTTCCCTGTTGCCCCAACCCACCAACCCAGCCCCTTCCCTACTGCCGCTGCCCACACACACACCCACGCACTTCCCTGTTGCCCCCACCTACCAATTTGCCTGTTGCCCCCACCCACACAACCCCTTCCCTGATGCCCCCAACCACCGACCCACCCCCTTGCTAGTTGCCCACACCCAACCACACACCCCCTTCCCTGTTGCCCCAACCCACGCCTTTCCCTTTTGCCCCCACCCACCCCATTCCTTGTTGCCCCACCCACCCACACCATACCTGTTTCCCCCACCCACCCATCCATTTCCCAACCAACACTTCCCTGTTGCAGCAACCCACCCAGACACCCCCTTCCGTGCTGCCCCAACCGACCAACCCACCCCCTTCCCTACTGCCCCTACCCATACACACGCTCACACAATCCCTATTGCCCCCAACTACATGCTTTCCTGTTGCCCCCACCCACATAACCTCTTCCCTGATGCCCCCACCCACCGACCCAACCCCTTGACTGTTGCCCACACTCACATACACACAACCTTCCCTGTGGACCCCACCCACACAGACAGCCCCTTCCCGGTTGCCCACACACACGCACCCCCTTCTCTGTTGCCCCAGCCCACTCACCCACCCCTTCCCTGTTGTCGCAGCCCACACACCCACACCCTACCCTCTTGCCCCAGCCCACCCACCCACCCACCCCCTTCGTTGTTGTCCCAACACACCCACCCACCCAACGCTTCCCTGTTGCCCCAACCCACCCACCCCTTCCCTGTTGCCCCAACCCACCCACCCACCACCTTCCCTGTTGCCCCAACCCACCCACTCACACCTTCCCTGTTGCCCCAATGCACCAACCCCCTGCTTCCCTACTGCCCCTACCCACACACACACCCATGCACTTCCCTGTTGCCCCCACCTATCCCCTTGCTTGTTGCCCCCATCCACCGACCCACCCCCTTGACTGTTGTCCACACCCAACCACATACCCCCTTCCCTGTGACCCCCACCCACCCAGACAGCCCCTTCCCTGTTGCCCCCCACAAACCCACCACCTTCTCTGTTGCCCCCACCAGCCCAAACACCTCCATCTCTGTTCCGCCCAACCACCCACCCACCCCTTCCATGTTGACCCTACCCAGCTACTCACCACGTTCCCTGTTGACCACACCCACACACCCAACCCCTTCACTGCTGCTCCAACCCATGCCCTTTTCTGGTGCCCCCATACACCCCTTTCCCTTTTGCCCCCACCCACCACATTCCGTGTTGTGCCCACCCACTCACTCACGCTGTTGACTATTTCTGTGCTCTCACCCAGTCCCTTTCCTGCTGCCCCCACCCACCCACAACCTTCCATGTAGCCCCCACTCACCCACCCCCTTCCCTGTTGCCCCCACCCCCTTCCCTGCTGCCCTTCCGCTCAGTCAACCCTTTGCCTGTTGCCCCCACCCAACAACCCCCTTCCCTGTTGCCTCAATCCAAATATTTCCCTGTTGCCCCCAACCTGTTCCTTGTTGCCCCCACCCACTCACCACATTCCCTGTTGCACACAAACACCCACCCCTCCCCAGTTGCCCCCATCCACCCACGCACCTTTCCCTGTTACCCATAGGAACTCACCCACTACCTTCCCCCATTGCCCCCACCCACCCAACTACCCCCCTTCCCTGTTGCCTCCCCCACCCACCCAGCACTTCCCTTTGGCACCCACACACCTCATCCTTTCCCTGTTGCCCCCCCACACACACCATTCCCTGTTGCCCCACCACCCTCCCACCCCTTCCCAGTTGCCTCCACCCTCCAACCCCTTACCTGTTGCCCCCACTCACACACCCCCCCCTTCACTGTTAACCTCACCAACACATCCCCTTCCCTGTTGCCCCCACAGCCTTCCCTGTTGCCCCAGCCCACCCACCAACCCCCTTCCCTGTTGCCCCAGCCCACCGACCCACCTTGTTCCCTGTTGCCCCAACGCACCCACCTCCCTGTTGCCCCAACCCACCAACCCAGCCCCTTCCCTACTGCCGCTACCCACACACACACCCACGCACTTCCCTGTTGCCCCCACCTACCAATTTGCCTGTTGCCCCCACCCACACAACCCCTTCCCTGATGCCCCCAACCACTGACCCACCCCCTTGCTAGTTGCCCACACCCAACCACACACCCCCTTCCCTGTTGCCCCAACCCACGCCTTTCCCTTTTGCCCCCACCCACCCCATTCCTTGTTGCCCCACCCACCCACACCATACCTGTTTCCCCCATCCACCCATCCATTTCCCAAACAACACTTCCCTGTTGCAGCAACCCACCCAGACACCCCCTTCCGTGTTGCTCCAACCAACCAACCCACCCCCTTCCCTACTGCCCCTACCCATACACACGCCCACACAATCCCTGTTGCACCCAACTACACGCTTTCCTGTTGCTCCCACCCACATAACCTCTACCCAAACTACCGACCAACTTTCGTGTTGCCATCACCCATGCACCCACCCCCTTCCCTGTTGCCGCTAACCCACCCATCCACCCCCTTCCCTGTTGCCCCCGCAAACCCAACCACCCACTCCCATGTTGTCCCCACCCACACACCCACACACCCCCTTCCCTGTTGTCACCACCCACTCCCTTCCCTGTTGTCACCACCCATACCCCCTTCCCTGTTGCTCCCCAACCCAACCTCCCTTTCCCTTTTGCCCCCATCCACCCACCCACACACTTCCCTGTTGCCCACACCCACTCATCACCTTCCCTGTTACACCCTCCCACACACCAACCCCTTTCCCTGTTTACATCTCCACCTTCCCTGTTGCCCACATCCACAGCAAAACTCCCTTCCCTGTTGCCCCCACCAAGCCACTAACCCCCTTCCCTGTTGGCCCCACAACCCACTCTACCCGTTCCATGTTGCCCCCAACCACGCACACGAGACCCATCCCTTTTGACCCACCCACGCATCCCCCCTTCTATGTTGCCCCCAGCTACTCACCCAACACCTTCCCTGTTGCCCCCACCCCACCATGCAACCCATTTCCCTGTTGACCCCTCCCACCCACACACTCCCTTCCCCAATTCCCCCCACCCACCCATCCAGCCCCTCTCCTGTTGTCCCCACCCAAAGCTGCACCATATTCCCGGTTGCTCCCACCCACACGATCCTTCCCTGTTGCCCCCACACACGCACCACCTTCCCAGTTGCCCCCACACACCCACCCAGCTCCTTCCCTGTTGGCCCAACCAACCCACCCCCTTCCCCGTTGCCCCCACCCCCTTCCCTGTTGCCCCCACCCACCCACCGACCCACCCCCTTCCCTGATACCTTAATCCAAATATTTCCCTGTTGCCCCCATAACATTCCCTGTTGCCCCCACCCACTCACCACATTCCCTGTTGCAAACAAACACCCACCACATTCCCAGTTGCCCGCACCCAAGCACCCCCTTCCCTGTTGCCTACAGCCACCCACCCACTGCCTTCTCAAATTGCACCCACCCACCCAACCTCCCCCTTCCCTGTTGCCTCCCCCACCCATCCACCCTGTCACTATTGCCCCCGCACACCCACCCCCTTCCCTGTTGCCCCACCCTCCCACACCTTACCTGTTGACCACCCGCACCCACCCACCCACTTCTCTGTTACCCCCACCAACACACCACATTCCCTGTTGCCCCCACCCCCTTCTCTGTTTCCCCAGCCCACTCACCCACCCCTTCCCTGTTGTCGCAGCCCACACAGCCACCCCCTACCCTCTTGCCCCAGCCCACCCACCCACCCACCCCCTTCATTGTTGTCCCAACACACCCACCCACCCAACGCTTCCCTGTTGCCCCAACCCACCCACCCCTTCCCTGTTGCCCCAACCCACCCACCCACCACTTTCCCTGTTGCCCCAACCCACCCACTCACACCTTCCCTCTTGCCCCAATGCACCAACCCCCTGCTTCCCTACTGCCCCTACCCACACACACACACCCATGCACTTCCCTGTTGCCCCCACCTACCCCCTTGCCTTTTGCCCCCATCCACCGACCCACCCCCTTGACTGTTGTCCACACCCACCCACATACCCCCTTCCCTGTGACCCCCACCCACCCAGACAGCCCCTTCCCTGTTGCCCCCACAAACCCACCACCTTCTCTGTTGCCCCCACCAGCCCAAACACCTCCATCTCTGTTCCGCCCAACCACCCACCCACCCCTTCCATGTTGACCCTACCCACCTACTCACCACGTTCCCTGTTGACCACATCCACCCACCTAACCCCTTCACTGCTGCTCCAACCCATGCCCTTTTCTGGTGCCCCCCATACACCCCTTTCCCTTTTGCCCCCACCCACCACCTTCCGTGTTGCGCCCACCCACTCATCCACCCTGTTGACTATTTCCAAACTCTCACCTACTCCCTTCCCTGTTGCCGTCACCCACGCAACCCTTCCCTGTAGCCCCCTCCCACCCACAGACTTCCCTTTTGCCCTCACCCCCTTCCCTGTTGCCCCCACGCTCACCCACCCCTTTGCCTGTTGCCCCCACCCATCAACACCCTTCCCTATTGCCCCCAACCACCCACCCATGCACCCACCCCCTTCCCTGTTGACCCCAACCCACATATCAACCCCCTTCCCTGTTGCCCCCGCAAACCTAACCACACCCTCCCATGTTGACCCCACCCATACCCCCTTCCCTGTTGCTCCCCCACCCAACCTCCCCTTCCCTGTTGCCCCCATCCACCCATCCACACACTTCCCTGTTGCCCGCACCCACTCATCACCTTCCCTGTTACATCCTCCCACACACCAACCCCCTTCCCTGTTTACCCCTCCACCTTCCCTGTTGCCCACATCCACAGAACCACTCCCTTCCCTGTTGCCCCCACCAAGCCACTAACTCCCTTCCCTGTTGCCCCCACAACCCACTCTCCCCGTTCCATGTTGCCCCCAACCATGCACACGCGACCCGTCCCTGTTGACCCACCCACGCATCCCCAATTCCCTCCACCCACCCACCCAGCCCTTCTCCTGTTGTCTCCACCCAAACCCAACCACATTCCTGGTTGCTCCCCACCCACACAACCTTTCCCTGTTGCCCCCACACACCCACCACCTTCCCAGTTGCCCCCACAGACCCACCAACCTCCTTCCCTGTTGCCCCAACCAACCCACCCCCTTCCCTGTTGCCCCCACCCCCTTCCCTGTTGCCCCCACCCCCGTCCCTTTTGCCCCCACCCACCCCATTCCTTGTTGCGCCCACCCACTCACCGACCCTGTTGACTATTTCCCCGCTCTCACCCACTCCCTTCCCTGCTGCCCCCACTCACCCACCCCTTCCCTGTAGCCCCCACCCACACATCCCCTTCCGTGTTGCCCCCAACCCCTTCCCTGTTGCCCCCCGGCTCACTCACCCCTTTGCCTGTTTCCCCCACACAACTCCCTTCCCTGTTGCCCCCAACCACTCACCCAGCCCCTTCCCTGCCACCCCCCACCCACCCACCACCTTCCTTTTTGCCCCCACGCCCTTCCCTGTTGCCCCCCGCTAACCCATCCCTTTGCCTGTTGCCCCCACCCAACAACTCCCTTCCCTGTTGCCCCCAACCACACACCCAGCCTCTTCCCTGCTGCCCCTACCCGCCCATCACCTTCCCTGTAGCCCCCACCCACCCACCCCCTTTCCGTGTTGTCCCCACCCACCATACACCTCCTTCCCTGTTGTCGCCACCCACTCCCTTTCCTGTTGTCCCCACCCCACCCTCCTCTTCCCTGTTGCCCCCACCCACACACTTCCCTGTTGTCCCCACTCACTCATCACCTTCCCCGTTACACCCACCCACTTTGCTGTTGCACGCACCCATGGACCCACCCCCATTATTGTTGCCCCTACCCACCCACCAAATCTCTTCCCTGTTACCTGCACCCCATTCCATGTTGATCCCACAGACGAACCCACACAACCCCTTCCCTCTTGCCCCCACCAAGGCACCCTCTCCCTTCCCTGTTGGCCCCACAACCCACTCACCCCCTTCCATGTTGCCCCCAAGCACACACATGCCAACCATCCCTGTTGACCCACCAGCCATCCCACCTTCCATGTGGCCCCCAGTCACTCACCCAACCCCTCCCCTGTTGCCCCCACCCAACTACCCACCCCACCAACCTTCCCTCTTGCCCCCACCCAACCATGCCACCCACTTCCCTGTTGCCCCCAACCCACCCACCCAGCCCCTTCCCTGTTGCTCCCCCCACACACCCACCACTCCCCTGTTGTCCCCACCCAGCCACTCACCCCCATCCCTGTTGCCCCCACCCAGCCACCCACCTACTTCCATGTTATGCCCACCCACCGACCCATACTCTTCCCTGTTGTCCCCACCCAAACCTGCACTTCATTCCCGGATGCACCCTCTCCCACCCACCCCTTCCCTGTTGCCCCCACACACACACCACCTTCCCAGTTCCCCCACACACTCACCCACCTCCTTCCCTGTTGCCCCAACCAACCCTCCTTCACTGTTGCCCCCACCCCCTTTCCCTGTTGCCCCAAACCACCAACACACCCCCTTCCCTGATGCCGCAACACACCCACCCACCCACCCACAACCCTTCCCTGTTGTCCGAATCCAAATATTTCCCTGTTTCCCCAACCTCATTCCCTGTTGCCCCCACCCACCCACACCATTCCCTGTTGCCCACAGCCACCCACCAACTACCTTACCCAATTGCCCCATCCACTCTCCTACACCCTTCCCTGTTGCCTCCCCCATCCACCCACCCCTTCCCTGTTGCCTCCACAGACACACACCCTTCGCTGTTGCCCCCCACACACCCACCCTTCCTTGTTGCCCCACCACACACCCACCCCTTCCCATTTGCCCCCACCCACACACCCCCCTTCGCTGTTGCCCCCACACACCCACCCTTCCCTTTTCCCCCAAACCACCCACGCACCCACCCGTTCTCTGTTGCCCCAACCCACCCTGCCACCCCTTTCCCTGTTTCCCCAACCCACCAAACCACCCCCCTTCCATACTGTCCCTATCCACACACACACGCGCACTTCCCTGTTGCCCCCACCTACCCCCTTGCCTGTTGCACCCACCCATCCAACCCCTCCCCTGATGACCCCTCCCACCAACCCACCCCTTTGACTGTTGCCCACACCCACTCACACACCCCCTTCCCTGTGGCCTCCACCCACCCAGGACACCTCCGTCTCTGTTCCCCCCAACCACCCACCCATCCCCTTCCCTGCTGCCCCAACCCATGCCCTCCCCTGTTGCTCCACACACCCCCTTTCCCTTTTGCCCCCACCCACCCCATTCATTGTTGCGTCCACTCACACTCACCCACCCTCTTGACTATTCCCACGCTCTCACCCACTCCCTTCCCCGCTGCCCCCACCCACCCACCCCTTTCCCTGTAGCCCCCACACACCAACTCCCTTCCCTGTTGCCCCCACAACCCACTCACCACCTTCCATGTTGTCCCCAACCACGCACACACCACCCATGCCTGTTGACCCACCCACCCATCACCCCTTCCATACGGCCCGCAGCCACTCATCCAACCCCATCCCTGTTGTCCCCCACCCAACTACTCACTCACCCACTTCCTTGTTGACCCACCCAACCATGCAACAAACTTCCTGTTGCCCCCACCCACCCAAACACTCGCATCACCAATTACCCCACCCTCCCACCCAGCCCCTTCCCTGTTGACCCCCCACCCCACCCACCCCTTCCCTGTTGTCCCCATGCAAACCCGCACCACATTCCCGGTTGCAACCCCTACCCACCCACCACTTCCCTGTTGCCCCCACACACCCACCCCCTTCCCAGTGGCCCCCCACCCAGCCACCCACCCCCATCCCTGTTGCCTCCACCCAGCCACCCACCTTCTTCCCTGTTGTCCCCACCCCCTTCCCTGTTTTCCCAACCCACTCACTTACCCCATTCCCTGATGCTCCAACACACCCACACACGCCCCCCTTCCCTGTTGCCCCAACACCCTTCCCTGTTGTCCCAAATCACCCACCCACCCCCTTCCCTATTGCCCCCACCCACACAACCATGCCCTACCCTGTTGCCCCCAACCACCCCCATGCCTGTTGCCCACACCCACACAACCCCTTCCCTGATGCTCCCATGCACCAAAAACCCCTTCGCTCTTGCCCCCAATCACCCACCACCTTCCCTCTTACCCCCAATCACCCACCAACTACCTTGACTGTTGCCCACATCCACCCACACACCTCCTTCCCTGTGGCACCACCCAACCACACATCCCCTTCCCTTTTGCCCCTGCACACACAAACACCTCCATGTCTGTTGCCCCAAACAACCACCCCTTCCATGTTGACCCCACCCACACACCCCACCCCACTTCCCTGTTGCACCCAACAACCCACAAATCCCCTTCCCTGTTGCCCCAATTCACACCCCTTTCCTGTTGCCCCTGCACACACATTTCCCTTCCCTGTTGCCCCCCCAACTCACCCACCCCCTTCCCTATTGCCCTCACACACACAACCGCTTTGCTGTTGCCCACACCAACCCACCTCCTTCCCTGTTGCCCCCCCCATTCACCCAACCCCTTCACTCTAGCGCCCACCCACTCACTCCCATCTCTGTTGCACCCAACACCCCCACCCATGCACCCCGTTCCCTGTTGACCCCACCCACACACCCATTGCCTTCCCTGCTGCCCCAACCCATTCCCTTCCCTGTTGCCCCCACACACCCCTTTCCCTTTTGCCCCCACCCACCCCATTCCTTGTTGTGCCCACCCACTCACCCACCCTGTTGACTATTTCCGTGCTCTCACCCACTCCCTTCCCTGCTGCACCCACACACCCACCCCCCTTCCTTGTAGCCCCCAACCACCCACCCCTTCCCTCTGGCCCCACCCAGACACCCAACCCCATCCCTGTTGCCCCCACTCAGCCACCCACATTCTTCCATGTTATGCCCACCCACCGACCCACCCAATTCCCTGGTGTTGCTACCCAAACCCACACCATGTTCCCGGTTGCATCCCCAACCAACCACCCCTTCCCTGTTGCCCCCACACACCCACCACATTCCCAGTTGCCCCACACACCCCACACACCTCCTTCCCTGTTGTCCCCACCCCCTTCCCTGTTGCCGCAACCCACCCACCCACCCCATTCCCTGATGCCCCAACACACCCACCCACCCACCCCCTTCCCTGTTGCCACCACCACTTCCCTTTTTTCCCAAATCACCAACCCACCCCCTTCCCTGTTGCCCCCACCCACACACCCACGACCTTCCCTGTTGCCCCCACCCACCCCCATGTCTGTTGCCCACACCCTCACAACCCATTCCCTGATGCTCCCATGCACTAAAAACCCCTTCGCTCTTGCCCCCATCAACCCACCCACCACCTTCCATCTTACCCCCCATCACCCACCAACTTCCTTGACTGCTGCCCACACCCAACCACACACCTCCTTCCCTGTGGCCCCACCCAACCACACAGCCCCTTCCCTGTTGCCCCCCACACACATAAACACCTCCGTGTCTGTTGCCCCCCAACCACCCACCCCTTCCATGTTGACCCCACTCACACACCCACCCACTTCGCTCTTGCACCCAACAACCCACAAATCCCCTTTCCCTGTTGCCCCAATTCACACCCTTTCCTGTTGCCCCTGCACACACGTTTCCCTTCCCTGTTGCCCCCCACACACCCCTTTCCCTTTTGCCCCACCCACCCCAATCCTTGTTGTGCCCACCCACTCACCCACCCTGTTGACTATTTCCGTGCTCTCACCCACTCCCTTCCCTGCTGCACCCATACACCCACCCCCTTCCCTGTAGCCGCCAACCACCCACCCCCTTCCCTCTGGCCCCACCCAGCCACCCACCCCCATCACTGTTGCCCCCCACCCAGCCACCCCCTTCTTCCATGTTACGTCCACCTACCGACCCACCCAATTCCCTGGTGTTGCTACCCAAACCCGCACCATGTTCCCTGTTGCACCCACACACCCAACACATTCCCAGTTGCTCCCACACACCCACCCACCCCCCTTACCTGTTGTCCCCCACCCCCTTCCCTGTTGCCACAACCCACCCAACCACCCCATTCCCTGAAGCCCCAACACACCCACCGACCCACCCCCTTCCCTGTTGCCACCACCCCTTCCCTTTTGTCCCAAACCTCCCACCCACCCCCTTCCCTGTTGCCCCCCACCCACACAACCACGCCCTTCCCTGTTGCCCCCACCCACCCCCATGCCTGTTGCCCATACCCTCACAACCCTTTCCCTGTTGCTCCCATGCACCAACAACCCCTTCGCTCTTGCCCCCCATCAACCCACCCACCACCTTTCCTCTTACCCCCAATCACCCACCAACTCCCTTGACTGTTGCCCACACCCACCCACACATCCCCCTTCCCTGTGGCCCCACCCAACCACACAGCCCCTTCTCTGTTGCCCCCACACAACAAACACCTTCGTGTCTGTTGCCCCCCAACCACACCACCCCTTCCTTGTGGACGCCACCCACACACCCACCCATTTCCCTGTTGCCCCCAACAACCCACAAATCCCCTTCCCTGTTTCCCCAACTCACACCCTTTCCTGTTGCCCCTGCACACACGTTTCCCTTCCCTGTTGCCCCCCACACACACAACCACTTCGCTGTTGCCCACACCCACCCACCACCTTCCCTGTTGCCCCCCATTCACCCACCCCTTCACTCTAGCGCCCACCCACTCACTCCCTTCCCTGTTGCACCCAACCCCCCCCACCCATGCACCCCGTTCCCTTTTGACCCCACCCACCCACCCATCACCTTCCCTCCTGCCCCAACCCATTCCCTTCCCTGTTGCCCCCACACAACGCTTTCCCTTTTGCCCCCACCCACCCCATTCCTTCTTGTGCCCACCCACTCACCCACCCTGTTGACTATTTCCGTGCTCTCACCCACTCCCTTCCCTGCTGCCCCCACACACCCAACCCCTTCCCTGTAGCCCCCAACCACCCACCTCTTCCCTGTTTCCCCCACCCCCTTCCATGTTGCCCCCCAGCTCACCCACCCCTTTGCCTGTTGTCCCCACCCCAACAATCCTCTTCCCTGTTGCCCCCAACCACCCACCCAGCCCCTTCCCTGCTGCCCCCACCTACTCACCCACTTCCATGTAGCCCTCACCCACAGAACCCTTTCCTCATTACCCCCACCCCCTTCCCTGTTGCCCCCCCCCTGCTCACCCACGCCTTTGCCTGTTGCTCCCACCCAACAACCCTCTTCCCTGTTGCCCCAAATCACCCACCCACCCACACCTTCCCAGTTGCCCCCACCCATGCACACACCCTCTTCCCTGTTGCCCCCAACCCACCCATCCACCCACTTCCCTGTTGCCCCCACCCACCCACACAACCCCTTCCCTGTTGTTCCCAACCACCCTCACACCCCCTTCCCTGTTGTCCCCACCCACTCCGTTCCCTGTTTTCCCCACCCACACCCCCTTCCCTGTTTTCCCCCACCCATGCTCCCCTTCCCTGTTGCCCCCTTACACCCACCCACACACTTCCATGTTGCCCCCACCCACTCATCACCTTCCTTGTTACGCCCACCCACTTCGCTGTTGCATGCACACAAGGACCCACCCCCTTTCTTGTTGCCCCCCACAACCCACCCTGTTACCCGCACCCCCTTCCCCCGTTTTCCCACAGACGAGCACACCCAACTCCTTCCCTGTTGCCCCCACCCAGCTAACTACTCCCCTTCCCTGTTGCCCCCACAACCCACTCACCGCCTTCCATGATGCCCTCAACCATGCACATGCCACCCATCCCTGTTGATCCACACACTCATCCCCCCTTCCATGTTGCCCCCAGCCACTCACCCAACCCCTTCCCTGTTGCCTCCATCCAAATACCCACACACCACCTTCCCTCTTGCCCCCCACGCAACCATGCAACCCACTTCCCTGTTGCCCCCCACGCACTCCCTTCCCCAATTGCCCCAACCCACCCTCTAGCCCCTTCCCTGTTGCCCCCCACACAGCCACCCACCTTCTTCCATGTTACTCCCACCCACCGACACACACACTTCCCTGTTGTCCCCATCCAAACCCTCACCACATTCCCGGTTGCACCCCCACCCACCCACACCTTCCCACTTACCCTCACACAACCACCAACATCCCAGTTGCCCCCCACACACCCCCCACTTCCCTGTTGCCCCTACCCACTTGCCTGTTGCCCCCAAACCACCCACCCACCCCCCTTCCCTGATGCCCCAACAAACCCACCCACCCACTCACCCCCTTCCCTTTTGTCCAAATCCAAATATTTCCCTGTTGCCCCCACCCCATTCCCTGTTGCCCCCACCCACTCAACACATTCCCTGTTGCACACAAACACCAACCCCCTTCCCAGTTGCACCCACCCACCCACGCTCTCCCCTTCCCTGTTGCCCTCAGCCACCCACCAACTACCTTCTCCAATTGCCCCCCACCCACTCACCTACCCCCTTCCCTGTTGCCTCCCTTACACACCCGCCCCTACCCTGTTGCCCCCACACATACACCCCCTTCCCTGTTGCCCCAATACACCCATCCATCCATGTTGCCCCACCACCCACCCACCCCCCTTCGCTGTTGCCCCCACACACCCACCCTTCCCTGTTGCCCCACCACCCATCCACCCCTTCCCCGTTGCACCCACCCACACACCCCCTTACTTGTTCCCCCAGCCCACCCACTCACCCACCCCCTTCCCTGTTGCTCCAACCCACCCTGCCACCCCCCTTCCCTGTTGCCCCAACCCAACAACCCACCCCCTTCCCTACTGTCCCTACCCACACACACACACACGCACTTCCTTGTTGCCCCCACCTACCCCCTTGCCTGTTGCCCCCAGCCATACAACCCCTCCCCTGATGCCCCCTCCCCACTGATCCACCTCCTTGACTGTTTCCCACACCCACTCACACACCCCCTTCCCTTTGGACCCCACCCACACAGACACCTCCGTCTCTGTTCCCCCCAACCACCCACCCATCCCCTTCCCTGCTGCCCCAGCCCATGCCCTCCCCTTTTGCTCCACACACCCCTTTCTCTTTTGCCCCCACCCACCCCATTCCTTGTTGCGCCCACTTACTCACCCACCCTCTTGCCAATTCCGTGCTATCACCCACTCCCTTCCCTGCTGCCCCAACCCACCCACTCCCTTCCCTGTTGCCCCCACAACCCATTCACCCCCTTCCATGTTGTCCCCAACCACGCACATGCCACCCGTCCCTTTTGACCCACCCACCCATCCCCCCTTCCATATGGCCGACAGCCACTCACCCAACCCCTTCCCTGTTGCCCCCATCCAACTACCCACCCACCTGCTTCTTTGCTGTCCCCACCCAACCATGCAACCCACTTCCCTGTTGCCCCCACCCACCCAAACACTCCCATTCCCAAATGACCCACCCACCCACCCAGCCCCTTCCCTGTTGACCCCTACCCACCCACACCCTTCCCTGTTGCCCCCCCCCAGCCACCCACCCCCATCCCTGTTGCCCCCACCCAGCCACCCACCTCCATCCATGTTACACCCACCCACCGATCCACCCCCTTCGCTCTTGACCCCACCCAAACCCGCACCACATTCCCGGTTGCACACCTACCCCACCCATCCCTTCCCTGTTGCCCCCACACACCCACCACCTTCCCAGTGGTCCCCACTTAGCCACCCACCCCCTTCCCTGTTGCCCCTCTTCCCTGTTTCCCCAACACACTCACCCACCTACCCCCTTCCCTGATGCCCCAACCCACCCACCCACCCACCCCCTTCCCGGTTGCCCCCACACACCTCCTTCCCTTTTGCTCCCACCAACTCACCCACCTCGTTCCTCGTTCGGCCCACCCACTCACCCACCCCATTGCCTTTCCCGCCCTCTCAACCACTCCCTTCCCTGTTGCCACCACACACCCAACCCTACCCTGTTGCCCCAACCCACCCACCCACCCAGCCCCTTCCCTGTTGCCCCAAACCACCAACCCACCCCCTTCCCTGTTTCCCCCACCCACCTACCCACCCACTTTACTGTTGCCCCAACCCACACACCCAAGACCTTCCCTGTTGCCTGCATCCACCCCCTTGCCTGTTGCCCCCACCCACACAACTCCTTCCCTGATGCCCCCACTCACAGACCCACCCCTTCCCTCTTGCCCCCATCAACCCACCCACCAACTTCCCTCTTACCCCCAACCACCCAAAAATTCTCTTGACTGTTGCCCACACCCAGCCACACAGCCCCTTCCTGTGGCCCCCACCCAGCCACACAACCCCTTCCCTGTTGCCCCCACACACCCACCCACTTCTCTGTTGCCCCCACCCACCCAAACACCTCTGTCTCTGTTGACCACAACCACCCACCCACGCCTTCCATGTAGAACCCACCCACCCAGCCACCCCGTTCCCTGTTGCCCCCACCCACCCACACATCCCCTTCCCTGTTTCCTCAACCCGTGCCCTTCCATGTTTCCCCCACACATCCATTTCCCTTCCCTGTAGCACCCCCGCTCACCCACTCTTTTCCCTGTTGCACCCATCCATCCGCCCATCCCATTCCCTGTTGCCCCAACCCACACCCTTTCTGGTTGCCCCCCACACACTTCCTTCCCTTTTGTCACACCAACACACCCACCTCGTTCCTTGTTCGGCCCACCCACTCACCCACCACATTGCCTTTCCCGCCCTCTCACCCACTCCCTTTCCTGTTTCCACCACACACCCAACCCTTCCCTGTTGCCCTCACCCACCCACACCCTTCCCTGTTGAACCACCCAACTACCCACTCATCCCCTTCCCTGTTGCCCCCACAAACCCACCCAACCCCTTCCATGTTGTCCCCACCCAAAACCCACACCATTTCCTGTTGTCCTCCCTACCCCTTCCCTGTTGCCCCCATGCACACCCACTTCCATATTGCACCCCCACCCACCCACCCCTTCCCTTTTGCCCCCACCCAGCCACCCAACCACTTCCCTGTTGCCCCCAACCACCCACTCACCTCCTTCCATGTTGCCCCCAACCACGCACACCCCACCCATCCCTGTTTACCCACCCACCCTCCCCCTTCTATGTTGCCCCCAGCTACTCCCAGAACCCCTTCCCTCTTGCCCCCATCCACACAACCACACAGACCCTTCCCTGTGCCCCCAACCTCCCAACCACCCACCCCCTTCCCTGTTGCACCCACTCATCCACCCTCCCACCCCATTCCCTGTTGAACCACCTAACCATTCATCCCACTTCCCTCTTGCCCCCACACACCCGCACAATCTCTTCCCCAATTGCCCCCACCCACCCAACCAGCCCTTTCCCTGTTGCCCCCCAGCCACCCACCCCTTCCCTGTTGCCCCAACCCACACCCTTCCATGTTGACCACACAAACCCCTTTCCCTGTCCTGTTGCCCCCACCCACTCACCCACCCCCTTTCCTGTTGCACCCACAAACCCACCCCTTCTCTGTTGCCCACACCCACCCAAACACCTCCATCTCTGTTGCTGCTAACCACACACACACCCCTTCCATGTTGACGACACCCACCCACCTACTTCCCTGTTGTCCCCACCCACCCAGCCATCCACTTCCCTGTTGCCCCAAACCACGCCCTTCCCTGTTACTCCCACACACCTCCTTCCCTTTTGCCCCCACCAACACACACACCCCATTCCTGGTTGTGCCCACCAACTCACCCAGCCCCTTGTCTTTCCTGCCCTCTCACCCACTCCCTTCCCTGTTGCCCCCACCCCCTCACCAACTTCCCTGTTCCCCCACACCCCCACGCCCTTCCCTGTTGCCCCCACACCCCCACCCCTTCTCTGTTGCACCCAACTACCGTCCCACTCACCCCCTTCCAAGTTGCGCACCCCCACTCAACCACTCCTTTGCCTGTTGCCCCCACCCACCCTCCCCCTTCCCTGTTGCCCCAAACCACCAACCCACCCTGTTCCCTGTTTTCCCCATCCACCCACCCACCACTTTACTGTTGCCCCAACCCACACACCCACGCCCTTCACTGTTGCCCCCACCCACCACCTTGCCTGTTGCCCCCCTCCCACACAACCCCTTCCCTCATGCCCCCACCCACTGACCCACCCCTTCCCTCTTGCCCCCATCAACCCACCTACCACCTTCTCTCTTACCCCCAACCACCCAAAAAACCCCTTGACTGTTGCCCACACCCACCCACACACCCCATTCCCTGTTGCCCCCACAAAACAACCCACTTATTTGTTGCCCCCACACACCCATCCAAACATCTCCAACTCTGTTGCCCCCAAACACCACCAACCCCCTTGACTGTTGCCCCCACCCAACCACACACCCCCTTCCCTGTGGTCCCCACGAACCCACACAGCCCTTTTCCTGTTGCCCCCACACACCCACCACCTTCTCTGTTGCCCCTACCCACACAAACACCTCTGTCTCTGTTGCCCCCAACCACCCACCCAAACACCCCCTTCCCTGTTGCCCCCACGCAAACACCCACCCACTTCCTTGTTGCTCCCATCCACCCACCCACCCACTTCCCTGTTGCCCCCATCCACCCACCCTTCAACCCACACCCTTCCCTGTTGCCCCCACCAACCCACTCACTTCTTTCCTTGTTGCACCCACAAGCCCACCCACCCCCTTCCATGTTGTCTCCACCCACCCACCCACCCCTTTCCCTGTTGTCCCCACCCACATGCCCACCCCCTTCCCTGTTGTCCCCACCCACACCTACCCACCCCTTTCCCTGTTGCTCCCCCACCCACCCATCCCTTCCCTGTTGCCCCCACCACCCAACTACCCCCTTCCCTTTTTCCCCCACACACCCATGCCCTTCCCTGTTGCCCCCACACATCCACCCCTTCCCTGTGGCCCACACCAACCCACCCCCTTCCCTGTTGCTCCTTCCCTGTTGCGCCCACCCACTCACCAACCACTTTGCCTGTTGCCCCCACGCACCCACCCACTTCTCTGATGCCCCCACACACCCACGCCCTTCCCTGTTGCTCCCACACACCTCCCTCCCTTTTGTCCCCACCAACCCACACACCCCATTCCTTGTTGTGCCCACGAACTCACCCACCCCTTGTCTTTCCCGCCCTTTCACGCACTCCCTTCCCTGTTGCTCCCACCCCCTCACCACCTTCCCTGTTGCCCCCACACCCCCACCCCCTTCCCTGTTGCCCCCACACCCCCACCCCTTCCCTGTTGCACCCAACCACCGTCCCACCCACCCCCTTCCATGTTGCGCCCCCCACTCAACCACTCCTTTGCTTGTTGCCCCTACCCACCCTCCCCTTCCCTGTTGCCCCAAACCACCAACCCACCCCGTTCCCTGTTTTCCCCACCCAACCACCCACCACTTTACTGTTGCCCCAACCCACACACCCACGCCTTTCGCTGTTGCCCCCACCCACCCCTTGCCTGTTGCCCCCTCCCACACAACGCCTTCCCTGATGCCCCCACCCACCGACCCACCCCTTCCTTCTTGCCTCCATCAAACCACCCACCACCTTCCCTCTTACCCCCAACCACCCAAAAACCCCCTTGACTGTTGCCCACACCCACCCACACACCCCATTCCCTGTTGGCCCCACACAACAACCCACTTATTTGTTACCCCCCGCCCACCCAAACATCTCCAACTCTGTTGCCCCCAAACACCACCAACCCCCCTTGACTGTTGCCCCCACCCAACCACATACCCCCTTCCCTGTGGTCCCCACGAACCCACACAGCCCTTTTCCTGTTGCCCCCCACACACCCACCACCTTCTCTGTTGCCCTCACCCACACAAACACCTCTGTCTCTGTTGCTCCCAACCACCCACCCAACTAACCCCTTCCCTGTTGCCCCCAACCATTCCACCCACCCTCCCCCTTCTCTGTTGCCCCTACCCAAAACTCACCCACTTCCCTGTTGCCCCCATCCACCCACCCACCCGCTTCCCTGTTGCCCCCAACCTTCAACCCACACCCTTCCCTGTTGCCCCCACCAACCCACTCACTCCTTTTCTTGTTGCACCCACAAACCCACCCACCCCCTTCCATGTTGTCTCCACCCACCCACCCACCCCTTTCCCTGTTGTCCCCGCCCACATGCCCACCCCCTTCCCTTTTGTCCCCACCCACACCTACCCACACCTTTCCCTGTTGCTCCCCCACCCACCCACACCTTCCATGTTGCCCCCACCACCCAACTACCCCCTTCCCTTTCCCCCACAAATCCATGCCCTTCCCTGTTGCCCCCCACACATCCCCCCCTTCCCTGTGGCCCACACCCACCCACCCCCTTCCCTCCCTATTGCCCCCAACAATTCACCCACCCACCCCCTTCTCTGTTGCCAACACCCAAACACCCACCCACTTCCCTGTTGCCCCCATCCACCCACCGACCCGCTTCCCTGTTGCCCCCACCCTTCAACCCACACCCTTCCCTGTTGCCCCCACCAACCTACTCACTTCTTTCCTTGTTGCACCCACAAACCCACCCACCCCTTTCCCTGTTGTCCCCACCCACACCTACCCACCCCTTTCCCTGTTGCTCCCCCACCCACCCACCCCTTCCCTGTTGCCCCCACCACCCAACCACCCCCTTCCTTTTTTCCCCCACACACCCATGCCCTTCCCTGTTGCCCCCACACATCCGCCCCTTCCCTGTGGCCCCCACTCACCCACGCCCTTCCCTGTTGCTCCCACCTCCTTCCCTGTTGCAACCACCCACTCACCAACCACTTTGCCTGTTGCCCCCACACACCAACCCACTTCCCTGATGCCCCCACACACCCACGTCCTTCCCTGTTGCCCCCACCCACACACCCCTTTCCCTGTTTCCCCCACCCACCCACACACAGCATTCCCTGTTGCCCCCACCAGTCCTCCCCTTCCTTGTTGCCCCACTCCTTCCCTGTTGTGCCCACCCACTCACCCACCAATTTGCCTGTTGCCCCCACCCAACTACACCCTTCCCCTGTTGCCGCCAACCACCTACCCACCAACCCCGTTCCCTGTTGCACCCACCCAACCACATCCACTTCCCTGTTGCCCCCATACACCCACCCACCCCCTTCCCTGTTGTCTCCACCCACTCACCCATCCCCTTCCCCGTTGTCCCCACCCACCCCCTTCCCTGTTGCCCAACCCCCACCCATCCACGCCCATCTCTGCAGCCCTTATCCAACCACCAACGCCCTACCCTTTTGTCCCAACCCACATATTTCCCTGTTGCCCCCACCCCATTCCGTTACCCCCATGCTCCCACCCCCTTCCATGTTGCCCCCACCCACCCACCCACCAACTTCCATTTTGCACCCACCCACCCACCCAGCCCCTTCCCTGTTGACCCCACCCCCCACCCACCCACTTCCCTGTTGTCACCACACACACAGCCAACCCCTTCCCTGTTGTCCCCAGCCACCATCTTCCCTGTTGTCCCCACCCACCCACCACCTTCCCTGTTGTCCCCACCCACCCATCACATTCCGTGTTGTCCCCACCAACCAACGCCTTCCCTGTTACACCCACACCTACCAACCCCTTCCCTGTTGCCCACACCACTCACCCAACACCTTCCCTGTTGCCCCCACCACCTTCCCTGTTGCCACCACCCACTCACACCCACACCCACTTCCCTGTTGCATCCCCACCCACCTACCCCTTCCGTGTTGCCCCGACCACCCAACAACCCCCTTCCCTGTTGCCCCCACCACCTTCCCTGTTGTCACCACCCATTCACACCCACACCCACTTCCCTGTTGCATCCCCACCCACCTACCCCTTCCGTGTTGCCCCGACCACCCAACAACCCCCTTCCCTGTTGCCCCCACCACCTTCCCTGTTGTCACCACCCATTCACACCCACACCCACTTCCCTGTTGCATCCCCACCCACCTACCCCTTCCGTGTTGCCCCGACCACCCAACAACCCCCTTCCCTGTTGCCCACACCCACGGACGCACCCCCTTCCCTGTTGACCCCACCCATGGACCCACCCCCTTCCCTGTTGCCCCCAAACACCCACCCACCCGCTTCCCTGTTGACCCCACCCACTAACCCATACAACCCCTTCCCTGTTGCCCCCATATCCCACTCACCTCCTTCCATGTTGCCCCCAACCACGCATACCCCACCCATCCCTGTTTTCCCACCCACCCACCCACCCTCTATGTTGCCCCCAGCCACTCACAGAACTCCTTCCCTGTTGCCCCCACACACCCACCCACCGCCTTCTCTCTTGCCCCCATCCACCCAAACGCACACACTCTTCCCTGTTCCTCCCACTCACACACCCTCCAACCCCCTTCCCTGTTGCCCCTACCCAACCACGCACCCCACTTCCCTGTTGCCCCCACCCACCCACCCACCCCCTTCCCTGTTGCCTGCACAAACCCACTTTCCCTGTTTCTCCCACATACCTACCCTTCCCTGTTGCCCTGGCACCCCTGTCCCACTTCCCTGTTGCTCCCATCCACCCATCACCTTCCCTGTTGGCCCCTCGCACCCAACAACCCCTTCCCTTTTGCCCACACCCACGGACCCACTCCCTTTCCTGTTGCCCCCACACATGGACCAACTCCTTCGCAGTTGACCCCACCCATGGACCCAACCCCTTCCCTGTTGCCCTCACCCACCCACCTGCTTCCCTGTTGCCTGCATCCCCTTCCATGTTGACCCGACCCACTAACCCACACAACCCCTTCCCTGTTGCCCCCACCCAGTCACCCACCCCCTTCCCTGTTGCACCACCCCAACAACCCATCCCCTTCCCTGTAGCCCCCACCCACACACCCATGGCTTGCCCTTTTGCCCCCACCCACACCCTTGCCTGTTCCCCCACTCACGCCACCCCTTCCCTGTTGCCCCCACCCACAGATCCACCCCTTCCCTCTTGCCCCCAACATCCCACACACATCTTCCCTCTTGCCCCCCAACAACCAACAAACCCCTTGAATGTTGCCCCACCCAGCCACCGACAACCTTCCCTGTTGCCCCCACACACCCACCCATCCCCTTCCCTGTAGCCCCAAACCATTCCCTTCCCTGTTGCCCCCATATGCACCCTTCCGTTTTGCCCAAACCCACCCCCACCCCGTTCCTTGCTATGACCACCCACTCACCCACCCCCTTGCCTTTTTGCACCCTCTCGCCCACTCTCTTCCCTGTTGCCCCCACACACCCAACCACTTCCCTGTTGCCACCAGCCACGCACTCACCCCTTCCTTATTACCCCATCCACCCACTGTCTGCCCTGTTGCCCCTGCCCACCCACCCACCAGCTTCGCTGTTGTTCCAACACCCGAACCTGTTGCCCACAACCATCCACATCCCTGTTGCCCCCACATTTCCACCCAGCAATCCGCTTCCCTGTTGCCACCCCCCACACACTCAAACAACCTCCATCCTGTTGCCCCCACCCACACCCTTCCCTGTTGCCCCACCCTGTTTCCTGTTGCCCACACCCACCCACCACCCACCTCATTCTCTGTTGCCCCCATTCAACCCCAACTTCACCGTGCCCTTTTGCCCCCACACACAAACCCCGCCCTTCCCTGTTGCCACCACCCACTCACCCCCTGCCCTGTTGCCCCTGCCCATGCACCCACTTCCCGGTTGCCCCCACACCCTCCCCTGTTTCCACCAGCCACGCACACCCCTCTTCCCTGTTGCCACCACACACCTACCCACCAACCCCCTTCTCTTTTGCACCCACCTCCTTCCCTGTTGCCCCCACCCACCCACCCCTTCCCTGTTGCCCCCACATCCCACTCACCTCCTTCCATGTTGCCCCAAAACATGCATACCCCACCCATCCCTGTTTTCCCACCCACCCACCCACCCTCTATGTTGCCCTCAACCACTCACAGAACTCCTTCCCTGTTGCCCCCACACACCCACCCACCGCCTTCCCTCTTGCCCCCATCCACCCAAACGCACACACCCTTCCCTGTTGCTCCCACTCACACACCCTCCAACTACTTTCCCTGTTGCCCCCACCCAACCACGCACCCCACTTCCCTGTTGCCCCACCCACCCACCCAGCCCTTTACCTGTTGCCCCCCCCCACCCAGCCACCTCCTTCCCTATTGCCCCCACCCACCCACCCCCCTTCCCTGTTGTCCCCACCAACCACCTTCCCTGTTACACCCACCCACTCACCCACACCTTTGCCTGTTGCCCCCACCCAACCACCCCTTCCCTGTTGCCCCCATGCAACCACCCACCCACTACCCTGTTGGCCCCACCCACCCAACACTTCTCTGTTGCCCCCACCCACCCACACACCCTCCTCCGTTTTGCCACCACCAACCCATCCACCCCTTCCATGTTGTCACCACCCACACAACCACCCTCTTCCCTGTTGCCCCCAGACAACCACCCACCCTCTACACTGTTGCCCCCACCCACCCAACAACCCACTTCTTTGTTGCCACCAGAAACATAGCCACCCCCTTCCATGTTGTCACCACCCAACCATCCCCTTCTGTGTTCTCCCTACCCACCACCTGCCCTGTTGTCCCCACCAAAACACACACCACCATCCCTGTTGCCCCCACCCACACACCCACGCACTTCACTGTTGCCCCCACCCACCCCCTTGCCTGTTTCCCCAATCCACACAATCCTTCCCTGTTGACACCACCCACCGACGCAACCCCTTCCCTCTTGCCCCCCAACAACCCATGCACTCCCTGCCCTCTTGCTCCCAACCACCAATCAACTCCCTTGACTGTTGCCCCAACCACCCACACATACCCTTCCCTATGGCCCGCACCCACACAGACAGCCCCTTCCCTGTTGCCCGCATACGACCACCCCCTTGTCTATTGCCCCAACCCACTCAAACACCTCCATCTCTGTTGCCCCCAACTACCACCCACCCCTTCCATGTTGACTCCACCCACCCACCCACAACGGTCTCTGTTTCCCCCATCCACTCATCCCTCCCTTTTCCTGCTGCCCCAACCCATGCCATTCCCTGTTGCCCCCACACACACCCTTCCCTTTTGCTGACACCCACCCTGTTCCTTGTTGCGCCCACTCACTCACCCACCCCATTGCCTTTTTCTGCCCTCTCATCCACTCCCTTTTCTGTTGCCCCCACACACCTAACCACTTCCCTGTTGCCCCCAGCCACCCATCCCTTCCATCCCCACCCGCCACCTCCTTCCCTGTTGCCACCAACCACACACCCACCTACACCCTTCCCTGCTGTGCCCGCCCAATCTTCCACCCCTTTGCCTGTTACCCCAACCCACCCACCCCCTTCCCTGTTGACCCCCCTTCCCTGTTGCCCCCACACAAATCCCTGTTGCACCCACACACCTCGCCACAGCCTTTCCTGTTGCCCCCACCCAAATACACCCTTCCCTCTTGCCCCCCCACACACACACCCTCTCTTCCATTTTGCCCCCACTCACCCACAAATCCACTCCCCTGTTGCCACCAGCCATGCACACCCACTCTTCCCTGTTACCCCCACCCACACAGCCCCTGTCCCATTGCAATCAACCATTCCGTTCCCTGTCGCCGCTAAACACCCACCCAGCAACCCCCTTTCCTGTTGCCCCTACCCACCCATCATTTTCCCTGTTACCCTCACCCACCCACCAAACCCCTTCCCTTTTGCCCCAACACCTTCCCTGTTGCCCCAACCCACCCACTTCCCTGTTGCCCCCTCCCACACAACCACGCGCTTCCCTGTTGACCCCACCCATGCCCTTGCATGTTTTCTCACCCATTTACCCACCCCTTCCATTTTGCCCCCAACAACCCACTCATCAACTTCACTCTTGCCCCCAAGCACCCACCAACCCCCTTGACTGTTGCCCTACCCACCAACACACACCTTTCCCTGTGGCCCGCACCCACCCAGACAGCCCCTTCTCTATTGCCCCCAAACACCCACCCCCTTCTCTATTGCCCCCACCCACTCAAACACCTCCACCTCTGTTGCCCTCAACCACCCACCCACCCCTTCCATGTTGACTCCAACACAACCCATGCCTTTCCCTGTTGCCCCCACACACACCCTCCCCTTTTGCCCACCCACCCACCCCATTCCTTGTTGTGTCCACCCACTCACCCAACCCCTTGCCATTTACTGCCCTCTCACCCAGACCCTTCCCTGTTGCCCCCACACACCCAACCACTTCCCTGTTGAACCCAGCCACCCACCCCCTTCCCTGTTGCTCCCACCCCTCACCTCCTTCCTTGTTGCCCCCAACCACCCACCCACACACACCCTTCCCTTTTGTGCCCGCACACTCACCCACCCCTTTGCCTGTTGCCCTCCTTCCCTATTGCCCCCACACAATTCCCTGTTTCACTCACACACCTCGCCACAACCTTCCCTGTTGCCCACACACAAAAACACCCTTCCCTCTTGCCCCCACCCACCCACACCCATCTTCCATGTTTCCTACACCCACAAACCCCCTCTTCCCTGTTGCCCCCAAACACCCACAAATCCCCTTCACTGTTGCCACCAGCCACGCACTCATACCCTTCCTTATAACACCCACCCACCCACTGCCTTCCCTGTTGCCGCTGCCCACCCACTTATCGCCTTCCCTGTTGCCCCCACACCCTATCCTGTTGCCCACAAGCATCCACTTCCCTGATCAACCCACACACCCAACCAGCAATTCCCTTCCCTGTTGCCATCCCCCACACACCCAAACAACCTCCATCGTATTGCCCCCACACACCCACTTCCCTGTTGACTCCACCACAACCCATGCCCTTCCCTGTAGCCCCCACACACACCCTTCCATTTTGCCCACACCCACACACCCACCCCGTTCCTTGTTGTGCCCATCCACTCACCCACCCACTTGCCTTTTTCTGCCCTCTCACACATACCCTTCCCTGTTTCCCCCACACACCCAACCACTTCCATGTTGCCACCAGCCACCCACCCCCTTCCCTGTTGCCCCCAACCACGCACCCACACACAACCTTCCCTGTTGTGCCCGCCCACTCACCCACCCCTTTGCCTGTTGCTGCCACCCAACCACCGCCTTCCCTGTTGCCCCCACCCACCCACCCCATTCCCTGTTGCAACCCCTTCGCTATTGCCCCCACACAATTCCCTGTTTCACCCACACATCTCGCCACAACCTTCCCTGTTGCCCCCACCCATAAACACCCTTCCCTCTTGCCCCCACACCCTACCCTGTTGCCCACAAGCATCCACTTCCCTGTTCCCCCACACACCCAACCAGCAACCCCCTTCCCTGTTGCCATCCCCCACACACACAAACTCCATCCTATTGCCCCCACACACCCCCTTCCCACTTGCCCCACCCTGTTCCCTGTTGCCCCCACCAAGCAAATTCACTGTTGTCCCCACCCAACCCCAACTTCGCACTGCTCTTTTGCCCCCACCCACACACCCACACCACCCCCCTTTCCTGTTGCCACCACACACACACGCCCTGCCCTGTAGCCCCTGGCCACCTACCCACCCCCTTCCTGGTTGCCCCCATACATTCACCTGTTGCCACCAGCCACGCACACCCCCTCTTCCCTGTTACCCCCCACCGATCAACCCCCTGTCCCGTTGCCCACAACCATTCCCTTCCCTGTTGCCGCCACACACCCACCCAGCAACCACCTTCCCTGTTGCCCCAACCCACACATCACCTTCCCTGTTACCCTCACCAACAGACCAACCCCCTTCCCTTTTGCCCCCACGCTCTTCCCTGTTGCCCACACAACCCCACCCAGCCACTTCCCTGTTGCCCCCCAGACACACACCCACACAATTCCCTGTTGCCCCTACCCACCTTCTTGCCTATTGCCACCACCCACCCAAACACCTCCTTCTCTGTTACCCCCAACCACCCACCCACCCTTTCCATGTTGACTCCACCACAGCCCATGACCATCCCTGTTGCCCCCACACACACCTTTCCCATTTCCCCACACCCACCAACCTGCCCGTTCCTTGTTGCGCCCACCCACTCACCTACCCCCTTGCCTTTTTCTGCCCTCTCACCCACACCCTCCCCTGCTGCCCCCACACACCCAACCACTTCCCTGTTGCCCCCAGCGACTCAACCCTTCCCTGTTGCTCCCACCCCTCACACACTTCCCTGTTGCCCCTACCCACCCTCTTGCCTGTTGCACCCTCCCACACACCCATGCCCTTCTCTGTTGTCCCCACCCACACCCTTGCTTGTTTCCCCAACCCACCCACGCCCTTCTCTGTTGCCCCACCCATTGACCCACCCCTTCCCTTTTGCCCCCAACAACCCACCAACCCACTTCCCTCTTGCCCACAAGCACCCACCAACCCCCTTGATTGTTGCCCCACCCACCCACACACACCTTTCCCTGTGGCCCGCTCCCACGCGGACAGCCCCTTCTCTGTTGCTCCCACACAACCACCCCCTTTTATATTGCCCCCAACCACTCAAACACCTCCTCCTCTGTTGCCCCCAACCACCCACCCACCCCTTCCATGTTGACTCCACCATAACCCATGCCCTTCCCTGTTGCCCCCACACACACCCTTCCCTTTTGCCCACACCCACCCACCCACCCCGTTCCTTGTGGTGGCCACACACTCACCCACCCCCTTGCCTTTTTCTGCCCTCTCACCCAGACCCTTCCCTGTTGCCCCCCACACACCCAGCCACTTCCCTGTTGCCCACAGCCATGCATCCCCTTCCCTGTTGCTCCCACCCCTCACCCCCTTCCCTGTTGCCCCCAACCACCCACCCACACACACCCTTCCCTGTTGTGACCGCCCACTCACCCACCACTTTGCCTGTTGCCCTTCTTCCCTATTGCCCCCACACAATTCCCTGTTTCACCCACATACCTCACCACAACCTTTCCTTTTGCCCCTACACAAAAACACCCTACCCTCTTGCCCCTGCCTACTCACAACCCTCTTCTCTGTTGCCCCCATGCCCTTCATTGTTGCCCCCACAATGCCACGCACCCACTTCCCTGATGTCACCTCCCGCACACCCACACCCTTCCCTTATGCCCCAACCCACCCTCTTGCCTGTTGCCCCCACCCACCCAAACACCTCCTTCTCTGTTACCCCCAAACACCCTCCCACCTGTTCCATGTTGACTCCACCACAACCCATGCCCTTCCCTGTTGACCCCACACACACCCTTTCCATTTGCCCAACCCACCCACCCACCCCATTCCTTTTTGCGCCCACCCACTCAACCAACCACTTGCCTTTTTCTGCCCTCTCACCCACACCCTTCCCTGTTGCCCACACAAACCCAACTACTTCCCTGTTGCCACAAGCCACCCACCCCCTTCCCTGTTGCTCCCACCCCTCACCACCTTCCCTGTTGCCCCCAACCACCCACCCACACACCCTTCCCTGTTGTGCCCACCCACTCACCCACCCCTTTGCCTGTTGACCCCACCCAAACACCACCTTCCCTGTTGCCCTCACCCACCTGCCCTATTCATTGTTGTCCCCTCTTCCCTGTTGCCCCCACACAATTCCCTGGTTCACCCACAAACCTCGCCACAAACTTCCCGATTGCCCCCCACAAAAAACACCCTTCCCTCTTGCCCCCACCCACCCACACCCCTTTTCCCTGTTTCCCACACCCACAAATCCCCTCTTCCCTGTTGCCCACACTCACCCACAAATCCCCTTCCCTGTTGGCACCAGCCACGCATTCATACCCTTCCTTATTACACCCACCCACACACTGGCAGCCCTGGTGCCCCTGCCCACCCACACAACACCTTCCCTGTTGCCCCCACACCCTATCCTGTTGCCCACAAGCATCCACTTCCCTGTTACCCCCACACACCCAATCAGCAACCCCCTTCCCTGTTGCCATCCCCCACACTCCCAAACAACCTCCATCCTATTGCCCCCACACACCCCCTTCCCTGTTGCCCCACCGTGTTTCCTGTTGCCCCACAAGCACATTCTCTGTTGCCCCCACCCAAACCAAACTTGGCCCTGCCATTTTGCCCCCAACCACACACCCACACCATCCCCTTTCCAGTTGCCACCACACACACATGCCCTGCCCTGTAGCCCCTGCCCACCTACCCACCCCCTTCTCTGTTGCCCCACGCCCTCCCCTGTTGCCACCAGCCACGAACACCCCATCTTCCCTGTTACCCCCACCGACCCACCCCCTGCCCTGTTGCCCATTTCCATTCCCTTCCCTCTTGCCGCCACACACCCACACAGCAATCACCTTCCCTGTTGCCCCAACCCACAAATCACCTTCCCTGTTACCCTCACCAACAGACCAACCCCCTTCACTTTTGCCCCCATGCCCTTCCCTGTTGCCCCCACAACCCCACCCACCCACATCCCTGTTGCCCCCTCCCACACACCCACACCATTCCCTCTTGACCCCACCCACCCCCTTGCCTGTTTCCCCAACCCACACACCCCATTCCCTGTTGCCCCACCCATTGACCCATCCCTTCCCTTTTGCCCCCAACAACCCACCCACCCACTTCCCTCTTGACCCCACGCACCTACCAACCTACTTGACTGTTGCCCCATGCACCCTCACACACCTTTCCCTGTGGCCCACTCCCACCCAGACAGCCCCTTCTCTGTTGCCCACACACACCCAGCCCCTTCTCTATTGCCCCCACCCACTCAAGCATCTCCGCCTCTGTTGCCCTCAACCACCCACCCACCCATTCCATGTTGACTCCACCACAACACATGCCCTTCCCTGTTGCCACTACACACACCCTTCCCTTTTGCCCACACCCACCCACCACCCCGTTCCTTGTTGTGCCCATTCACTCACCCAACCCCTTGCCTTTTTCAGCCCTCTCACCCACACCCTTCCCTGTTGCCCCCACACACCCAACCACTTCCCTGTTTCCCCCAGCCACCCACCCCCTTACCTGCTGCCCCAAACACCAACCCACACACACCCTTCCCTGTTGTGCCTGCTCACTCACCCACCCCTTTGCCTGTTGCCCCCACCCACCCACCCCATTCTCTGTTGCCCCCACCCACCCACCCCATTCCCTGTTGCCGCCTCTTCCCTGCTGCTCCCACACAATTCCCTGTTTCACCCACAAAACTCGCCACAAACTTCCCAGTTGCACCTCCCCAAAAAACACCCTTCCCTCTTGCCCCCACCCACCCACACCCCTTTTCCCTGTTTCCCACACCCACAAACACCCTCTTCCCTGTTGCCACACCCACCCACAAATCCCATTCCCTGTTGCCCCCACACCCTACCCTGTTGCCCACAAGCATCCACTTCCCTGTTCCCCCCACACACCCAACCAGCAACACCCTTCCCTGTTGCCATCCCCCACACACCCAAACAACCTCCATCCTATTGCCCCCACACACGCCCTTCCCTGTTGCCCCACCCTGTTCCCTGTTGCCCCCACCAAGCACATTCTCTGTTGCCCCCAACCAACCTCAATTTCATCCTGCTCTTTTGTCCCCACCCATACACCCACACCACCCCGCTTTCCTGTTGCCACCACCCACACACCCCCTGCCCTGTAAGGCCTGCGCACCTGCCCACCCACTTCCCGGTTGCCCCCGTATCCTCCCCTGTTGCCACCAGCCACACATACACACTCTTCCCTGTTACCCCCACCGACCCACCCCTGCCCTGTTGCCCACAACCATTCGCTTCCCTGTTGCCGCCACACACCCACCCACCCAGCAACCACCTTCCCTGTTGCCCCAACCCACACATCACCTTCCCTGTTACCCTCACCAACAGGCCAACCCCCTTCCCTTTTGCCCCCACACCCTTCCCTGTTGCCCCAACAACCCCAGCCACCCACTTCCCTGTTGCCCCCTCAGACACAAACCCACACCCTTCCCTATTGCCCCTACCCACTCTCTTGCCTGTTGCCCCCACCTACCCAAATTCCTCCTTCTCTGTTACTCTCAACCTCCCACCCAGCCGTTCCATGTTGACTCCACCACAACCCATGACCTTCCCTGTTGTCCCAACACACACCTTTCCTTTTTGCCCACACCCACCCACCCACCCCATTCATTGTTGCGCCCAGCCACTTACCCACACCCTTGCCTTTTTCTGCCCTCTCACCCACACCCTTCCCTGTTGCCCCCACAAACCCAACCACTTCACTGTTGCCCCCAGCCACTCAACCCCTTCCCTGTAGTTCCCACCCCTCACCCCCTTGCCTGTTGACCCCAACCACCCACCCACACACACACTTCCCTGTTGCGCCCGCCCACTCACCCACCCCTTTTCCTGTTGCCCCCACCCAAACCCAACTTAGCCCTGCCATTTTGCCCCCACCCCGCACAACCACACCATCCCCTTTCCTGTTGCAACCACCCACACACCCCCTGCCCTGTAGCCCCTGCCCACCTACCCACCCCCTTCCCGGTTGCCCCCACGCCCTCCCCTGTTGCCACCAGCCATGCACATCCCATTTTCCCTGTTACCCCCCACCGACCAACCCCCTGCCCTGTTGCCCATTTCCATTCCCTTCCCTCTTGCCGTCACACACCCACACAGCAATCACCTTCCCTGTTGCCCCAACCCACAAATCACCTTCCCTGTTACCCTCACCAACAGACCAACCCCCTTCACTTTTGCCCACATGTCCTTCCCTGTTGCCCCCACAACCCCACCCACCCACATCCCTGTTGCCCCCTCCCACACACCCACACCATTCCCTCTTGACCCCACCCACCCCCTTGCCTGTTTCCCCAACCCACGCACCCCTTTCCCTGTTGCCCCACCCATTGACCCACCCCTTCCCTTTTGCCCCCAACAACTCACCCACCCACTCCCTCTTGACCCCATGCACCCACCAACTTACATGACTGTTGCCCCATGCACCCTCACACACCTTTCCCTGTGGCCCGCTCCCACCCAGACAGCCCCTTCTCTGTTCCCCCCACACACCCACCCCCTTCTCTATTGCCCCCACCCACTCAAACACCTCCGCCTCTGTTGCCCTCCACCACCCACCCCTTCCATGTTGACTCCACCACAAACCATGCCCTTCCCTGTTGCCCCCACGTACACCCTTCCCTTTTGCCCACACCCACCCACCCACCCAGTTCCTTGTTGTGCCCACCCACTCACCCAACCCCTTGCATTTTTCTGCCCTCTCACCCACACCCTTCCCTGTTGCCCCCACACACCCAACCACTTCCCTGTTGCCCCCAGCCACCCACCCATTTACCTGTTGCTCCCACCCCTCACCCCTTCCCTGTTGCCCCCAACCAACCACCCACACACATCCTACGTTGTTGTGCCCGCCCACTCACCCACCCTTTTGCCTGTTGCCCCCACCCAACCACCCCCTTCCCTGTTGCCCCCCACACACCCACACCATTCCCTGTTGCCCCCCTCACAATTCCCTGTTTCACCCACAAACCTCGCCACAAACTTCCCGGTTGCCCTCCCCAAAAAAACAGCCTTCCCTCTAGCCCCAATCCACCCACACCCCTCTTCCCTGTTTCCCACACCCACAAACCACCTCTTCCCTGTTGCCCACACCCACCCACAAATCCCCTTCCCTGTTGGCACCAGCCACGCACTCATACCCTTCCTTATTACACCCACCCACTGGCTGCCCTGGTGCCCCTGCCTACCCACTCAACACCTTCCCTGTTGCCCCCACACCCTACCCTGTTGCCCACAAGCATTCACTTCCCTGTACCCCCCACACACCCAACCAGGAACCCTCTTCCCTGTTGCCATCCCCCACACACCCAAACAACCTCCATCCTATTGCCCCCCACACACACCCTTCCCTTTTGCCCCACACTGTACCCTGTTGCCCCCACCAAGCTCATTCTCTGTTGCCCCCACCCAACCCCAACTTCACCATGCTCTTTTGCCCCCACCCATACACCCACACCACCCCCTTTCCTGTTGCCACCACCCACACACCCCCTGCCCTGTAGCCCGTGCGCACTTACCCACCCCCTTCCCGGTTGCCGTCATGCCCACCCCTGTTGCCAAAAGCCACGCACACCCCCCTCTTCCATGTTACCCCCCACTGACCCACCCCCTGCCCCGTTGCCCACACATTCCCTTCCCTGTTGCCGCCACACACCCACCCAGCAACCACCTTCCCTGTTGCCCCAACCCATGCATCACCTTCCCTGTTACCCTCAACAAAAGACCAACCCCCTTCACTTTTGCCCCCACGCCCTTCCCTGTTACCCCCTCAACCCCAGCCACCCACTTCCCTGTTGCCCCCCTCAGACACACACCCACACCCTTCCCTATTGCACCTACCCAGCCTCTTGCCTGTTGCCTCCACCCACCCATACCCCTCCTTCTCTGTTACCCCCCAACCACCCACCCACCCGTTCCATGTTGACTCCACCACAACCCATGAACTTCCCTGTTGCCCCCACACACACCCTTCCCTTTTGCCCACAACCACCCACCCACCCCGTTCCTTGTAGCGTCCCCCCACTCACCCACACCCTTGCCTTTTTCTGCCCTCTCACCCACACCCTTCCCTGTTGCCCCCACACAACCCATCCACTTCCCTGTTGCCCCCAGCCACTTACCCCCTTCCCTGTTGCTCCCACCCCTCACCCCCTTGCCTGTTGCCCCCCAAACACCTACCCACACACACACTTCCCTGTTGTGCTCGCCCAACTACCCTCCCCCTTTTCCTGTTGCCGCCACCCAATCACCTCCTTCCCTGTTGCCCACATCCACCCACCTCGTTCCAGGTGGCCCCCTCTTCCCTGTTGCCCCCCACACAATTCCCTGTTTCACCCACGCACCTCGCCACAAACTTCCCTCTTGCCCCCACTCACCCACACCCCTCTTTCCTGTTTCCCACACCCACAAACCCCCTCTTCCCTGTGCCCCACACCCCACCCACAAATCCCTTTCCATTTTGCACCAGCCATGCACTCATACCCTTCCTTATTACACCCACCCACCCACTGGCTGCCCTGGTGCCCCTGCCCACACACCCAAAACCTTCCCTGTTGCCCCCACACCCTACACTGTTGCCCACAGCATCCACTGCCCTGTTCCCCCCAAACACCCAATCAGCAACTCCCTTCCCTGTTGCCATCCCCCACACACCCAAAAAACCTCCATCCTATTGTCCCCACACACCCCCTTCCCTGTTGCCCCACCCAGATTCCTGTTGCCCCCACAAGCACATTCTCTGTTGCCCCCGAACCAAACCAAACTTCGCCCTGCCATTTTGCCCCCACCCACACAACCGCACCATCCCCTTTACTGTTGCCACCACCCACTCCCCTCTGCCCTGTAGCCCTTGCCCACCTACCCACCTCCTTTCCGGTTGGCCCCACGCCCTCCCCTGTTACCACCAGCCACGCACACCCCATCTTCCCTGTTACCCCCCACCAACCCACCCCCTGCCCCGTTGCCCACAACCATTCCCTTCCCTCTTGCCGCCACACACCCACACAGCAATCACCTTCCCTGTTGCCCCAACCCACAAATCACCTTCCCTGTTACCCCTCACCAACAGACCAACCCCCTTCACTTTTGCCCACATGTCCTTCCCTTTTGCCCCCCACAACCCCCCACCCACCCACTTCCCTGTTGCCCCCCTCCCACACACCCACACCATTCCCTCTTGACCCCACCCACCCCCTTGCCTGTTTCCCCCAACCCCACACACCCCTTTCCCTGTTGTTCCACCCATTGACCCACCCCTTCCCTTTTGCCCCCAACAACCCCACACACCCACTTCCCTCTTGACCCCCATGCACCCACCAACCTACTTGACTGTTGCCCCACGCACCCCACACACACCTTTCCCTGTGGTTCGCTCCCACCCAGACAGCCCCTTCTCTGTTGCCTCCACACACCCGCCCCCCTTCTCTACTGCCCCCACCCACTCAAGCACCTCCGCCTCTGTTGCCCTCAACCACCCACCCCCCGTTCCATATTGACTCCACCACAACCCATGCCCTTCCCTGTTGCCCCCACACACACCCTTCCCTTTTGCCCACACCCACCCACCCATCCCGTTCCTTGTTGTACCCACCCACTCACCCAACACCTTCCCTTTTTCTGCCCTTTCACCCACACCCTTTCCTGTTGCCCCCACACACCCCAACCACTTCCCTGTTGCCCCCAGCCACCCACCCCCTTACCTGTTGCTCCCACCTCTAACCCCTTCCCTGTTGCCCCCAACCACCCAACCACACACACCCTTCCCTGTTGTGCCTGCCCACTCACCCACCCCGTTTGCCTGTTGCCCTCCTTCCCTATTGCCCACACACAATTCCCTGTTTCAACCTCACACCTCGCCACAATTTTCCCTGTTGCCCCCCCACACAAAAAGACCCTTCCCTCTTGCCCCCCCACCTTCCCACACACCTCTTCCCTGTTTCCCACAAACACAAATCCCCTCTTCCCTGTTGCCCCCATGCACCCACAAATCCCCTTCCCTGTTGCCAGCAGCCACGCACTCATACCTTTTTCTTATTACACCTACCCACCCATTGCCTTTCCTGTTGCCGCTGCCCACCCTCCCAACACCTTCCCTGTTGCCCCCACACCCTATCCTGTTGCCCACAAACATCCACTTCCCTGATCTGCCCACACACCCAACCAACAATTCCCTGCCCTGTTGCCATCCCCCACACACCCAAACATCCTCCATCATATTGCCCCCACACACCCCCTTCCCTGAAGCCCCTACCGACCCACCCCCTGCCCTGTTGCCCACAACCATTCCCTTCCCTGTTGCCGCCACACACCCACCCAGCAACCACCTTCCCTGTTGCCCCAACCCACACATCATCTTCCCCTGTTACCCTCACCAACAGACCAACCCCCTTCCCTTTTGCCCCAACGCCCTTTCCCTGTTGACCCACAACCCCACCCACCCACTTCCCTGTTGCCCCCTCCCATACACCCACACCCTTCCCTGTTTCCCCTACCCACCCTCTTGCCTGTTGCCCCCCACCCACCCAAACACCTCCTTCTCTGTTACCCCCCAACCACCCACCCACCCGTTCCATGTTGACTCCACCACAACACATGCCCTTCCCTGTTGCCCCCACACACACCCTTCACTTTTGCCCACACCCACCCACCCCCGTTCCTTGTTGCGCCCACCCACTCACCCTCCCCCCTTGCCTTTTTCTGCCCTCTCACCCACACCCTTCCCTGTTGCCCACACACACCCACCCCACACACATCCTTCCCTGTTGTGCCTGCCCACTGACCCACCCCCTTTGCCTGTTGCCCCCACCCAACCACCCCCTTCCCTGTTGCCACCCCACTCACCCACCCCATTCCCTGTTGCCCCCTCTTCCCTGTTGCCCCCACACAATTCCCTGTTTCACCCACACACCTCACCACAAACTTCTCGGTTGCCCCCCCCTAAAACACCCTTCCCTCTTGCCCCCACCCACCCGCACCCCTCTTCCCTGTTTCCCACACCCACAAACCACCTCTTCCCCTGTTGCCCCACACCCACCCACAAATCCCCTTCCCTGTTGGCACCAGCCACGCACTCATACCCTTCCTTATTACACCCACCCACCCATTGGCTGCCCTGGTGCCCCTGCCCAACCACCCAACACCTTGCCTGTTGCCCCCACACCCTACCCCTGTTGCCCACAAGCATCCACTTCCCTGTTCCCACCACACACCCAACCAGCAACCCCCTTCCCTGTTGCCATCCCCCCACACAGCCAAACAACCTCCATCCTATTGCCCCCACTCACCCCCTTCCCTGTTGCCCCCACCCTGTTCCCTGTTGCCCCCACCAAGCACATTCTCTATTGCCCCCCACCCAACCCCAACTTCGCCCTGCTCTTTTGCCCCCACCCACACACCCACACCACCCTCTTTCCTGTTGCCACCACACACACACCCCCTGCCCTGTCGCCCCTACCCACCTACCCACCCCCTTCCCGGTTGCCCCCACACCCTCCCCTGTTCCCACCAGCCACGCACACCCCCTCTTCCCTGTTACCCCCACCGACCCCACTCCCTGCCCTGTTATCCACAACCATTCCCTTCCCTGTTGCCCACCACACACCCACCCAGCAACCACCTTCCCTGTTACCCCCGACCCACACATCACCTTACCTGTTACCCCTCACCAACAGACCAACCTCCTTCCCTTTTGCCCCCACCCTCTTCCCTGTTGCCTCCACGATCCCACCCACACACTTCCCTGTTGCCCCCTCCCACAGACCCCACACCCTTCCCTGTTGCCCCTACCCACCCTCTTGCCTGTTGTCCCTGCCCACCCAAAACACTTCCTTCTCTGTTACCACCACCCACCCACCAATCCCCTTCCCTTTTCTCCCCCACCCCCCTTCCCTGTGGCCCCCACCCATCAACCCCCCCCCCCACCCACTTCACTTTTTGCCCCGTCCGACAGATCCACGCACTTTCCTGTTGCCCCTACCCACCCCCCTTGCCTGTTGGCCCCACCCACACAACCCCTTCCCTCTTGCCCCCAACCATCCACACAGCCCCTTCCCTGTTGCCCCAACCCACCCATCCCCTTCCCTCTTGCCCCCACACACCTCCTTCACTTATGCCCCAACCTACCCACCCACCCTGTTACTTGCTGCGCCCTCCCACTAACCCACCACGTTGCCTTTTTCCACCTTCTCACCCATTCCCTTCCTTGCTGCCTCCAACAACCCACCCTCCCCATTCCCTCTTGCCCCCAACCACCCACCAACCCCCATGACTGTTGCCCCCCCCACGCACACACCCACTTCCCTGTGACCCCACCCCACCCAGACCGCCCATTCCCTCTTGCCCCCACGCAACCACCCCCCCTTCTCTGTTGCCCGGCACCCACCCAAACACTTCCATCTCTTTTGACTCAACCACCCACCCACGACTTCAATGTTGACTCCACCCACCCACCCACCCCCCTCTCTTGTTGCCCCCACCCACCCACCCACCAATCCTCTTCCCTGTTGCCCCAACCCACGCCCTTTCCTGTTGCCCCCCCACACACACCCCTCCCCTCTTGCCCCCAAACACCCACCCACACGCATCCATGTTGTCACCACCCACCCACCCACCCGCTTCCCTGTTGCTACACCCAACCATCCACCCACTTCCCTTTTGTCACCATCCACCCACCCTCTTCCCTGTTGCACACCAACCAACAACCCACCCAATTCCCTGTTGTGCCCACGCAAACCACCCACCCACATCCCTGTTGCCCCCACCCACCTACGCAACCCTTTGCTGTTGCCCCCACCCACCCACTTCCCTGTTGCCACCAGAAACCCACCCACCCTCTTGCGGGTTGTCACCAGCCACCCAGCCCCTTCTCTGTTTTCCCCGCCCTACACCTTCCCTGTTGTCCCCTCCCACCCACCCACCCACCACCTTCCCTGTTGTCCCCACCCACCCACACACCGCCTTCCCTGTTGCCCCCCCCACCTACCCCTTCCGTGTTGCCCCCACCACCCTTTCAACCCCTTCAATGTTGCCCCCCACCCACCCGCACACCCCCTTTCCTGTTGCACGCACCCACCCACGCACCCATCTCCTTCCCTGTTGCACCTAACCCACCCACACCTTCCCTGTTGCCCCCTCTTACCCACCTCTTACTTTTTGCCCCCAACCACCCCCATCCCCCTTCCCTTTTTATCCAGCCACCAACCCCTCTTCCATGTTATCCCCACTCACTCTCCCAACCCCTTCCCTATTGCCTCCTCCCACCCACCCACCCCCCTTCCCTGGTGTTCCCACACACACACACAACCCCTTCCCTGATGCCCCCCACCCACCGACCCACCCCTTCCCTCCTGCCCCAAAAAACCCACCACCCCCCCCTTCCCTCTTGCCCCCAAGCATCCACACAGCCCCTTCCCTGTTGGCCCCACCCACCCACCCCCTTCCCTGTTGCCCCCAATCCACACCCTTCCCTGTTGCCCATACTCAACCCTTCACTTATGCCCCCACTCACCCACCCACCCTGTTCCTGGTTGCGCCCACCCACTAAACCACCACCTTGCCATTTTCCGCCCTTTCAACCACTCCCATCCTTGTTGCCCCCAACCACCCACCAACCTGGTTGATTGTTGCCCTCACCCACCCACAAACCCACTTCCCTGTGGCCCGCCCCAACCAGACTACCCATTCCCTATTGACCCCATACATCCACCTCCTTCTCTGTTGCCTCCACCCACCCAAACACCTCCGTCTCTGTTGACCCAACCACCCACACACCACTTCCATGTTGACTCCACCCACCCACCCATCCCCTTCCCTGTTGCCCTCACCAACCCACCCACCCATCCCCTTCCCTGTTGCCCTAACCCACACTCTTCCCTTTTGTCCCCACACAAAACCTCCCATTTTGCCCCCACCCACCTATCCACATGCATCCATGTTGTCAAAACCCACCCACCCCACCCACCCGCTTCCCTGCTGCCTACACCCAACCACACACCCATTTCCCTGTTGCCCCCACCCCACCCACTCACACCCTTCCATGTTGTCACCACCCCACACACCCACCCCTTCCCTGTTGCCCCCTCTTACCCACCGCTTACCCGTTGCACCCACCCACCCACACCCCCCTTCCCTTTTGACCCAGCCACCCACCCCTCTTCCATGTTATCCCCACCCACTCTCCCAACCCCTTCCTTATTGCCCCCACCCACCCACTCCTTTCCCTGTTGCCCACACCCACACAGCCCCTTCTCTGATGCCTCCACAAACCCTCCCACCCCTTCCCTGTTGCACCCCCCACCCACCCACCCCCTTCCCTGTTGCCCCCCACCACCCAACCCCTTCTCTGTTGCACATCCACCCACCCACCACCTTCCCTGTTGCCCCCCACCCACCCCCTTCCCTGTTGCACCCCCCACCCATCCATCCCTTCCATGTTGCCCCCACCACCCACCAAACCCCTTCCCTGTTGCACCCCACCCACCAACCCACCACCTTCCCTGCTGTCCCCACCCTCCCGCACACCCCATTCCCTGTTGCACCCACCCACCTGCTTCCCTGTTGCCCCCTAATCCACCCACCCCTTCCCTGTTGCCCCCCTCCCACCCACCTCTTACCTGTTGCTCCCCACCCTCCCACAACCCCATTCCCTTATGACCCATCCACCCCATCCCTCCATCCATGTTATCCCCACTCATTCTCCTCAATCCCTTCCCTATTGGCCACACCCACCCACACACCCCCTTACCTGTTGCGCCCACACACACACACACAAACTTCACTGTTGCCCCCAACCCACCAACCCATCCCCTTCCCTGTTACTGCCACCCACCCACACACCCACTTACCTGTTGCCCCCAACCACACATGCACGCCCTTCCCTGTTGCCCCCACCCCACCTCCTTGCCTGTTTTCCTCACCCTCACAACCCCTTCCCTGATGCCCCCACCCACCTACCCACCTCTTCACTCTTGCCCCAACAACACACCCACCCCCTTCTCTCTTGCCCACAACCATCCACACAGCCCATTCCCTGTTGCCCCCCTCCCACCCATCCCCTTCCCTGTTGCCCCACATGCCCCCTTCACTTATGACCCCCCCACCCACCCACCCCGTTCCTTGTTGAGCCCACCCACTAACCCACAATGTTTTTTTTCCTCCCTCTCACCCACTCCCTTCCTTGTTGCCCCCCAACAACAAAGCCTTCCCCTTCCCTCTTGTCCCCAACCAACCACTAACCCCCTTGAATGTTGCCCCACCCACCCAGACAGCTTTTCCCTGTTGCCCCACACAACCACCCCCTTTTCTGTTGCCCCCCACCCACCCAAACATCTCCATCTCTGTTGCCCCCAAACACCCACCCACCACTTCCATGTAAACTCCAAACACACACCCACCCATCACCTTCCCTGTTGTCCCCGGCCACACCCAGACCCCCCTTCCCTGTTGCACCGCCACCCACCTACCCCTTCCGTGTTGCCCCCCACCACCCAACTGTCCCCTTCTCCGTTGCACCCATGCACCCACCAACCACCTTCCCTGTTGCCCCCACTCACACACACACCCCCTTCCCTGTGCCCCCACCCACCCACCCACCTCCTTCCCTGCTGCCCCTCTCCCACCCACCCTTTCCCTATTGCCCCCAACCACACACCTCTTATCTGTTGCCCCCACCCTCCCACACCCCCCCTTCCTTCCCTTTTTACCCAGCCACCCACTCCCCCTTCAATGTTACCCCCCACCCCACTATCCCAACCAATTCCCTATAGCCCCCCAACCACCCACCCATCCCCTTCCCTGTTGCCCCAACCCACCCTCCCACCCACTTCCGTTTTGCCAACACAAACCCACCCACCCCCTTCCATGTTGTCACCACACACCCTCCCACCCCCATCCCTGTTGACCCCACCTACCCCCCCTTCCCTGTTGTCCCCACCCACACACCCACCCCCTTCCCTGCTGTCCCCACCCACCCACCCACCACCCCCTTCCCCATTGTCCCCACCCATCCACACACCCCCCTTCCCTGTTGTCCCCATCCCCCCACCCATTACCTTCCCTGTTGCCCCCAACCCCAACCCAAGCCCTTCCCTGTTCCCCCACACACCACCTTCCCTTTTGTCCCCATCCATCCACCCACCCCATTCCTTGTTGCGCCCATCCAGTCACCCACCCCCTTGCCTTATTCCGCCCTCCAACCCACTCCCATCGCTGTTGCCCACACAAACCCAATCCATTCCCTATTGCCCCCACCCACCCACCAATTCCCTGTTGCCCTCACCCTCCCACCCACACCCTTCCCTGTTGCCCCCACGCACCCACCCACCCCTTCCCTGTTGTCCACACCCACCCACCCACCCCCTTCCCTGTTGTCCCCTCCACCCACACACACCCTTCCCTGTTGTCCCCACCCACCCACCCACAGCCTTACCTGTTGTCCCCATCTACTCACCCACCGCCTTCCCTGTTGTCCCCACCCACCCACCCTCCCCCTTCCTTGTTGTCCCCACCCACCCACCCTCCCCCTTCCCTGTTGTCCCCATCCCCTTCCTTGTTGTCCCCACCCACCCACCCACACCCTTCCCTGTTGTCCCCACCCACCCCCCCACCAAACTCCTTCCCTGTTGTCCCCACCCATGCACCCACCTCCTTCCCTGTTGTCCCTACCCCCCATTCACCCCATTCCCTGTTCTCCCCACCCACCCACCCCCTTCCCTGTTGCCCCCAACCACTCACCCTCCCCTTCCATGTTAACCCCACCCACCCACCCACCCCCTTATTGTTGCCTCCACCCATCCACCCATTCCCTTCCCTGTTGCCCCAACCCAAGCCCTTCCCTGTTCCCCCACACACCACCTTCCCTTTTGTCCCCACGCATCCACCCCCCCCACCTTACCTGTTGTCCCCAACCACCCACCCACCGCCTTCCCTGTTGTCCTTAACCCCCACCCACCCCCTTCCCTGTTGCCCCCAATCCACACCCTTCCCTGTTGCCCACACTCAACCCTTCACTTATGCCCCCACTCACCCACCCACCCTGTTCCTGGTTGCGCCCACCCACTAAACCACCACCTTGCCATTTTCCGCCCTTTCAACCACTCCCATCCTTGTTGCCCCCAACCACCCACCAATCGGGTTGATTGTTGCCTCACCCACCCACAAACCCACTTCCCTGTGGCCCGCCCCAACCAGACGACCCATTCCCTATTGACCCCGTACATCCACCTCCTTCTCTGTTGCCTCCACCCACCCAAACACCGCCGTCTCTGTTGACCCAACCACCCACACACCACTTCCATGTTGACTCCACCCACCCACCCACCCCCTTCCCTGTTGCCCCCACCTCCTTCCCTGTTGCCCTCACCAACCCACCCACCCATCCCCTTCCCTGTTGCCCTAACCCACACCCTTCCCTTTTGTCCCCACACAAACCCTCCCATTTTGCCCCCACCCACCTATCCACATGCATCCATGTTGTCAAAACCCACCCACCCACCCGCTTCCCTGCTGCCTACACCCAACCACACACCCATTTCCCTGTTGCCCCCACCCACCCAGACACACCCTTCCATGTTGTCACCACCCACACACCCACCCCTTCCCTGTTGCCCCCTCTTACCCACCACTTATCCGTTGCACCCACCCACCCACACCCCCTTCCCTTTTGACCCAGCCACCCACCCCTCTTCCATGTTATCCCCACCCACTCTCCCAACCCCTTCCTTATTGCCCCCACCCACCCACCCACTCCTTTCCCTGTTGCCCACACCCACACAGCCCCTTCTCTGATGCCTCCACAAACCCTCCCACCCCTTCCCTGTTGCACCCCCACCCACCCACCCCTTCCCTGTTGCCCCCACCACCCAACCCCTTCTCTGTTGCACTCATCCACCCACCCACCACCTTCCCTGTTGCCCCCATCCACCCCCTTCCCTGTTGCACCCCCACCCATCCATCCCTTCCATGTTGCCCCCACCACCCACCAAACCCCTTCCCTGTTGCACCCACCCACCAACCCACCACCTTCCCTGCTGTCCCCACCCTCCCGCACACCCCATTCCCTGTTGCACCCACCCACCACCTTCCCTGTTGCCCCCACCCACCCCCTTCCCTGTTGCACCCCCACCCATCCATCCCTTCCATGTTGCCCCCACCACCCACCAAACCCCTTCCCTGTTGCACCCACCCACCAACCCACCACCTTCCCTGCTGTCCCCACCCTCCCGCACACCCCATTCCCTGTTGCACCCACCCACCTGCTTCCCTGTTGCCCCCTCCCACCCACCTCTTACCTGTTGCTCCCACCCTCCCACAACCCCATTCCCTTTTGACCCATCCACCCATCCCTCCATCCATGTTATCCCCACCCATTCTCCTCAATCCCTTCCCTATTGGCCACACCCACCCACCCACCCCCTTACCAGTTGCGCCCACACACACACACACAAACTTCAGTTGCCCCAACCCACCAACCCATCCCCTTCCCTGTTACTGCCACCCACCCACACACCCACTTACCTGTTGCCCCCAACCACACATGCACGCCCTTCCCTGTTGCCCCCACCCACCTCCTTGCCTGTTTTCCTCACCCTCACAACCCCTTCCCTGATGCCCCCACCCACCTACCCACCTCTTCACTCTTGCCCCAACAACACACCCACCCCCTTCTCTCTTGCCCACAACCATCCACACAGCCCATTCCCTGTTGCCCCCTCCCACCCATCCCCTTCCCTGTTGCCCCACATGCCCCCTTCACTTATGAACCCCCCACCCACCCACCCCGTTCCTTGTTGAGCCCACCCACTAACCCACAATGATTTTTTCCTCCCTCTCACCCACTCCCTTCCTTGTTGCCCCCAACAACAAAGACTTCCCCTTCCCTCTTGTCCCCAACCAACCACTAACCCCCTTGAATGTTGCCCCACCCACCCAGACAGCTTTTCCCTGTTGCCCCACACAACCACCCCCTTTTCTGTTGCCCCCACCCACCCAAACATCTCCATCTCTGTTGCCCCCAAACACCCACCCACCACTTCCATGTAAACTCCAAACACACACCCACCCATCACCTTCCCTGTTGTCCCCGGCCACACCCAGACCCCCTTCCCTGTTGCACCGCCACCCACCTACCCCTTCCGTGTTGCCCCCACCACCCAACTGTCCCCTTCTCCGTTGCACCCATGCACCCACCAACCACCTTCCCTGTTGGCCCCACTCACACACACACCCCCTTCCCTGTTCCCCCCACCCACCCACCCACCTCCTTCCCTGCTGCCCCTCACCCACCCACCCTTTCCCTATTGCCCCCAACCACACACCTCTTATCTGTTGCCCCTACCCTCCCACACCCCCTTCCCTTTTTACCCAGCCACCCACTCCCCCTTCAATGTTACCCCCCACCCACTATCCCAACCAATTCCCTATAGCCCCCAACCACCCACCCATCCCCTTCCCTGTTGCCCCAACCCACCCTCCCACCCACTTCTGTTTTGCCAACACAAACCCACCCACCCCCTTCCATGTTGTCACCACACACCCTCCCACCCCCATCCCTGTTGATCCCACCTACCCCCTTCCCTGTTGTCCCCACCCACACACCCACCCCCTTCCCTGTTGTCCCCACCCACCCACCCCCTTCCCCATTGTCCCCACCCATCCACACACCCCCTTCCCTGTTGTCCCCACCCCCCCACCCATTACCTTCCCTGTTGCCCCAACCCAAGCCCTTCCCTGTTCCCCCACACACCACCTTCCCTTTTGTCCCCATCCGCCCACCCACCCCATTCCTTGTTGCGCCCATCCAGTCACCCACCTCCTTGCCTTATTCCGCCCTCTAACCCAGTCACATCGCTGTTGCCCACACAAACCCAATCTATTCCCTATTGCCCCCACCCACCCATCAATTCCTTGTTGCCCTCACCCTCCCACCCACACCCTTCCCTGTTGCACCCACCCACCCCTTCCCTGTTGTCCCCACCCACCCACCCACCCCCTTCCCTGCTGTCCCCACCCACCCACCCACCCCCTTCCCTGTTGTCCCCACCCACCCACCCACCCCCTTCCCTGTTGTCCCCACCCACCCACCCACCCCCTTCCCTGTTGTCCCCTCCCACCCACCCACCGCCTTACCTGTTGTCCCCATCCACTCACGCACCGCCTTCCCTGTTGTCCCCACCCACCCACCCCATCCCTGTTGTCCCCACCCACCTACCCTCCCCCTTCCCTGTTGTCCCCACCCCCTTCCTTGTTGTCCCCACCCACCCACCCATACCCTTCCCTGTTGTCCCCACCCACCCCCCCACCAAACTCCTACCCTGTTGTCCCCACCCACGCACCCACCTCCTTCCCTGTTGCCCCCACCCCCTATTCACCCTATTCCCTGTTCTCCCCACCCACCCACCCTCTTCCCTGTTGCCCCCAACCACCCACCCTCCCCTTCCATGTTAACCCCACCCACCCACCAACCCCCTTATTGTTGCCTCCACCCATCCACCCATTCCCTTCCCTGTTGCCCCAACCCAAGCCCTTCCCTGTTCCCCCACACACCACCTTCCCTTTTGTCCCCATGCATCCACCCCCCACCTTACCTGTTGTCCCCAACCACCCACCCACCCCCTTCCCTGTTGTCCTTAACCCCCACCCACCCCCTTCCCTGTTGTCCCCACCCCATTCCCTGTTGACTCCACCCACACCCTCTTCCCTGTAGCACTCCCATCCACCCACCGCTTCCCTGTTGACCCCACACCACCCACCCACTCTCTTCATAGTTGCGCCCACCCACCCACCCCCTTCCCTGTCGTCCCCACCCGCCCCCTTCCCTGTTGTCCCCTCTCATTCACCTACCCACCCCCTTCTCTGTTGTCCCCACCCACATCCACACCCCATTCCCTGTTGCATCGCCACCCACCTACTTTCCCTGTTGCCCCCACCCACCGAACCCCTTCCCTGTTGCGCCCATCCAACCCCTTCCCTGTTGCCCCCACCCAACCACACACCACCTTCCCTGTTGCCCCCAAACACCTACCCACCTACCCACCCCCTTCCCTGTTGCATCCACCCCTTTCCCTCTTGCACCCACCCCCTTTCCTGTTGCCCGCACCCACTTCCCTGTTGTCCCCACACAATTCCCTGTTGCACACACACACCGCCCCACAACATTCCCTCTTGCCCCCACCCACCCTCACCCCTCATCCCTGTTTCCCGCACCCATAAACTCCCCCTTCACTGTTGCCCCCACCCTCCCACAAATCCCCTTACCTGTTGCCACCAGCCAGGCACACCCGCCCTTCCTTGTTACCCACACCCACCCACCTCCTGCCCTGTTGCCCCTGCCCACTCAACCACCACCTCCCCTGTTGCCCAGCACCATCCCCTTCTCATTTGGCCCCCCATCCACACACCCATCCAGCTCCTTCCCTGTTTCCCCCACCCACACACTTCCCTGTTGCCCCACCCCATTCCCTGTTGCCCCCACCCACCCCCCACCCACCAAATTCTCTGTTGCCCCCACCCACACCACCAACTTTGCCCTTCCCTGTTGCCCCCAGCCACCCACAAGCCCCCTGCCCTGTTGCCCCCACCAACTTCCCTGTTGCCCCCACACAATTCCCTGTTGCACCCACACACCCACAAATCCCCTTCCCTGTTGCCACCTGCCAGGCACACCCCTCTTCCTTGTTACCCACACCCACGCACCACCTTCCCTGTTGCCCTCACACCCTTCCCTGTTGCCCCATCTCACCAACCCACCCCCTTCCCTGTTGTCCCAACCCCCTTCCGTGTTCCCCAACCCACCCACATACACCTGTCCCTCTTGCTCCAACCCACCCACACACTCCTTTCCCTGTTGCCCCAAACCCCCCAACCACCCCCTTCCCTGTTGCCCCAACACACAAACCCACACACTTCCCTGTTGCACCACACAATTCCCTGTTGCACCGACACACCTACAAATCCCCTTCCCTGTTGCCACCAGTCACGCACACCCCCCTTCCTTGTTACCCACACCCACCCACCACCTTCCCTGTTGCCCTCACACCCTTCCCTGTTGCCCCATCCCACCAACCCACCTCCTTCCCTGTTGTCCCAACCCACTTCCGTGTTCCCCAACCCACCCACACACTCCTGTCCCTCTTGCTCCAACCCACCCACACACACCTGTCCCTGTTGCCCCAAACCCCCGAACCACCCTCTTCCTTGTTGCCCCAACACACAAACCCACACATTTCCCTGTTGCCACCACACAAAATCACTCTTCTCTCTTTCTGCCAGCCACGCACACGCCTCTTCCCAGTTTCCCGCACCCACATACCCCCTATTCCCTGTTGCCCCTACCCACCGACAAATCCCCTACCCTGTTGCCACAAGCCATGCACACCCCTTTTTCCTTGTTACCCACACTCATCCACCCCCTGCCCTGTTGCGCCTGCCCACACAAACACACTCTCCCCTGCTTCCCACAACCATCCCCTTCCCTGTTGCCCCCCCCATCCACACACTCAACCAACCCCTTCACTTTTGCCCCCACCCACCCCCTTCCCTGATACCCCACCCTGTTCCCTGTTGCCCCCACCCACCCCCCAGACACCACTTTCTCTGTTGCCCCCAACCACCCACCAGACACCACTTTCTCTGTTGCCCCCACACACACACCCATCCACCCCCTTCCCTGTTGGCCCCATTCACCCACCCACCCACTTCCCTGTAGCCCACACTGACCCACACACACGCACTCTTCCCTGTTGCCCACACCCACCCACCCACCCCTTCCATGTTGCCCCCACCTCCTTCCCTTTTGACCACACCCACCCAGACCTTCCCTGTTGCCCCGAAACAACCCCTTCCCTGTTACCCTCACGCACCCACCCACCTCCTTCCCTGTTGCCCCCACCCCATTCCCTGTTGCCCCCACCCACCCACCCACTTTCTTGTTGCCCCCCCCACACACACCTTTCCCTGTTGCCCCCCCACCCACACACCCCTTCCCTGTTGACCCCGCCCACCCATCACCTTCCCTGTTGCCCCCACCCACCCACCCTTTCCCTGTTTCCCCCACACACCCAAACATCCCTGCTGCCCTCCCACCCACCCACCCCTTACCTGTTGGCCCCACCCACCCAGGCAACCAACCCCACACTTACCTGTTGACACACCCACCCATCACCGCTTCCATGTTACCCCCACCCAATCACCCAGCCCCTTCCCTGTTGCCCTCATACACCCACATACTCTCTTCCCTGTTTCCCCAATGCACTCACCCACCCCGTTCCTTGTTGCGCCCACCCAGTCACCCACCCACTTTCCTTTTGCCCTCACTCAACAACCACCTTCCCTATTGCCCACACCCTCCCACCCACACACCCCCTTCCCTGTTGCCCCCAGCCCCTTCCCCGTTTCCCCACCGCCTTCCCTGTTGCCCCAACACACCAAACCATCCACTTCCCTGTTCCCCCATCCACACACCCATGCCCTTCCCTGTTGCCCCACCCACCCTCTCACCCACCCCCTTGCCTGTTGCCCCCAACAACCCACCCACCTTCTTCCCTCTTGCCCCCCAAAACCCACCAAACCCCTTGACTGCTGCCCCTACCCACCCACAAAGCCTCTTCCCTGTTGCCTCCACCCACCCACCCATTCTCTTTTGCCCCCACCCACCCAAACACCTCTGTCTCTGTTGCCCCCACCCAGCCACACCTTCCATGTTGCCCCCACACACACACCCATCTCTTCCCTTTTGCCCCCACCCACCAACCCACTCCTTTCCCTGGTGTCCCCACCCACCCACCCACCCCCTTCCCTGTTGTCCCCATCCACCCACCCACCCCCTTCCCTGTTGTCCCCACCCACCCACACTCCCCTTCTCTGTTGCCCCAACACGCTCACCACTCCTTTCCTTGTTGCACCCAGCCACTCAACCACCCCCTTGCCTGTTGCCCCCACTCACCTACCCCTTCCCTGTTGCGCCCAACCAGTCACCCACCCACCAGCCTTTTGGCACCACTCAACAACCCCCTTCCCTGTTGCCCCCACCCACCTACCAACTCGGTTACATGTTGCTCCCACCACCCTCCCACCCAACCATTCCCTGTTTCCCCCCACCACCTTCCCTGTTGCCCCAACCCACACACCCACATCCCTTGTGCTCCCAGCCCCTCCCCTGTTGCCCCCACCCAAAAACACCCTTCCCTCTTTCCCCACCCTCCCACACCCCTCCTCCCTGTTTCCTGCACCCATAAACCCCCTCTTCCCTGTTGCCCCAACCCACCCACCACCTTCCCTGTTGCCCACACACCCTCCCCTGTTGCCCACAACCATCCTCTTCCCTTTGGCCCTCACACACCCACCCAGCAACACCCTTCCCTGTTGCCTCCCCATCCACACTCCCACACACTCCCTTCCCTGTTGCCACATCCCATTCCCTGTTGCACCGCCCAGTTCCCTGTTGTCCCCACCCACCACACAGCCACCACATTCTCTGTTGCCCCCACCCACCCCTCCAACTATGCCCTTCCCTGTTGCGTGCACCCACAAACCCACCCAATCCCTTCCATGTTTCCCTGACCCACCCACCCACACAACCGTTACTTCTTGCCCCCAACCCCTGCCCTGTAGCCCCAACCCACCCACACACACCCATCCCTTTTGCCCCCACCTACCCACCCTATGTCCCATTGTTCCCGCCCACTTCCCTGTTGCCCCAATACACTCACCCACCCCCGTCCCTGTTGCCCCAACCCACCCACCCACCACCTTCCCTGTTGCCCCAACCCAGCCAACCACCCCTTTCCCTGTTGCCCCTACCCACCAATCCATACACTTCCCTCTTGCCCCCAGCCACCCAACAAGCTGCTTCCCTGTTACCCCCCCCAGCCACACACACATGCCCTTCCCTTTTGCCCCCACCTACGCACACACCCCCTTCCCTGTGCCCCCCCACACATCCCCTTCCCTGTTGCCCCCACCCACCCACCCCCTTCTCTGTTGCCCCCTCCCACCCAAACAACTCCATCTCTGTTGCCCCCACCCACCCACCCTCTCATTTCCCTGTTGCCCTGACCCACCCACCCCCTTCCCTGTTGGCCCAAGGCACTCAACCACCCGGTTCCTTGTTGCATCCAACCACTCACCCACCACCTTGCCTGTTGCCCCCACTCACCCACCCCTTCCCTGTTGCACACACCCAGTCAGCCACCCACCAGCCTATTGCCACCACTCAACCACCCCTTTCCCTGTTGCCTCCACCACCTTCCCTGTTGCTCCATCCACCCGCCCACCTCCTTCCTTTTGCCCCATCCCCTTCCCTGTTGCCCCCGCCAAGCTACCCCCTTCCCTGTTGCCCACACCGCCTTCCCTGTTGCCCCAACCCACCCAACCACCCCCTCCCTGTTGCCCCAACCCACCCATCCACCCACCCCTTCCCTGTTGCCCCAATCCACCCACCCACCCACCCCTTCCCTGTTGCCCCCCTCACACACCCATGCCCTATCCTGTTGCCCCCACGCAAACAATCCATTTCCTGTTGCCCCAACCACCGACCTACCCCTTCCCTCTTGCCCCTAACAACCCACCCAGCCCCTTCCCTGTTGCCCCCAAACACTCACCAACCCCTTTGACTGTTGCCCCACCCATCCCCTTCCCTGTGGCCTCCACCCAAACACACAGCCACTTCCCTGTTGCCCCCACCAAATGAACCCCTTCCCTGTTGCCCCCACCTACACAACCCCTTCACTCTTGCCCTCACCCACCATCCCATCACTTCCCTATTGCCCCCAAGCACACACCAACCCCCTTGACTGTTGCCCACACCCACCCACACACCACCTTCCCTGTGGCCCCCACCCACCCATCCCCTTCCCTGTTGCCCCCACCCACCCAACCCCTTCTCTGTTGCCCCCACCCACCCAAACACCACTGTCTCTGTTGCCCCCACCCACACACCCCTTCCATGTTGACCCCACCCATCCCCTTCCCTGTTGCCCCAACCCACACCCTTCCCTGTAGACCCCACCCACACCCCACCCACCAAATTCTCTGTTGCCACCACCCAGCCCGTCCAACATCACCCTGCCCTGTTGCCCCCACCCAAGCACCCACACAACCCTGTTCCCTGTTGCCCCAGCCACCCACAAACCCCCTTCCCTGTTGCCACCAGCCACGCATCCCCCCACCTCACTGTTACCCCCACCCACCCACCCGCTGCCGTGTTGCCCCTGCCCACCCACCCCTTCCCTGTTGCCCCCACACCCTCCCCGTTGCCCACAACCATCCCCTTCACTGTTGCCCCCACACACCAACCCAACAACCCCCTTCCCTGTTGCCCCCACAAACCACACACCCACCCACCCTTTCCCTGTTTCCCCCACCCATCCCCTTGCCTGTTGCCCCACCCGTCCAATCCCTTCCCTGTTGCCCCCACCCACCAACCAAACCCTTTCCCTGTTGCCCCCACTGACCCACCCACACCGTTCCCTGTTGCCCCCAACCACCCAGCCATCCCCTTCCATGTTGCCCAAACCCACCCCACCCTCCCTGTTGCCCCCACCCATTCCCCTTACATGTTGGCCCCACCCACCCCCTTCCCTGTTGCCCCTACCCACCCACACATTCACCTTCCCTGTTGCCACCACCCACCCCCTTCCCTGTTTCCCCCACCCACCCACACACCCCCTTACTTGTTTCCCCCACTCACCCACCCACCCCTTCCCTGTTGCCCCCACACCCTCCCCGTTGCCCACAACCATCCCCTTCACTGTTGCCCCCACACACCAACCCAACAACCCCCTTCCCTGTTGCCCCCACAAACCACACACCCACCCACCCTTTCCCTGTTTCCCCCACCCATCCCCTTGCCTGTTGCCCCACCCGTCCAATCCCTTCCCTGTTGCCCCCACCCACCAACCAAACCCCCTTCCCTGTTGCCCCTACCCACCCACACATTCACCTTCCCTGTTGCCACCACCCACCCCCTTCCCTGTTTCCCCCACCCACCCACACACCCCTTACTTGTTTCCCCCACTCACCCACCCACCCCCTTCCATGTTGCCCCCACACTTCCACAAACCCACCCATTTGTCTGTTGGCCCCACCCACCCACCCACTTCGCTGTTGACTCCACCCAACCACCCATCCCCTTCCCTGTTGACCCCAACCAGCCACCATCTTTCCTGTTGCCCCCACCCACCTCCTTCCCTGTTGCCCCCAACCCCTTCCCTGTTGCCCTTTCTCAACCACCCATCCCCTTCACTGTTGAACCCAACCAGCCACCACCTTCCCTTTTGCTTTCACAAACCAACCACACCACCCCCTTCCCTGTTGACCCCACCCACCCACCTCCTTCCCTGTTGCCCCCAACCCCTTCCCTGTTGCCCTTACCCAACCACCCAACCACTTCACTGTTGAACCCAACCAGCCACCACCTTCCCTGTTGCCCCCACACACCAACCCAACCACCCCCTTCCCTGTTGACCCCACACACCCAACCAACTCCTTCCCTGTTGCCCTCACCCCCTTCCCTGTTGCCTTATCCAAACACCCACACCCTTCCCTGTTGCTCCTCCCACCCATTCCCCTGTTTCCACCACAAAATCACTCCCTTCCCTGCTGCACACACCCACCCACCCCCTTCCCTGTTGCGCCCACCATCTCATCCCCTTCAATGTTGCCCCAACCCATCCACCCACCCACTTGCATGTTGCGCCCAATTACCATCCATCCCCTTCCCTGTTGACCTCCACCCACCCACCAAGCCCCTTCCCTGTTGCCCCAACCACCTTCCCTGTTGCCCCCAGCCACACACCCATCCCCATCCCTGTTGCCCCCACCCACGGATACACATCCTTCCCTGTTGCCTGCACCCACTTCCCTGTTGTCCCACCCAGCCACCCATCCCCTTTCCTTTTGCCGCCACAACACATGCAACCCCTTCCAGGAATTCCCCCCACCCACCCTCCCCTTAACTGTTGCTCCCACCTACCCAGCCACCACCTTCCCTGTTGCCCCAGCCCACCCATCCACCCCCTTCCATGTTGCCCCAGCCCACCCACATACCCCCTTCAATGTTGGTCCAACACACCCACCCACCCCTTCCATGTTTCCCCCACTGACACAACCGCCCCATCCCTGCTGCCCCCATCCACCCACCCCTTCCATGTTGCCCCCACCCACACACCCACCCCTTCCATGTTGCCCCCACCCACAAAACCACCCCCTTCCCTTTTGCCCACACCCACCCAACTGCCCCCTTCCCTGTTGCCCCACCCCAACCACCCACCCACCCACTTCCTTCTCTGTAGCCCCCACCCAAACACACCCATCCCTGTTGCCATCACACACACCCTTACCTGTTGCCCCCACCAACACACCCACCCCCTTCCCTGTTGCATCACCCACCCACCTACCCCATTCCCTGTTGCTCCCACCCACCCCCAACCCTGTTTCCACCAACCACCCACACAACCCTCCCCTGTTGCCCCAACCCACCCATCAATTCCCTTCCCTATTGCCCCACCCCACCCAAATAGCCACTTCCCTGTTGCCCCACCCCACCCATCCACCACCTTCCATGTTGCCCCAACCCACCCACACACCCGCTTCACTGTTGCCCCAACCCTCCCATGCACCACTTTCCCTGTTGCCCCAACCCACCCCCTTCCCTGTTGCCCCAACACAGCCATTTCCCTGTTGTGCCCACGCCATTCCTTGTTGCCGCAACACACTCAACACCTTCCCTGTTGTCCCGACCCTCCCACCCCCTTCCGTGTGTCACACACCAACCCACACACCCCCTTAACTGTTGCCCACACCCACCCACCACCTTCCCTGTTGCCCCAACTCACCCACCCACCCCCATTCCTGTTGCTCCAAACCACCCACCCACCCCCTTCACTGTTGCCCCCACACGCCCACCATCCCCCTTCCCTGTTGCTCCCACCACCTTCCCTGTTGCCTCCACCCACCGAACCACTCCCTTCCCTGTTGCCCCCAAACGCCCACCATCCCCCTTCCCTGTTGCCCCCACCACCTTCCCTGTTGATCCCAACCACACACCCACCCCATCCCTGTTGCCCCCATCCACGGTCCCAAACATTTCCCTGTTGCCCCCCACCCAACCCCTTAAATGTTGCCTCCACCCACCCACCCATACCCATCCCTTTTGCACCCACCCACACACACACTCCGTGCCCTGTTGCCTCCACCCCCTTCCCTGTTGCCCCCACCTCCCACACACCCTTTCCCTGTTGCCCCCAAACACCAACCCCCTTCCCTGATTTCCACATCCAGCCACCCAACACCTTCCCTGTTGCCCCCACCGACCCACCAACTCCCTTCCCTGTTGCCCCCAACCACCCACCCACCCCATTCCCTCTTGCCACCACCAACACACCCACCCCCTTCCCTGTTGCCCCCACCCACCCAACCACCCATTCCCTGTTGCCCCACCCACCCCCTTCCCTGTTGCCACAATCCACCCACCCACCCTCTTAACTGTTGCCCCCACCCACCCAACCACCAATTCCCTGTTGCCCCCACCCAACCACCCACCCACACCCATCCCTGTTGCGCCACCTCACCCACACAGCCCCTTCCCTGTTGCACTCACCACCCACCCACTCACTTCCCTGATTCCCCCACCAACCCACACACCCCCTTCCCTGTTTCCCCCACCCATCCACCCATCGCTTCCCTATTGCCTCAACACACCCACACAACCCCTTCCCTGTTGACGCCACACAGCCACCATCTTCCCTGTTGCCCCCAAACACCCACACAGCCACCACATTCCCTATTGCCCCACCCAACCACCCACCTCCTTCCCTGTTGCCCAAACCCCTTTCCCTGTTGCCCTTGCCCAATCACCCAACCTCTTCCCTGTTGCCCCCACCCACCCACCCCCTTTCCGATTGCCCCCACCCACACACCCACCCACTTCGTTGTTGCCCCCACCCACCCACCCCCTTCTCTGGTGCCCCCACACTCCCACAAACCCACCCACGTCTGTTGCCCCCACCCACCCACCCCCTTCGCAGTTGCCCCCTCCCACAGACCCAGCCCCTTCCCAGTTGTCCCACCCACCCACCCCCTTCCCTGTTGCAGCCACACTCCCACAACCCCACCCACTTGTCTGTTGCCCCCACCCACCCAACCCTTCGCTGTTGACTCCACCCAGCCACCCACCCCCTTCCCTGTTAACCCCAACCAGCCACCACCTTCCCTGTTGCCCCCACACACCATACCACACACCCCCTTCACTGTTGCCCCGACCAACCCACCCACACCCTTCCCTGTTGTCCCCACTCCCTTCCCTGTTGCCCATACCCAACAACCCACCCCCTTCCCTGTTGCCCCAACCCACCCATTTCCATGTTGCCCCACCCCATTCCCTGTTGCCGTTACCCACCCAGCCCCTTCCCTGTTGCCACCACCCTCCCAAACCCTTCCATGTTGCCCCCACCCACCCACCCACCCGCTTCCTTGTTGCCCCCACCCAACGAACCCCTTCCCTGTTGCGCCCATCCAACCCCTTCCCTGTTGCCCCCACCCAACCACACACCACCTTCCCCGTTGCCCCCAAAACACCTACCCACCTACCCACCCCCTTCCCTGTTGCACCCACCCCTTTCCCTCTTGCACCCACCCCCTACCCTGTTGCCCGCACCCACTTCCCTGTTGTCCCCACACAATTCCCTGTTGCACCCACACACCACCCCACAACATTCCCTCTTGCCCCCACCTACCCTCACCTCTCATCCCTGTTTCCCTCACCCATACACTCCCTCTTCACTGTTGCCCCCACCCTCCCACCTCCTTCCTTGTTGCACCAACAAACCCACCCACCACCTTCCTTGTTGCCCCTACCCACCCACCCACCCACTTCCCTGCTGCCCCCACCCACCCACATACGCAACCCCATCCCTGCTGCTCCCACAAACCCACCCACCCACTCCCATCCCTGTTGCCCCCATCCACCCAACCTCTTCCCTGTTGCTCCCACCCACAGACCCACACCCTTCACTGTTGCCCCCACCCACCCACACCCATCCCTTTTGCCCCCAAACACCCACCCATAGGCTTCCTTGCTGCCCCCACCCACCACCTTGCCTGTTGACCCACCCACCCACCAAACACTTTCCCTGTTGCCCCCACTCACTCACCCACATCCTTCCCTGTTGCTCCCACTCACCCACCCACCCCCTGCCTTTTGTCCCCACACACCCACACTCCCCTTCCCTGTTGCCCCCACCCACCAACCAAAACCTTTCCCTGTTTTCCCCCACTCACTCACCCTCCCCTTCCCTGTTGCCACCATTATCCCATCCACCCACTCCCTTCTCTGTTGCCCACACCCACCAACCCCCTTCCCTGTTGCCCCCACCCACCCCCACTACCCTGTTGCCTCCACACACCCAACAACTCTTTTGCCACCACCCAAACCCTTCCCTGTTGCCAACACCCAACCATCCACCCCTACCCTGTTGCCCCAACCAACCCATTTCCCTGTTGCCCCCACCCCATTCCCTGTTGCCCCCACCCACCCACACACCCAAATCCCTGCTGCTCCCAGCCTCACACACACACCCTTCCCTGTTGACCCACCCATGGACCCAGCCCCTTCCCTGTTGCCCCCACCCTCCAAACCCCTTCCCTTTTGCCCCCACCCACCCCCACTACCCTGTTGCCTCCACACACCCAACATCCCTGTTGCCACCACCCACACCCTTCCCTGTTGCCAACACCCAACCACCCACCCCCTTCTCTGTTGCCCCAACCAACTTATTTCCCCTGTTGCCCCCACCCCATTCCCTGTTGCCACTACCCACCCACCACCTTCCCTGTTGCCCCCACCCACCCAAATTCCTGCTGCCCCCAGCCACACACACACCCCCTTCCCTGTTGACCCACCCACGGACACACATCCTTCCCTGTTGGCCCCATCCACCCACTAGCCAATTTCCCCCTCCCACCTAACCAATGCCTTCCCTTTTGCCCATACCCCCTTCCCTGTTCACCCCACCCACCAACCCAATAACCCATTCCCTGTTGCCCTCATCCTGCCACCCACACACTTCTCTGTTGCCCCCACAAGCCACGCACCCCCTTCCATGTTGCCCCCACCCACCCACCCACCCCCTTTCCTGTTGTCCAACCTCACCCACCCACCCTACCACATCCATGTTGCCCAATCCACCCACCCACCCCATTCGCAGTTGCCCCCACCCACACACCCAGCCCCTTCCCTGTTGTCCCCACCCAACCACCCACCCCATTCGCACTTGCCCCCACCCACACACCTAGCCCCTACCCTGTACACCCCACCCACCCACCGAACACTTTCCCTGTTGCCCCCACCCACCCACCCCCTTCGCTGTTGAATCCATCCAGCCACCCACACCCTTTCCTGTTCACCCCAACCAGCCACCACCTTCCCTGTTGCCCCCACATATCAACCCACCCACTCCCTTCCCTTTAGACCACCCCCACCAACCCACCTCCTTCCCTGTTGCCCCCACTCCCTTCCCTCTTGCTCTTACCCAACCACCCACCCCCTTCCCTGTTGCTGCAACGCACCCATTTCCCTATTGCCCCCAACCAATTCCCTGTTGCCACCACCCAACCACACCCTTCCCTGTTGTACACACCATCCACCCCCTTCCCTGTTGCACACACCCTCCCAGCCCCTTACATGTTGACCCAACCCACCCTCCCACCACCTTCCATGTTGCCCCCACCCAACCACCAACTTCCCTGTTGCCCCCACCCACCCATACACACCCTTCCCTGATGCCCCACCCCACCCACCCACCTTCTTGAAAGTTGCCCCAGCCCACCCACCCACCTCCTTCCCTGTAGCACCCAACCACCGACCACTTTCCCTGTTGCCCCCTCCCACATGCCCACCCCTTCCCTGTTGCCCCCACCCACACAACCACCCCCTTCCCTGTTGGTCCCAACCACCACCTTCCCTGTTGCCTCCAGACAACCTCTTACCTGTTGCCCCCACCAACACAACCACTACCTTCACTGTTGGACCCAACCCCCACACAGCCCTCCCGTGTTGCCCCAACCCACCCACCTATCCCCTTCCCTATTGCCCCAGCCCACCCAAACAGCCCCTTCCCTGATGCCCCACCCCAAACACCCACCTCCTTCCATGTTGCCCCAACCCACCCACACACCCCCTTCAATATTGGCCCAAAACACCCACCCACCACTTTCCCTGTTGCCCCAACACACCCACTCACCCCTTTCCCTGTTGCCCCCTCCCACCCACCCACTACCATCCCTGTTGCCCCCACCCACTCACCCACCCACCCCCTTCCCTGTTGCATCCACCCACTCACCCACTTCCCTGTTGCCCCCACCCAACTACCCCCCTTCCCTGTTTCCCCCAAACACCCACCCACCCGCTTCTTGTTGCCCCCACCCACCTGCTTCCCTGTTGGCCCCACTCACTCACCTACCACTTCCTTGTTGCCCCCACCCATCCACCCCCGTCCTTGTTGCCCACACCCACCCACCCCTTCCCTGTTGCCCCCACCCACACACCAAACCCTTTCTCTGTTGCTCCCACTCACTCACCCAGCCCCTTCCCTGTTGCCCCCACCAACCCATCCACCCACTCCCTTCTCTATTGCCCCCAACCATCAACCCACCCCCTTCCCTGTTGGCCCCACCCACCCCCACTACACTGTTGCCCCTACACACCCTACCTCCCTGTTGCCAACACCCACACCCTTCCCTGTTGCCCAAACCTACCCAACCACCCCCTTCCCTGTTGCCCCCACCCACCCATCCACACACGCACTTCCATGTTGCCCCCAAACACCCACCCACAGGCTTCCTTGTTGCCCCCACCCACCACCTTGCCTGTTGCCCCCACCCACCCACCAAACACTTTCCCTGTTGCTCCCACCCACCCACCCACCCCCTGCCTTTTGCCCCCATGCACCCACACTTCCCTTCCCTGTTGCCCCCACCCACCAACCAAACTCTTTCCCTGTTTTCCCCCACTCACTCACCCTCCCCTTCCCTGTTGCCACCATCCTCCCATTCACCCACACCCTTCCCTGTTACCCCCAACCACACACCCACCGCCTTCCCTGTTGCCCCCACCCACCAACCCTCTTCCCTTTTGCCCCCACCCACCCCAACTACCCTGTTGCCTCCACACACCCAACATCCCTGTTGCCACCACCCACACCCTTCCATGTTGCCAACACCCAACCACCCACCCCCTTCCCTGTTGCCCCAACCAACCCTTTTCCCTGTTGCCCCCTCCCCATTCCCTGTTGCCGCCACCCACCCACCACCATCCCTGAAGCCTCCACCCACCCACCCACCCAAATCCCTGCTGCCCCCAGCCACACACACACCCCCTTCCCTGTTGACCCACCCACGGACCCACATCCTTCCCTTTTGCCCCCACCCACCCGCTTCCCAGTTTCCGCCACCCACACACCCAATGCCTTCCCTTTTGCACATACCTCTTCCCTGTTTACCCCACCCACCAACCCAACCACCCACTTCCCTGTTGCCCCCACCCTGCCACCCACACCCTTCTCTGTTGCCCCCACAAGCCACAAATCCCCTTCCATGTTGCCCCCACCCACCCATCCACACCCTTTGCTGTTGCCCAACCCCACCTACCCACCCAACCACATCCATGTTGCCCAATCCACCCACCCACCGCATTCGCAGTTGTCCCCACCAATACACCCAGCCCTTTCCCTGTTGTCCCCACCCACCCATTCACCCTCTTCCCTGTTGACCCCACCCACCCCACATCCTTTTTGCCCCTACACACCCAACCTCCCTGTTACAACCACCCACAAACTTCCATGTTGCCCCCACCCACCCACATACCCCCTTCCCTGTTGACACCAACCAGACACCCACCCCCTTCACCTTTGACCCCACCCACCCCCTTCCCCTTTGACCCCACCCATGCAACCCCTTCCATGCTGACCTGACCCTCCCATTTTCCTGTTGCCCCCCACTCCCTTCCCTGTTGCCCACACCATGCCACCCACACCCTTCCCTGTTGCCTCCAGAAGCCACGCACCCCCTTCCATGTTTTCCGCACCCAGCCACCCAAAGCCTTCCCTGTTGCCCCCACCGACCCACCAACTCCCTTCACTGTTGCCCCCACAATCCACCCACCCACCCCCTTCCCTATTGCCCCCACCCACCCACCCACTCCCTTCCCTGTTGCCCTGACCCACACACACACCTCCTTCCCTGTTGCCCCCAACCACCCACACACCCCCTTCCCTGTTGCCCCCAACCACCCATGCACCCCCTTCACTCTTGCCACCACCCACACACACACTCCTTTCCCTGTTGCCCCCACCCACCCAACCACCCATTCCCTGTTGCCCTGCCCTTCCCAGTTGGCAGCACCCAACCCCCCACCCACTTACCTGTTGCCCCCACCCAACCAAACACCCATTCCCTGTTGTCCCCACCCAACCACCCACCCATACCCATCCCTGTTGCGCCACTTCACCCACACAGCATCTTCCCTGTTGCCCCCACCACCCACCCACCCCCTTCAATGTTGCCCCCACCCAGGCACCAACTTCCCTGTTGCCCGCACCCACCCATATACACCCTTCCCTGATGCTCCACCCTACCCATCCACCTTCTTGAAAGTTGCCCCAGCCCACCCACTCACCTCCTTCCCTGTAGCACCCAACCACCGACCCCTTTCCCTGTTGCCCCCACCCACACGCCCACCCCCTTCCCTGTTGTCCCCACCCACACAACCACCCCCTTCCCTATTGGTCCCAACCACCACCTTCCCTGTTGCCTCCAGACAATCCCTTACCTGTTGCCCCCACTAACACAACCACCACTTTCCCTGTTGCACCCACCTGCCCACATAGCCATTCTCTGTTGCTCCCACCCACCACCTTCCCTGTTGTCCCCAACCACCACACAGCCCTCCCCTGTTGCCCCAAACCACCCACCCATCACCTTCCCTGTTTCCCCAGCCCACCCAAACAGCCCCTTCCCTGTTGCCCCACCCCAAAAACCCACCGCCTTCCATGTTACGCCAACCCACCCACACTCCCCCTTCAATATTGGCCCAAAACACCCACCCACTGGCTTCCCTGTTGCCCCCACCCACTCACCCACCCACCCCCTTCCCTTTTGCCCCCACCCAGTCACCCACTTCCCTGTTGCCCCCACCCAACTACCCCCCCTTCTCTGTTTCCCCCAAACACACACCCACCCGCTTCCTTGTTGCCCCCACCCACCCCTTTCCCTGTTGGACCCACTCACTCACCCACCACTTCCCTGTTGCCCCCATCCACCCACCTCCTTCCTTGTTGCCCACACCCACCCACCCCTTCCCTGTTGCCCCCACCCACACACCAAACCCTTTCCCTGTTGCTCCCACTCACCCACACAACCCTTTCCCTGTTTCCCCCACCACCCACACACCCACTTCCCTGTTGCCACCACCCACCCCCTTTCCTGTTGAATGTTGCCCCAGCCCACCCACCCAAACCCTTCCCTGTTGCCCCAACTCACCCACACACCTCCTTCCCTGTTGCCTCCAACCATGCACCCACCCCTTCCCTCTTGCCCCCACACACCCACACAACCACACCGTTCCCTGTTGCCCCACCCCACCCACACCCTTACATGTTGCCAACACCCACCCAACTACCTCCTTCCCTGTTGCCCCCACCCACCCTCTCCCGTCCCTGGTGCCCCCACCAACCCAACCACCCCCTTCCCTGTTGCACCCACCCACCCAACTGCACCCTTTCAGGTTGCCCCCACCCTAGAGCTCACCGCTTCCTTGTTGCCCCCACCCACACACCCACCCCCTTCCCTGTTGCCCCCCATCCACTCACCCCCTTCCCTGTTGCCCCCACCCACACACCCACACCTTCCCTGTTGCCGCCACCAACATACCCACATCCTTCCCTGTTGCCCCCACCCACCCAATCGCCCCCTTCCCTGTTGCCCCCACCCAACCACTCACCCACCCACTCTCTTCCCTGTTGCACCCACACAAACCATTACCTTTTGCCCCCACCAACACAACCACCACCTTCCCTGTTGCATCCACCCACCCACCTACCCCATTCCCTGTTGCTCCCACCCAACCCCTCCCCTGTTGCCCCAACCCCCCCCACTCAACCCTCCCCTGTTGCCCCAACCCATCCCCTTCCCTATTTCCCAGCCCACCCAAACAGACCCTTCCTTGTTGGCCCCACCCACCCACATACCCATTCCCTGTTGACCCCAACCAGCCACCCACCCCATCACCTTTGACCCCACACACCCACCCCCTTCCCTGTTGACCCCAACCAGACATCTACCCCTTTCACCTTTGACCCCACACACCAACCCCATTCCCTGTTGACCCCACACAGACACTCACTCCCTTCCCCTTTGACCCCACCCACGCATCCCCTTCCATGTTGCTCCAACCCACCCATTTTCCTGTTGCCCCCATCCATTCCATGTAGCCCCCATCCACACACCCAACACATTCCCTGTTACCCGCACCCAGCCACAAACCACCTTCCCTGTTGCCCCCACCCACAGATCCACCCCTTCCCTGTTGACCCAACAACTTCCCTGTTGCCCCCACACACCCGACCAACCCTTCCCTGTTGCCCCCACCCACGGACCGACCCCCTTCCTTGTTGTCCAAACCCACGGATCCACCACCTTCTCTGTTGCCCCCACCCACCCGCTTCTGAGTTGCCCCCACCAACCCACCCACCCCTTCCCTGTTGCCCCAAACACACATCAAACACTTTCCCTGTTGCCCCCACTCACTCGCCCACCCTCTTCCCTGTTGACCCCACCAACCCATCCACCCACTCCCTTCCCTGTTGCCCCCAAACATCAACCCAGCCCCTTCCCTGTTGCCCCCAACCACCAACCCCCTTCCCTGTTGCCCCCACCCACCCCCACTAACCTGTTGTCCCCACACAACCTACCTCCCTGTTGCCACCACCCACACCCTTCCCTGTTGCCCCCACCTACCCAACCACACCCTTCCCTGTTGCTCCCACCCACTCATCCACCCACTCCCTTCCCAGTTGCCCCCAACCACCCACCTACCCACTTCCCTGTTGACCCCACCCACCCCTTCCCTGTTGCCCCCACCCACCCTCCTTCCCTGTTGCCCCCACACACCCAATCTCCCTGTAGCAACCACCCACACCCTTCTTTGCTGCCCCCACCCACCCAACCACCCCTTCCCTGTTGCCCTCACCCACCCACACACACCCTTCCCTGTTGACCCCACCCAGGCACCTACCCCCTTCACCTTTGACCCAACCCATGCACCCCCTTCCATGTTACCCCCAACCCACCCATTTTCCTGTTGCCACCACCCCCTTCCATGTTGCTCCCACCCTCCCACCCCCTTCCAGGTTGCCCCCATCCACAAACCCAACACATTCCCTGTTACCCACAGCCACCCACTAACCACCTTCCATGTTGCCCCCACCCATGGATCCACCCCTTTCCTGTTGCCCCTAACACCTTCCCTGTTGCCCCCACACACCCACCCACCCCTTCACTGTTGCCCCCCACCCACGGACTCACGCCCTTTCCTGTTGCCCCCACCCATGGATCCACCCCCTTCCCTGTTGACCCCACCCACCCGCTTCTGAGTTGCCCCCACACACCCACACAACACCTTCCCTGCTGCCCACACCAAAATTCCCTGTTGACCCCACCCACCATTCCACACTACCCCTTCCCTGTTGCCCCAAAACCCACACACCCCCTTCCATGTTGCCCCCACCCTCCTACCCATTCCCTTTCCTGTTGCCCCACACCAACCACCCAACCCCATCCATGTTGCCCCACTCCACCCACCCACCCCCTTCCCTGTTGCCCCCACACTCCCACAAACCCACCCACTTGTCTGTTGCCCCCACCCACCCACCCACTTCAGAGTTGCCCGCACCCACACACCAAGCCCTTTCCCTGTTGTCCCCAACCACCCACCAAACACTTTCCCTGTTGCCCCCACACTCCCACACAACCACCCATTTGTCTGTTGCGCCCACCCACCCACCCCTTTTGCTGTTGACTCCAGCCAGTCACCCTCCCCCTTCGCTGTTGACTCCAACCAGCCACCACGTTCCCTGTTGCCCCCACACAGCATCCCACCCACCCCATTCCCTGTTGCCCCTACCAACCCACTCACCTCCTTCCCTGTTGCCCCAATCCCTTCCCTGTGTCCCTTACCCAACCACGCACTCCCTTCCCTGTTGCCCCAACCCACCCATTTCCATGTTGCCCCCACACCATTCCCTGTTGCTGCCAGCCAAACACCGCCTTCCCTGTTGCACCCACCAATCCACCCACTTCTCTGTTGAGCCCACCCACCCAACATCCCCTTCCCTGTTGCCCCCACCCACACACACACGCCCTTCCCTGTTGCCCCCATCCACAGACTCACCCCTTTCCCTGTTGCCCCCACCTAGCCACACAACCCTTTTCTTTTTGCCACCACAATCCACGGACCCCCTTCCATGTTATCCCCACCCAAGCGCCCACCCCCTTAAATGTTGCCCGCACCCACCCAGCCACCACCTTCCCTGTTGCCCCCATCCACACAACCACCCCATTCCCTATTAACCCCACCTAACTGGCCACCCACACACTTCCTTCCCTGTTGACCCACCAAACCACACCCATCCCTGTTGCCATCACACACCCTCTTACCTGTTGCCCCCACCATCACACCCACCCTCTTCCCTGTTGCACCCACCCACCCACCTACCTCATTCCTTGTTGCTCCCACCCACCCCCTTCCTTGTTGCCCCCAACCACCCACACAAACCTCCCCTGTTGGCCCAACCCGCCCACCCATCCCATTCCCTGTTGCCACAACCCACCCAGACACACCATTCCCTGTTGCCCCCACTCCCTTCCATGTTGCCCAACCAACCCACACACCCCCTACCCGGTTGCCCCATCCCACCAACTCACCCCCTTCCCTGTTGCCCCCACCCACCCACCTCCTTCCTTGTTGTGCCAACACACCCACCCACCACCTTCCTTGTGCCCCCTAACCATGCAAACACCCCCTTCCCTGTTGCCCCCACCCACCCACGCACATCCTTCCCTGTTGCCCCCCACTCCCTTCCCTGTTGCCCTTACCCAACCAAACACCCCATTACCTGTTGCCCCAACCCACCCATTTCTATGTTGCCCCCACCCCATTCCCTGTTGCCACCACCCAACAACCACCTTCCCTGTTTCACACACCCAAACACCCACTTCCCTGTTGCCCCCACCCTCCCACCCCCTTCCATGTTGCCCCCACCCACAAACCCCGTTCCCATGTCCCCCACAACACACGCAACCCCTTTCATGTTGCCCCCACCCACCCAGCCACCACCTTAACTGTTGCCCCCACCCACCCAGCCACCACCTTATCTCATGCTCCACCTCACCCACCCACCCCCTTGAATGTTGCCCTAGCCCACCCACATACGCCCTTCCCTGTTACCCCAACCTACCCACACACCTCTTTCCCTGTTGCCCCCAATCACCCAGCCACCCCCCTTCCCTGATGCCCCCACACACCCACACAACCACCCCATTCCCTGTTGCCCCCACCCACCCACCCACTTACATGTGGCCACCCACCAACCAACCACCCCCTTCCATGTTGTCCCCACACAACCACCCATTTGTCTGTTGCCCCAACCCACCCACCCCCTTCGCTGTTGACTCCATCCAGCCACCCACCCACTTCCCTGTTGACCCCAAACAGCCACCACTTTCCCTATGGCCCAGAGACACCAAAACACCCACCCCCTTCCCTGTTGCCCCTACCCACCAACCTACCTCCTTCCGTGTTGCAACCACTCCCTTCCTTGTTGCGCTTACCCAACCACCCACCCCTTCCCTGTTGCCCCAACCCACCCATTTCCCTGTTGCCCCCACCCAATTCCCTGTTGCTGCCACCCAACCACCCCCATCCCTGTTGCACACACCCTCCCACCCACTTCCATGTTGCCCCCACCCACCCTCCCACCCCCTTCCATGTTGCACCCACCCACCAACCCACCCCCTTCCCTGTTGCACACACCCTACCACCCCCTTCAATGCTGCTCCCACCCACCCACTCACTCCTTCCCTGTTGCCCCCACCCTCCCACCCCCTTACATGTTGCCCCCACCCACCCACCCACTTCCCTGTTTCCCCCACCCACCCATACATCCACTTCCCTGATGCCTCACCCCACCCACACACACTCCTGAATGTTGTCCCAGCCCACCCACCCACCTGCTTCCCTGTTGCACCCATCCACCCACCCACCCTCTTACATGTTGCCCCCCACCCACCCAACTGCCCCCTTTCCTGTTGCCCCCATCCAACCACACCCTTCCCTGCTGCCCCCATCCACCCACCTCCTTCCCTGTTGCGCCCACCCACACACCCACCCTTTCCCTGTTGCCCCCACCCACACACCCACCACGTTCCATGTTGCCCCCACCCAAACACCCACCCACCCAGTCCCTTCCCCATTGCCCCCACCAACACAACAACCACCTTCCCTGTTGCACCCACCACCAGCTTCCCTGGTGCCCCCAACCCCCACACAAACCTCCCCTGATGCCCCAACCCACCCACCCATCCCCTTCTCTATTACCCCAGCCCACCCAAAGAGACCCTTCCCTGTTGCCCCACCCCAAACACCCACCACCTTCCATGTTGCCCCAATCCACCCACACAACCCCTTCAATATTGACCCAACAAACCCACCCACCCCTTTCCCTGTTGCCCCAACCCACCCACTCTCCCCTTTCCCTGTTGCCCCCTCCCACCCACCTCCTTCCTTGTTGTGCCAACACACCCACCCACCACCTTCCTTGTGGCCACTAATGTCCCAACCACCCACTTCCCTGTTGCCCCCACCCAAATATATAACCACCCCTTCCCTGTTGCTCCCACCCACCCAACCTCTTCCCTGTTGCCCCCACCCACCCAGCCCCTTCAATGTTGGCCCCACCCACCCACCCCCTTCCCTGTTGTCCTCACCCACACACCCACCAACTTCCCTGTTGCCCCCACACAAACACCCCCTTCCCTGTTGCCCCCATACTCCCACAAACACACCCACTTGTCTGTTGCACAAACCCACCCACCCCCTTCACAGTTGCCCCCACCCACACATCCAGCCACTTCTCTGTTGTCCCCACCCACACACCAAACACTTTCCCTGTTGCCCCTACACTCCCACACATCCACCCATTTGTCTGTTGCCTCCACCCACCCACACCCTTCGCTGTTGACTCCACCCAGCCACCCACTCCCTTCCCTGTTAACCCCTACCAGCCACCCACATCCTTCCCTGTTGCCCCCACTCCCTTCCCTGTTGCCCCAACCCACCCATTTCCATGTTGCCTCCACCCCATTCCCTGTTGCCCCCACCCTCCCACCCCCTTCCATGTTGCCCCCACCCACAAACCCCGTTCCCATTTCCCCCACAACACACGCACCCCCTTTCATGTTGCCTCCACCCACCCAGCCACCACCTTAACTGTTGCCTCCAGCCACCCAGCCACCACCTTATCTCATGCCCCACCCCACCCACCCACCCCCTTGAATGTTGCCCTAGCCCACCCACTTATGCCCTTCCCTGTTACTCCAACCTACCCACACACCTCTTTCCCTGTTGCCTCCAACCACCCAGCCACCCCCTTCCCTGATGCCCCCACACACCCGCACAACCACCCCATTCCCTGTTGCCCCCACCCACCCACCCACTTACATGTGGCCCCCCACCAACCAACCACCCCCTTCCATGTTGCCCCCACGCAACCACCCATTTGTCTGTTGCCCCAACCCACCCACCCCCTTCCCTGTTGACCCCAACCAGCCACCACTTTCCCTATGGCCCCCAGAGACCAAACCACCCACCCCCTTCCCTATTGCCCGCACCCACCAACCCACCTCCTTCCCTGTTGCCACCACTCCCTTCCCTGTTGCGCTTACCCAACCAACCACCCCCTTCCCTGTTGCCCCAACCCACCCATTTCCCTGTTGCCACCACCCAATTCCCAGTTGCTGCCACCCAACCACCCCCATCCCTGTTGCACACACCCTCCCACCCCCTTCCATGTTTCCCCCACCCACCTTCCCACCACCTTCCATGTTGCCCCCACCCACCCACCCCCTTCCCTGTCGCACACACCCTCCCACCTCCTTACATGTTGCCCCCACCCACCCACCCACCCACTTCCCTGTTTCCACCACCCACCCATACAACTCCTTCCCTGATGTCCCACCCCACCCACCCACACTCCTGAATGTTGTCACAGCCCACCCACCCACCTGCTTCCCTGTTGCACCCAACCACCCACCCACTCTCTTACATGTTGCCCCCACCCACCCAACTGCCCCCTTTCCTGTTGCCCCCATCCAACCACACCCTTCCCTGCTGCCCCCATCCACCCACCCCTTCCCTGTTGCCCCCACACCCACACCCACACCTTTCATGTTGCCCCCACCCACACACCCACCCCGTTCCATGTTGCCGCCACCCAAACACCCACCCACCCACTCCCTTCCCTGTTGCCCCCACCGACACAACCACCACCTTCCCTTTTGCACCCACCCACCAGCTTCCCTGGTGCCCCCAACCCCCCACACAAACCTCCCCTGTTGCCCCAACCCACCCACCCATCACCTTCCCTATTACCCCAGCCCACCCAAACAGACCCTTCCCTGTTTCCCCACCCCAAACACCCACCGCCCTCCATGTTGCCCCCACCCCCCCAACCCCTTCCCTATTGCCCCCAACCCCCACCCGCTTCCCTGTTTCCTCCAAACACCCCCCCCACTCGCTTCCTTGTTGCCCCCAACCACCCCCTTCCCTGTTGGCCCCACTCACTCACCCACCCATTCCCTGTTGCCCCAAACCATCAACCCACCACATTCCCTGTTGGCCCCACCCACCCCCACTACACTGCTGCCCCCACACACCCAACCTCCCTGTTGCCAACACCCACACCATTCCCTGTTGCCCCCACCAACCCAACCACCCCCTTCCCTGTTGCCCCCAACCACCCATCCACCCACTCCCTTCCCTGTTGCCCCCACCCACACACTTGCCTGTTCCCCCACCCACCCCACTTCCTGTTTGCCCCCAAACACCCAACCTCCCTGTTGCAACCACACACATCCATCCATTTTGGCCCCACCCACCCCTTAATCTGTTGCCCACAACCCCCCACACAACCCTCCCCTGTTGGCCCAACCCACCCTCCATCCCCTTCCCTGTTGCCCCACCCCACCCACCCACCCACCGCCTTCCATGTTGCCCCAATCCACCCACACTCCCCCTTCAATGTTGGCCCAATACACCCACCCACCCCTTTCCCTGTTGCCACACCGAACCCACCCATCACCTTCCGTATTGCCCCAACCCACCTGCACACCCCCTACCCTGTTGCCCCATCCCACCCACTCACCCCATCCCTGTTGCCCCCAATCCCCCACACAACCCTCCCCTGTTGCCCCAACCCACCCTTAATCCCGTTCCCTGTTTGCCCAGCCAACAAAATAGCCCATTCCATGTTGCCCCACCCCACTCACCCACCGCCTTCCATGTTGCCCCAACCCACCCACACTCCCCCTTCAATTTTGGCCCAACAGTCCCACCCACCCCTTTCCTTGTTGCCCCACCGAACACACCCACCCCCTTCCATATTGACCCAACCCACCCACACACCACCTACCCTATTGCCCCATCCCACCCTCTCACCCCCATCCCTGTTGCCACCAACCCCACACACAACCCTCCCCTGTTGCCCCAACCCACCCTCAATCCCCTTCCCTATTGGCCCAGCCCACCCAAACAGCCCCTTCCTTGTTGACCCCACCCACCCATCCATCCCCTTCCCTGTTGACACCCACCCACCCAGCAACACCCTTCCCTGTTGCCCCCACCTCTTTCACTGTTGCCCCAACCCACCCATCCCCTTCCCTGTTGCCCCCACCCACACACCCACCACCTTGCATGTTGCCCCAAACCACCCACACACCCCCTTCCCTGTTGCCCCCACCCACACATCAATCCCCTTCCCTGTTCACACCCACCCACCCAGCAACACTCTTCCCTGTTGTCCCTAACCCCTTCCCTGTTGCGCCCACACAAACACCCCATTCCCTGTTGCCCCCACCCACACACCCACCCGCTTCACTGTTGCCCGCACCCACCCAAACCCCTTCCCTGTTGTCCCCAAATACCCACCCACAGGCTTCTTTGTTGCCCCTACCCACCACTTTGCCTGTTTCCCCTACCCACCAACCAAACCTTTTCCCTGTTTTCCGCAACTTACTCACCCTCCCCTTCCCTGTTGCCACCACCCACCAACCCCCTTCCCTGTTGGCCCCACCCACCCCAATACCCTGTTGCCTCCACACACCCAACATCCCTGTTACCCCCAACCCACCCATTTCCCTGTTGGCTCCACCCCATTCCCTGTTGCCACCACACACCCACCACCTTCCCTGTTGCCCCCATCCTCCCACCCCCTTCCATGTAGCCCCCAACCATGGAGCCACCCAAGTCCCTGCTGCCCCCAGACACACACACACACCCTTCTCTCTTGACCTACCCATGGACTCACATCATTCCCTGTTGCCCCCACCCAGCCGCTTCCCAGTTTCCCACACCCTCCCACCCGATACCTTCCCTTTTGCCCATACCCCTTTCCCTGTTTACCCCATCCACCAACCCAAGCACCCACTTCCCTGTTGCCTACACCCACCCACCCACCTCCTTTCCTGTTGCCCCACCGCACCCACCCAACCAACCACATCCATGTTGCCCAATCCACCCACCCACCCAATTACTTGTTGCCCCCACCAACCCACCCCATTCACAGTTGACCCCACCCACACACCCAGCCCCTTCCATGTTGCCCCCACAATCCCACACAACCACCCATTTGTTTGTTGCCCCAAACCACGCACCCCCTTTGCAGTTGAATCCACCCATACATTCCCTGTTGACCCCAACCAGCCACACCCTTCCCATTTGCCCGCACCCAACCACCCACTCCCTTCCCTGTTGCCCCAGCCCACAAATTCCCCATTACCCCCACCCAATTCGGTGTTGCTGCCACCCAACCACCCCCTTCCCTGTTGCACACACCCACCCACACCCTTCCATGTTGCCCACACCCACCGTCCCACCCCCTTCCATGTTGCCCCCACACACCCTCCCACCTCCTTCCATGTTGCCCCCACCCACCCACCCTCTTCACTGTTGCACCCACCCATACAACACTTTCACTGATGACCCACTCCACCCACCCACCCTCTTGAATGTTGCCCAAGCCCACCCACCCACCTCCTTCCATGCTGCATCCAAACACCCACCCACCCCCTTCCCTGTTGCCCCTACACACCGACCCAATGCCTTATATGTTGCCCCACCCACCCACCCCCTTACATGTTGCCCCCACCCACCGAACTGCCCCCCTTCCTGTTGCCCCCATCCACCCACACCCTTCCCTGCTGCCCACATCCACCCACTCCCTTCCCTGTTGCCCCCACCCACACACACACCCCTTCCCTGTTGCCCCCACCCACACAACCACACCCTTCTCTGTTTCCCCACCCACCCAACCGTCCCATTCTCTGTTGCCCCCACCCAACAACCCACCCACACACTCCCTTCCCTGTTGCCCCCACCAGCACAACCACCACCTTCCCTGTTGCACCCACCCACCCACCTACCCCATTCCCTGTTGCTTCCACCTACCACCTTCCCTGTTGCCCCCAACCCCACAACACAAACCTCCCCTGTTGCCCCAACCCACCCACCCATCCCCTTCCCTATTGTCCCAGCCCACCCAAACAGCCCCTTCCATGTTGCCCCACCCCAAACACCCACTGCCTTCCATGTTGCCCCAACCCACACACACACCCCCTTCAATATTGGCCCAAAACACCCACCCTCCCCTTTCCCTGTAGCTCCAAACCACTGACTCACCCCTTTCCCTGTTGCCCCCTCCCACCCACCCACCACCGTCACTGTTGCCCCCACCCACTCACCCACCCACACCCTTCCCAGTTGCCACCACCCTCCACCCCTCTTTCCAGTTTCCCCCAGCACCCACGCACCTGCTTCATTGTTGCCCACACCCGCCCCTTCCCTGTTGGCCCCATTCACTCACCCACCCATTCCCTGTTGCCACCACCCACCCACCCCCTTCCTTGTTGCCCCCACCCACCCTCCCCTTCTCTGTTGGCCCCACCCACCCCCAATACCCTGTTGCCTCCACACACCCAACATCCCTGTTGCCACCAAACACACCCTTCCCTGATGCCCACACCCAACCACCCATCCACTTCCCTGTTGCCCCAACCCACCCATTTCCCTGTTGCCCCCCACCCCATTCCCTGTTGCCACCACCCACCCACCACCTTCCCTGTTGCCCCCATCCTCCCACCCCCTTCCATGTGGCCCCCACCCATCGAACCACCCAAGTCCCTGCTGCTCCCAGCCACACACACACACCCTTCCCTGTTGACCTACCCACAGACCCACATTCTTCCCTGTTGCCCCCACCCACCCGCTTCCCAGTTTCCCACACCCACCCACCCGATACCTTCCCTTTTGACCGTACCCCCTTCCCTGTTTACCCCACCCACCAACCCAACCACCCCCTTCCCTGTTGCCCCAGAAGCCGCGCACACCCTTCCATGTTGCCCCCACCCACCCATCCACCTCCTTTCCTGTTGCCCCACCCCACCCACCCAAACAAACACATCCATGTTGTCCAATCCACCCACCCACCCCCTTACCTGTTGCCTCCACCCACCCATCTACCTATATTCGCAGTTGCCCCCACCCAAACACCCAGCCCCTTCCATGTTGTCCCCACAATCACACACAACCACCCACCCTCTTTGCTGTTGAATCCACCCAGCCACCCACCCCCTTCCCTGTTGACCACAACGAGCCACCCCCTTCCTTTTTGCCCGCACCCACCAACCCACCTCCTTCTCTGTTGCCCCAACTCCCTTCCCTGTTGCCCTTACCCAACCACCCACCCCCTTCCCTGTTGCCCCAACCCATCCATTTCCCTATTGCCCCAACTCAATTCTCTGTTGCTGCCACCCAACCACCCCCTTCCCTGTTGCAATCACCCTCCCACACCCTTCCATGTTGCCCCCACCCATCTTCCCACCCCCTTCCATGTTACCCCCACCCACCCTCCCAACCCTTCCATGTTGCCCCCACCCACCCCCTTCCATGTTGCCCCGACCCACCCACTCACTCCTTCCCTGTTGCGCCCTCCCTCCCACCCCCTTCCATGTTGCTCTGACCCACCCACCCACCCACTTCCCTGTTACCCCACCCATCTATACAGCCCCTTCCCTGATGCCCCACCCCACCCACCCACCCTCTTGAATGTTGCCCCAGACCACCAACACACCGCCTTCCCTGCTGCACCCAAACACCCACCCACCCACATCCCTGTTGCCCCCATCCACCCACCCACCCCTTACATGTTGACCCAACCCACCCAACTGCACACCTTCCTGTTGCCCCCATCCACTCACACCCTTCCCTGCTGCCCCCATCCACCCACACCTACCCTGTTGCCCCCACCCACACACTCACCCCTTCCCTCTTGCACCCACCCACACACCCACCCCCTTCCCTGTTGATCCCAACCAGCCACCCATTTCCCTTTTGTCCGCACCCAACAACCCACCTCCTTCCCTGTTGCCCCCACTCCCTTCTCTGTTGCCCTTATCCAACCACACACTCCCTTCCTTGTTGCCCCAACCCACCCATTACATTGTTTCCCACACCCAATTCCTTGTTGCTGCCACCCAAACACCACCTTCCCTGTAGCACACACCCTCCCAGACCCTTCCAAGTTACCCCCACCCACCCTCCCAACTTTCCATGTTGCCCACACCCACCTTGCCACCCCCCTTCCATGTTGCCCCAACCCACCCACCCCCTTCCCTGTTGCACCCTCCCTCCCACCCCCTTCCATGTTGCCGCCACCCACCCGCCCACCTCCTTACATGATGCCCCCGCCCACCCAACTGCCCGCCTTCCTGTTGCCCCCATCCACCCCTCCCTTCCCTGCTGCCCCCATCCACCCATACAACCCTTTCCCTGATGCCCCACCCCACCCACCCACCCTCTTGAATGTTGCCCCAGCTCACCCACCCACCTCCTTCCCTGCTGCACCCAAACACCAACCCACCCCCTTCCCTGTTGCCACCACCTACCCACCCACCCCCTTACATGTTGCCCCCACCCACCCGCCCACCTCCTTACATGTTGCCCACACCCACCCAACTGCCCCCCATCCTGTTGCCCCCATCCACCCACACCATTCCCTGCTGCCCCATCCACCCACACCCTTCCCTGTTGCCCTCACCCAAACATCCACCCCTTCCCTGTTGCCCCCACCCACACACCCACCCCCTTCCCTATTTCCCCACTCACCCAACCACCCCATTTCCTATTGCCCCCACCCAACAACCCACCCACACACTCCCTTCCCTGTTGCCCCCACCAGCACAACCACCACTTTCCCTGTTGCACCCACCCACCCACCTATCCCATTCCCTGTTGCTTCCACCCACCACTTTCCCTGTTGCCCCCAACCCCACTACACAAACCTCCCCTGTTTGCCCAACCCACCCACCCATCCCCTTCACTATTGCCCCAGCCCACCCAAACAGCCCCATCCATGTTACCCCACCCCAAACAGCCACCGCCTTCCATGATGCCCCAACCCAACCACACACCCCTTTCAATATTGGCCCAACACACCCACCCACCACTTTCCCTGTTGCCCCAAACCACCCACTCACCCCTTTCCCTGCTGCCACCTCCCACCCACCCACCACCATCACTGTTGCCCCCACCCACTCACCCACCCACTTCCTTCCCTGTTGCCACACCCCACCCACCCCCTTCCCTGTTTCCCCAGCACCCTCCTACCCGCTTCCTTGTTGCCCCCATCAATCCCTTCCCTGTTGGCCCCACTCACTCACCCACCCCTTCCCTGTTGCCACCACCCACCCACCCCCTTCCTTGTTGCCCCCACAAATGCAGCCCTTCCCTGTTGCTCCCACCCATCCCCAATACCCTGTTGCCTCCACACACCCAACATCCCTGTTGCCACCAACCACACCCTTCCCTGTTGCCCACACCCAACCACCCATCCCCTTTGCTGTTGCCCCAACCCACCCATTTCGCTGTTGCCCCCACCCCATTCCCTTTTGCCAACTCCCACACACCACCTTCCCTGTTGCCCCCATCCTCCCACCCCCTTCCATGTGGCCCCCACCCACCGAGCCACCCAAGTCCCTGCTGCCCCCAGACACACACACACCCCCTTCCCTGTTGACCTACCCACGGACCCACATCCTTCACTGTTGCCCCCATCCACCCGCTTCCCAGTTTCCCACACCCACCCACCCGATACCTTCCCTTTTGCCCCTACCCCCTTCCCTGTTTACCCCACCCACCAACCCAACCACCCACTTCCCTGTTACCCCCACCCTGCCACCCACCATGTTCCCTGTTGCCCCAGAGGCCAGGCACCCCCTTCCATGTTGCCCCCGCACACCCACCCACCTCCTTTCATGTTGCCCCACCCCAACCACCCAAACAAACACATCCATGTTTCCCAATCCACCCACCCACCCCATAACCTGTTGCCCCCACCCACCCACCTACCCCATTCGCAGTTGCCTCCACCCACACACCCAGCCCCTTCCCTGTTGTCCCAATCCATGAACCAAACACTTTCCCTGTTGCCCCCACAATCCCACACAACCACCCATTTGTCTGTTGCCCCAACATACCCACCCCCTTTGCTGTTGATTCCACCCAGCCACCCACCTCCTTCCCTGTTGTCCCCAACCAGCCACCACTTTCCCTTTTGCCTGCACCCACCAACCCACCTCCTTCCCTGTTGCCCCCACTCCCTTCCCTGTTGCCCTTACCTAACCACCCACCCCTTCCCTGTTGCCCCAACCCACCAAATTTCCCTGTTGCCCCCACCCAATTCCCTGTTGCTGCCACCCAACCACCCCCTTCCCTATTGCACACACCCTCCCACCCCCTTCCATGTTGCCCCCACCCACCCTACCACCCTCTTCCATTTTGCCCCCACCCACCCACCCCCTTCTCTGTTGCAAACACCCACCCACCCCCTTCCATGTTGCCCCCACCCACCCACGCACCTCCTTCCCTGCTGCACCCAAACACCCACCCACCCCGTTCCCTGTTGCCCCCACCCACCCTCCCACCCTCTTCCATTTTGCCCCCACCCACCCACCCCCTTATCTGTTGCAAACACCCACCCACCCCCTTCCATGTTGCCCCCACCCACCCACGCACCTCCTTCCCTGCTGCACCCAAACACCCACCCTCCCCCTTCCCTGTTGCCCCCACCCACCCACCCACCCCCTTAAATGTTGCCGCCACCCACCCGCCCACCCCCTTACATGTTGCGCCCACCCACCCAACTGCCCCCCTTCCTGTTGCCCCCATCCAACCATACCCTTCCCTGGTGCCCCCATCCACCCACCCCCTTCCCTGTTGCCCCCACTCCCTTCCCTGTTGCCCTTACCCAACCAGCCACACCCTTCCCTGTTGCCCCAACCCACCGATTTCCCTGTTGCCACCACCCAATTCCCTGTTGCTGCCACCCAACCACCCCCTTACCTGTTGCACACACACTCTCACACCCTTCAATGTTGCCCCCACCCACCCTCCCACCCCCTTCCATGTTGCCCCCACTCCCTTCCATGTTGCCTCCAAACACCCACCCCCTTCCCTGTTACACGCACCCTACCACCCCCTGCCATGTTGCCCCTACCCACGCAGTCACCCCTTCCCTGTTGTGCCCTCCCTCCCCCCTCATGTTGCCCACACCCACCTACCCACCCACTTCCCTTTTCCCTCCCCACCCATACATCCCCCTCCCTGAAGCCCCACCCTACCCAGCTACCCACTAGTATGTTGCCCCACAGCACCCACCCACCCACCTCCTTCCCTGCTGCACCCAAAAACCCACCCACCCCCTTCCCTGTTGCCCCCAAACACCCACCCACCTACTTACATGTTGCCCCCGCCCACTCAACTTCCCCCCATCCTGTTGCCCCCATCCACCCACACCCTTCCCTGCTGCCCCACCCACCCTCCCCCTTCCCTGTTGCTCCCACCAACACACCCACCCCTTCCCTGTTGCCCCCACCCACACACACACCTCCTTTTCTGTTTCCCCACCTACCCAACCGCCCCGTTTGCTGTTGCCCCCACCCAACAACCCACCCACACACTCCCTTCCCTTTTGCCCCCACCAGCACAACCACTACCTTCCCTGTTGCACCCAACCACCCACCTACCCCATTCCCTGTTGCTTCCACCCACCACCTTCACTGTTGCCCCCAACCCCACCACACAAACCTCCCCTGTTGCCCCAACCCACCCACCATCCCCTTCCCTATTGCCCCAGCCTACCCAAACAGCCCCTTCCCTGTTGCCCCACCCCAAACACCCACTGCCTTCCATGATGCCCCAACCCACCCACATACACCCTTCAATATTGGCCCAACACAACCACTCACACCTTTCCCTGTTGCCCCAAACCACCGACTCACCCCTTTCCCTGTTGCCCCCTCCCACCCACCCACCACTGTCCCTGTTGCCCCCACCCACTCACCCACCCACCCCCTTCCCTGTTGCCGCACACCACCTGCCCCTTTTCCATTTGCCACCAGCCCCCACCCCCTTCCCTTTTTCCGCCAGCACCCACCCACCCGCCTCCTTGTTGCCCCCACCCACCCCTTCCATGTATGCCCCATTCACTCACCCACCCATTCCCTGTTGCCACCACCCACCCACCCCCTTCCCTGTGCCCCCCACCCACCCCCAATACCCTGTTGCCTCCACACACCCAACATTCTTGTTGCCACCAACCACACCCTTCCCTGATGCCCACACCCAACCACCCATCCCCTTCCCTGTTGCCCCAACCCACCCATTTCCCTGTTGCCCCCACCCCATTCCCTGTTGCCAACACACACCCACCCCCTTCACTGTTGCCCCCATCCTCCCACCCCCTTCCATGTGGCCCCCACCCACCGAGCCACCCAAATCCCTGCTGCCCCCAGCCACACACACACCCCCTTCCCTGTTGACCTACCCACGGACCCACATTCTTCCCTGTTGCCCCGAGCTTCCTGCTTCCCAATTTCTCACACTCACCCACCCTATACCATCCCTTTTGCCCGTATCACCATCCCTGTTTACCCCACTCACCAACCCAACCACCCACGTCCCTGTTACCACCACCCTGCCACCCACCACCTTCCCTGTTGCACCAGAGGCCAGGCACCCCCTTCCATGTTGCCCCCACACACCCACTCACCTCCTTTCCTGTTGCACCACCCCACCCAAACAAACACATCCATGTTGCCCAATCCACCCACCCACCCCCTTACCTGTTGCCCCCAACCACCCACCTACCCCATTCGCAGCTGCCCCCTCCCAGACACCCAGTCACTTCCATGTTATCCCCATCAACTCACCAAACAATTTCCATGTTGCCCCCACAATCCCACACAACCACTCATTTGTCTGTTGCCCCAATCCACTCACCCCCTTTGCTGTTGAATCCACCCAGCCACCCATCCGCTTCCCTGTTGACCCCAACCAGCCACCCACCCACTTCCTTGTTGCCCCCACTCCCTTCCCTGTTGCCCTTACTCAACCACCCACCCCCTTCCCTGTTGCCCCACCGACACATTTTCCTGTTGCCCCCACCCAATTCCCTGTTGCTGCCACCCAACCACCCCATTCCCTGTTGCACACACCCTCCCACACCCTTCCATGTTGCCCTCACCCACTTTACCCCCCTTCCATGTTGCCCCCACCCACCCACCCACCCACTTCCCTGTTGCCCCCATCAACGCATACAACCACTTACCTGATGCCCCACCCCACCCACCCACCCTCCTGAATGTTCCCCCAGCCCACCCACCCACCTTCTTCCCTGCTGCACCCAAAAACACACTCACCCCCTACACTGTTACCCCCACCCACCCACATACATGTTGCCCCCACCCACCTGCCTACCCCCTTACATGTTGCCCCCACCCACCCAACTGCCCCCTTTCTGTTGCCCCCATCAACCCACACCCTTCCCTGCTGCCCCCATTCACCCACCCCCTTCGCTGTTGCCCCCACCCACACACCCACCAACTTCCCTGAGGCCCCCACCCACACACCCACACTCTTCCCTGTTTCCCCACCCACCCAACCAACCCATTTACTGTTGCTCCCATCCAGAACCCACCCACACACTCCCTTCCCTGTTGAACCCACTAGCACAACCATCACCTTCCCTGTTGCACCCACCCACCCACCTACCCCATTCCCTGTTGCTTCCACCCACCACCTTCCCTGTTGCCCCCAACCCCACCACACAAACCTCCCCTGTTGCCCCAACCCACCCACCCATCCCCTTCCCTATTGCCCCATCCCACCCAAACAGCCGCTTCTTTGTTGCCCCACCCCAAACACCCACCGCATTCCATGATGCCCCAACCCACCCACACACCCCCTTCCCTGTTGCCCCAAACCACCCACTCTCCCCTTTCCTTGTTGTGCCCTCCCACCCACCCACCACCGTCCCTGTTGCCCCCACCCAATCACCCACCCACCTCCTTCCCAGTTGCTCTCACCGTCCCACACCCTTCCATGTTGCCCCCACCCACCTTCCCACCCCCTTCCATGTTACCCCCACCCACCCTCTCACCCCCTTCCATGTTGTCCACACCCACCCACCCACCCAAATCCCTGCTGCACCCAGCCAGACACACACCCCCTTCCCTTTAGACCCAGCCATGGAACAACATCCTTCCCTGTTGCCACCACCCACACCCTTTCCTGTTGCCCACATCCAACCACACACCCCCTTCCCTGTTGCCACAACCCACCCATTTCACTGTTGCCCCCACGGCATTCCCTGTTGCCACCACCCAACCACCCCCTTCCCTGTTGCTCTCACCAACCCACACCCTTCCATGATGCCCCCACCCACCTTCCCACCCCCTTCCATGTTAACCCCACCCACCCGCCCACCCCCATCCATGTTGCCCACACCCACCCACCAACACAAACCCCTGCTGCCCCCAGCCAGACACACACCCCCTTCCCTTTAGACCCAGCCACGGACCAACATCCCTGTTGCCCCCACCCACCCGCTTCCCAGTTTCCCACACCCACCCATGCAATGCCTTTCGTTTTGTACATACCCCCTTCCCTGTTTAGCCCACCCACTAACCCAAACCCCCACTTCTCTGATACCCCCACCCTACCACACACCCAATTCCCTGTTGCCCCAGTAGCAATTCACCCCCTTCCTTGTTGCCGCCACCCACCCACCCACCTCCTTTCCAGTTGCCCCACCATACCCACCCACCCAAACCACATCCATGTTGCCCAATCCTCCCACCCACCCCCTTACCTCTTGCCCCCACCCACCTACCAACCCCATTCGCAGTTGCCCCCACCCACACACCCAGCCCCATCCCTGTTGTCCCCATCCACACACAAAACACTTTCCCTGTTGCCCCCACACTCCCACACAACCACCCATTTGTCTGTGGCCCCATCCCACCCACCCCCTTCGCTGTTGAATCCACCCAGCCACCCACCCCCATCCCTGTTGACCCCAACCAGCCACCACCTTCCCTGTTACCCCCAAACACCAACCCACCCATCCCTTTCCCTGTTGACCACACCCACCAACCCACCTCCTTCCCTGTTGCCCCCAGTCCCTTCCTGCTGCCCTTACCCAACCACCCACCCCCTTCCCTGTTGCCTCAACCCACCCATTTCCCTGTTTCCCCCACCCAATTCCCTGTGGCAGCCACCCAACCACCCCCTTCCCTGTTGCAAACACCCTCCCACCCACTTCGATGTTGCCTCCACGCACTCTCCCACCCCCTTCAATGTTGCCACCACCTACCCAGCCACTCACTTCCCTGTTTCCCCCAACCACCCACTCTCCCCTTCCCTGTTGCCCCCAACCGTCCCACCCATTTCCATGTTGCCCCCACCTACCCAGCCACTCACTTCCCTGTTTCCCCCACCCACCCATACAACCCCTTCCCTGATGCCCCACTCCACCCACCCACATTCTTGAATGTTGCCCCAGCCCACCCACCCACCTGCTTCCCTGTGGCACCCAACCACCCACCCACCCCCTTCCCTGTTGCCCCCAGCCACACACCCACACCTTTAATGTTGCCCCCACCCACCCAACTTCCCCCTTTTCCTGTTGGCCCATCCACCCACACCCTTCCCTGCTGCCCCCATCCACCCACCCCTTCCCTGTTGCCCCCACCCACAAACCCATCCCTTCCCTGTTGCCCCCACCCACACACCCACACCCTTCCCTGTTTCCCCACCCACCCAACCGCCCCGTTCCCTGTTGCCCCCACCCAACCACACACCCACGCACTCCCTTCCCTGTTTCCCCCACCAAAACAACCACCACCTTCACTGTTGCACCCACCCACCCACCTACCCCATCGTCTGTTACCCCCACCCACCACCTTCCCTGGTGCCCCCAAGCCCCCACACAAACCTCCCCTGTTGCCCCAACCCACCCACTCATCCCCTTCCCTATTGCCCCAGCCCACCCAAACAGCCCCTTCCCTGTTGCCCCACCCCAAACACCCACCACCGTCCATGTTGCCCCAACCCACTTACACACCCCCTTCAATATTGGCCCAACACACCCACCCACCCCTTTCCCTGTTGACCCAACCCGCCCACTCACCCCTTTCCCTTTTGCCCCCTCCCACCCACCCACCACCTTCCCTGTTGACCCCACCCACCCAAACCCTTCCCTTTTGCCCGCTCCCCCCACCCCCTCCCTCTTGCCCCCACCCCGTTCCTTGTATCCTCCAAACACCCACCCAACTGCTTCCTTGTTGCCCCCACCCAACTCCTCCCTGTTGGTCCCACTCACTCACCCACCCCTTCCCTGTAGTCCCCACGCACCCACTCCTTCCCTGTTGCCCCCACCCACACACCAAACCCTTTCCCTGTTGCCCCCACTCACTCACCCAGCCCCTTCCCTTTTTTCCCCACCAACCCATCCACACACTCCCTTCCCTGTTGCCCCCAACCATCAACCAACACCCTTCCCTGTTGCCCCCACCCACCCCACTACATTGTTGCCCGCACAGACCCTACCTCCCTGTTGCCAACACCGACTCCCTTCCCTGTTGCCCCCACATACACAACCACCCCCTCCCCTGCTGCCCCCTCCACTCACCCCATTCCCTGTTGCCCCCACCCACACACCCACGCCTTCCCTGTCGCCCCCACCCATCCACCCACCCCTTCCCTGTTGCCCCCACCCACACACCCACCCCTTCCGTGTTACCCCCAAACACACACCCAACCCGTTCCCTATTGCCCCCACCCACCCCCATCCCTGTTGCCCCCACCCACCCCACTTCCTTTTTGCCCCAACACACCCAACCTCCCTGTTGCAACCACACACATCCTCCCCTGTTGGCCCCACCCACCCACCCAACCCCTACCTTGTTTCCCCCAACCCCCCACTCAAACCTCCCCTGTTGCCCCAACCCACCCTCCGTTACCTCCCTGTTATCCCACACCACCCACCCAACGCCTTCCATGTTGCACCAACCCACACAAACTCCCCCTTCAATGTTGGCACAACACACCCAACAACCCCTTTCCCTGTTGCCACACCCAACCCCCCCACCAGCTTCCATATTACCCCAACCCACCTACACACCCCCTTCCAAGTTGCCCCATCCAACTCACTCACCTCCTTCCCTGTTGCACCCAACCCCCCACACAACCCTCCCCTGTTGCCCCAACCCACCCTCCATCCCCTTCGCTATTGGCCCAGACAACACAAACAGCCCCTTCCCTGTTGACCCACCCAACTCACCCACCACCTTCCATGTTGCCCCAACCCACCCTCATGCCCCCTTCAATGTTGGCCCAACACACCCACCCACTCCTTTCCCTGTAGCCCAATCCTACCCACCCACCACCTTCCATATTGCCCCAGCACATCCACACACCCCCTACGCTGTTGACCCCAACCCACCCATCAACCCCCTTCCCTGTTGCCCCCACCAACTTCCCTTTTGCCCCCACCCACCAATCATCTTGCTGTTGCCCCAACCCACCCGCCAAACACTTTCCCTGTTGCCCCCACCCACACACCCACCCCTTCCCTGTTGTCCCCAAACACACACCCAACCCCTTCCCTTTTGCCCCCACCCACCAATCATCTTGCTGTTGCCCCAACCCACCCGCCAAACACTTTCCCTGTTGCCCCCACCCACACACCCACCCCTTCCCTGTTGTCCCCAAACACACACCCAACCCCTTCCCTTCTGCCCCCACCCACCCCCTTACCTGTTGCCCCCACACACCCAACCTCCCTGTTGCAACCACACACATCCATCCCTGTTGGCCCCACTCACCCACCCAACACCTACCCTGTTGCCCCCAACCCCCCACACAACCCTCCCCTGTTGCCCTAAACCCATCCTCCGTTACCTTCCCTGTTGTCCCACACCACCCACCCAACGCCTTCCATGTTGCCCCAACCCACCCACATGCCCACTTCAATGTTGGCCCAACACACCCACCCACCCCTTTCCCTGTTGCCACACCCAACTCACCCACCAGCTTCCATATTGCCCCAACCCACCTACACACCCCCTTCCCTGTTGCCCCATCCAACTCACTCACCTCCTTCCCTGTTGCCCCCAACCCCCCACACAACCCTCCCCTGTTGCCCCAACTCACCCTCCATCCCCTTCGCTATTGGCCCAGCCCATCCAAACAGCCCCTTCTCTGTTGACCCACCCAACCCACCCACCGCCTTCCATGTTGCCCCAACCCACCCTCACGCCCCCTTCAATGTTGGCCCAACACACCCACCCACTCCTTTCCCTGTAGCCCCACCCAACCCACCCACCACCTTCCATATTGCCCCAGCACACCCACACACCCCTTCCCTGTTGACCCCCACCCACTCATTAACCCACTTCTCTGTTGCCCCCCCACCTTCCCTGTTGCCCCCACCCACCAACCATCTTGCCTGTTTCCCCTACCCACCCGCCAAACACTTTCCATGCTGCCCCCACTCACTCACCCATACCCTTCCCTGTTGCTCCCACCCACCCACCCCCTGCTTTTTGCCCCCACACACCCACATTCACCTTCCCTGTTGCCCCAACCCACCAAACAAACCCTTTCCCTGCTTTCCCCCAACTCACTCACCCTCTCCTTCCCTGTTGCCACCATTCTCCCATCCACGCCCTCCCTTCCCTGTTACCCCCAACCTCCCACCCACCTCCTTCCCTGTTGCCACCCACCAACCCCATTCCCTGTTGCCCCCCAACCCACCCACCCACTTCCCTGTTGCGCCCACCCACCCATCAACCCCCTTCCCTGTTGCCCCCACCCCGTTCTCTGTTGCCACCACCCACCCACCCCCTTCCCTGTTGCCCCCACCCACACACCCACACACTTCCCTGTTGCCACCACCCACCCACTCCTTTCCCTGTTGCCCCCAAATACCCACCCACAGGCTTCCTTGTTGCCCCCAACCACCACCTTGCCTGTTACCCCTACCCACCCACCAAACACTTTCCCTGTTGTCCCCTCTCACTCACCCACACCCTTTCCTGTTGTTCCCATCCACCCACCCACCCCCTGCCTTTTGCCAACACGCACCTACACTCTCCTTCCCTGTGGCCCCACACACAAACCAAACCCTTTCCCCGTTTTCCCCCACTCACTCACCCTCCCCTTTCCTGTTGCCACCATCCTCCCATCTTCCTACTCCCTTCCCCATTACCCTCAACCACCCAGCCACACCCTTCCCTCTTGCCCCCAAACACCTACCCCCTTCCCTGTTGCCCCCACACAACACCACTACCCTGTTGCCTCCACCCACCCACCACCTTCCCTGTTGCCCCCACCCTCCCAAAACCCTTCCATGTTGCCCCCACACACCCACCCACCCAAATCCCTGCTGCCCCCAGCCACACACACACCCCCTTCCCTGTTGACCCACCCATGGACACACATCCTTCCCTGTTGCCCCCACCCACCCGCTTCCCAGTTTCCCCCACCCATCCAATGCCTTCCCTTTCGCCAGTACCCCCTACCCTGCTTACCTCACCCACCAACCAAACCACCTACTTCTCTGTTGCCCCATCCAGTCACCCACCCCCTACCATGTGGCACCCAGAAGCCATGTATTCCCTTCCATGTTGCCGCCAACCACCCACCCACCTCCTTTCATGTTCCCCCACCCCACCCACCCACCCAACCACATCCATGTTGACCAATCCACCCACCCACCCCCTTAACTGTTGCCTCGGTACACACACCCACCCCATTCACAGTTGCCCCCACCCACAGACCCAGCCACTTCCCTGTTGTCCCCACCCACCCAACAAACACTTTCCCTATTGCCCCCACACTCCCACACAACCACCCATTTGTCTGTTGCCCCAGCCCAACCACCCCCTTCACTGTTGAATCCAACCAGTCACCACCTTCCCTGTTTCCCCCAAACAGCAACCCACCCACCCCCTTCCCTTTTGCCTGCCCCCACCAACCACCTCCTTCCCTGTTGCCCCCACTCCCTTCCCTGTTGCCCTTACCCAACCACCCACCCCCTTCCTTGTTGCCCCCACCCAATTCCCTGTTGCCGCCACCCAACCACCCCCTTCCATGTTGCCCCCAACCTCCCACCCCATTTGATGTTGCCCCCCAACCCACCCACCCACTTCCCTGTTGCCCCCACCCACCCATACACCCTCTTCTCTGATGCCCCAACCCACCCACGAACTCTCTTGAATGTTGTCCCAGCCCACCCACCCACATACTTACCTGTTGCGCCCAACCACAAACCCACCCCCTTCCCTCTTGCCCCCACCCACCAAACCGCCCCCTTACATGTTGACCCCACCCACACAACTGCCCCCATTCCCGTTGCCCCCATCCACCCACACCCTTCCCTGCTGCCCCCATCCACCCACCAACTTCCCTGTTGCACCCAAACCACACACCCACCCCTTCCCTGTTGCCCCCACCTACACACCCACCCCCTTCCCTGTTTCCCCACCCACCCATCCACCCTGTTCCCTGTTGCCCCCACCCAAACACTCACCCACCCACTCCCTGCCCTGTTGCCCCCACAAACACAGCCACCACCTTCCCTGTTGCACCCACACACGCACCTATCCCATTCCCTGTTGCTTCCATCCACCAGCTTCCCTGTTGCCCCCAAACCCCAACACAAACCTCCCCTGTTGCTCCAACCCACCCACCCATCCCCTTCCCTGTTGCCCCAGCCCACCCAAACAGCCCCTTACATGTTGCCACACCCCAAACAGCCACCGCCTTCCATGTTGCCCCAACCCACCCACATACACCCTTCAATATTGGCCCAACAAACCCACCCACTGCTTTCCCTGTTGCCCCAACCCACCCACTCACCCCTTTCCCTGTTGCCCCCCTCCCACCCACCAACCACCGTCCCTGTTGCCCCCACCCACTCACCCACCCACCCCCTTCCCTGTTGCACTACCCAACCCACCCCCTTCCCTGTTGCCCCACCCCCCAATACCCCTTCCGTATTTCCCCCAAACACCCACCCACCCGCTTCCTTGTTGCCCCAATGCACCCGCTTCCATGTTGGCCCCAATCATTCACCCACCCCTTCCCTGTAGCCCCCACCCACCCACCCTCTTCGTTGATGCCCACACCCACCCACCCCTACCCTGTTGCGCCCACCCACACACCAAACTCTTTCACTGTTGCCCCCACTCACTCACTCAGTCCCTTCCCTGTTGCCTCCACCAACCCATCCACCCACTCCCTTCCCTGTTGCCCCCAACCATCAACCCACCCCCTTCCCTGTTGGCCACATTCACCCTCACTACACTGTTGCCCCCACACACACTACCTCCCTGTTGCCAACACCCACACCCTTCCCTGTCACCCCCACCCACCCATCCACCCACTCCCTTCCCTATTGCCCCCAAACACCCACCCAACAAAGACTTTCCCTTTTGCCCCCTCACTCCCACACCACCACCCATTTGTCTGTTGCCCCAGCCGACCCACCCCCTGCACTGTTGAATTCACCCAGCCACCCACACCCTTCCCTGTTGACCCCAACCAGCCACCACCTTCCCTCTTGCACCCACACACCAACCCACCCACCCCCTTTCCAGTTGCCCGGCCCCACCAACCCACCACCTTCCCTGTTGCCCCCATTTCCTTCCCTGTTGCCCTTACCCAACCACCCACCCCCTTCTCTGTTGCCCCCACCCAATTCCCTGATGCCACCACCCAACCACCCCCTTCCCTGTTGCACACACCCACCCACCCCCTTCACTGTTGCACACACCTTCCCACCACCGTTCATGTTGCCCCCACCCTCCCACCCCCATAGATGTTGCCCCCACCCACCCACCCACCCCCTTCCCTGTTGCCCCCACCCACCCATACACCCCTTCCCTGATGCCCCACCCCACACACCCACCCTCTTGAATGTTGCCCCAGCGCACCCATCCACCTCCTTCCCTGCTGCACCCAACCACAAACCCACCCCCTTCCCTGTTGCACCCACCCACCCAAAAACCCCTTAAAAGTTGCCTCCACCCGCCCAACTGCCACCATTCCTGTTGCCCCCGTCCACCCACACCCTTCCCTGTTGCCCCCATCCACCCACCAACTTCCCTGTTGCCCTCACCCACACACCCACCCCTTCCCTGTTGCCCCCATCCACACACCCACCCCATTCTCTGTTTCCCCACCCACCCAACCACCCTGTTCCCTGTTGCCCCCACCCAACCACTCACCAACACATTCCCTTCCCTGTTGCCCCCACCAACACTACCACGTGCTTCCCTGTTGCACCCACCCACCCACCTATCCCATTCCCTGTTGCTTCAATCCACCAGCTTCCCTGTTGCCCCCAACACCCCACACAAATCTCCCCTTTTGCCCCAACCCACCCACCCATCGCCTTCCCTATTGCCCCAGCCCACCCAAACAGCCCCTTCCATGTTGCCCTACCTGAAACACTCAGTGCTGTCCATGTTGCCCCAACCCACCCGCACACACCCTTCAATTTTGGCCCAACACACCCACCCACTGCTTTTCCTGTTGCCCCAACCCACCCACTCACCCCTTTCCCTGTTGCCCCCTCCCACCCACTCTCCACTGTCCCTGTTGCCCCCACCCACTCACCCACCCACCCCCTTCCCTGTTGCCCTACCCAACCCACCCACTTCCCTGTTGCCCCCAACCCCCTTCCACATTCCGTATTTCCCCCAAACACCCACCCACCCGCTTCCTTGTTGCCCCAACGCACCCCCTTCCATGTTGGCCCCACTCACTCACCCACCCCTTCCCTGTTGCCCCCACCCACCCACCCCCTTCCTTGTTGTCCACACCCACCCACCCCTTCCCTGTTGCGCCCACCCACACACCAAACTCTTTCCCTGCTGCCCCCACTCACTCACCCAGCCCCTTCCCTGTTGCCTCCACCAACCCATCCACCCACTCCCTTCCCTGTTGCCCCCAACCATCAATACACCCCCTTCCCTGTTGGCCCCATCCACCCTCACTACACTGTTGCCCCCACATACCCTACCTCCCTGTTGACAACACCCATACCCTACCCTGTCGCCCCCACCCACCCATCCACCCACGCCCTTCCCTATTGCCCCCAAACACCCACCCAACAAACACTTTCCCTTTTGCCCCCACACTCCCACACAACCACCCCTTTGTCTGTTGCCACACACACCCTGCTCTGTTGACCCCAACCAGCCACCACCTTCCCTCTTGCCACACACCAACCCACCCCCCCTCCCTTTTGCCCACCCCCATCAACCCACCTCCTTACCTGTTGCCCCTATTCCCTTCCTAGTTGCCCTTACCCAACCACCCACCACCTTCCCTGTTGCCCCAACTCACCCATTTCCCTGTTGCCCCCATCCAATTCCCTGTTGCCGCCACCCAACCGCCCCATTCCCTGTTGCACACACCCACCCACCCCCTTCACTGTTGCACACATCTTCTCACCACCTTCCATTTTCCCCCCACACTCCCACCCCATTCGATGTTGCCCACACCCACCCAGCCACCCACTTCCCTGTTGCCCCCACCCACCCATACAACCACTTCTCTGATGCCCCACCCCACCCACCCACCCTCTTGAATGTTGCCCCAGACCACCCACCAACCTCCTTCCCTGTTGCACTCAACCACAAAGCCACCCCCTTCCCTGTTGCCCCCACCTACCCAACCACCCCATTACATGTTGCCCCCACCCACCCAACTGCCCCCATTCCTGTTCCCCCATCCAACCACACCCTTCCCTGAAGCCCATATCCACCCACCAACTTTCCTGTTTCCCCCATCCAAACAACCACCCCTTCCCTATTTCCCCACCCACCCAACCACCCTGTTCCCTGTTGCCCCCATCCAACCACTCACCCACACACTCCCATCCCTGTTGCCCCCACCAACACAAACACCACATTCCCAGTTGCACCCACCCACCCACCTACTCCATTCCCTGTTGCTTCCATCCACCAGCTTCCCTGTTGCCCCCAACCCCCCACACAAACCTCCACTGTTGCCCCAACAGACCCACCCATCCCCTTCCCTATTGCCCCAGCCAACCCAAACAGCCCCTTCCGTGTTGCCCCACACCAAATACCCACCACCTTCCATGTTGCCCCAACCTACCCACACACTCCCTTCAATATTGGCCCAACAGACCCACCCACCCCTTTCCCTGTTGCCTCAAACCACCCACCTACCCCTTTCCCTGTTGCCCCCTCCCACCCACCCAGCACTGTCCCTGTTACCCCCACCCACTCACCGAACCACCGCATTCCCTGTTGCCCCACCCCACCCACCCCCTTCCCTGTTACCCCCCAAACACCCATCCACCAGCTTCCTTGTTGCCCCAACCCACCCACTTCCATGTTGGCCCAACTCACTCACCCACCCCTTCCCTGTTGCCCACACCCAAACACCAAACACTTTCCCTGTTGCCTCCACTCACTCACCCACCCCCTTCCCTGTTGCCAACCATCAACCCACCCCCTTCCCTGTTGGCCCCACCCACCCCCACAACACTGTTGCCCCCACACACCCTACCTCCCTGTTGCCCCCACATATCCAAAGACCCACTTCCCCATTGGCCCCACCCACCCACTTCCTTGTTGCCCCCACCCACCCCACTTCATTTTTGCCCCCACACACCCAACCTCCCTGTTGCAACCACCCACACCCTTCCCTGTTGCCCCACCCATCCACCCACCCCCTTCCCTGTTACCTCCAACACCCCACACAACCCTCCCCTGTTGGCCCAACCCACACACCATCCCCTTTACTGTTGCCCCACCCCACCCACCCACCGTCGTCCATGTTGCCCCAACCCACCCACACGCCCCCTTCATTGTTGCACCAACACACCCACCCATCCCTTTCCCTGTTACGCCACCCAACCCACCCACCACCTTCCATATTGCCCCAACCCACCCACACACCCCCTTCCCTGTTGCCCCCAAACCTCCACACAACCCTCTCCTGTTGCCCCAACCCACCCTCCATCCCCTTCCCTATCAGCCCAGCCCACCCAAACAGCCCATTCCCTGTTGACCCACCCCACCCACCCACCGCCATCCAAGTAGATCCAACCCATCCACATGCCCCCTTCTATTTTGGCCCAACACATCCACCCGCCCCTTTCCCTGTTGCCCCAACCAATCCACCCACCACCTTCCATATTGCCCCAACCCACCCACACACGCCCTTCCCTGTTGCCCCCATCCATCCATCCATCCCCTTCTCTGTTGACCCCACCCAACCATCAACCCCCTTCCCTGTTGCCCCTACCTCCTTCCCTGTTGCCCCCAGCCACCCACCCCCATCCCTGTTGCACCCACCCACACACTCATCCCCTTCGCTGTTGCCACCGCCCACCCACCCCCTTCCCTGTTGCCCCCAAGTGCCCACCCACAGGCTTCCTTGTTGCCCCCACCCACCATCTTGCCAGTTGCCCCTACCCACCCACCAACACTTTCCCTGTTGACCCACTCACTAACCCTCCCCTTCCCTGTTGCCACCATCCTCCCATCCACTCACCCCCTTCCCTGTTACCCCCCACCCACCACCACTACACTGTTGCCTCCACACACCCAACATCCCTGTTGCCAGCACCCACACCTTTCCCTGTTGCCCACACCCAACCACCCACCCCCTTCCCTGTTGCCCAAACCCACCCATTTCCCTGTTGCCCCCACCGAATTCCCTGTTGCCACCACCCACCTCCCACCTTCCCTGTTGCCCCCACCCTCCCACACCCTTCCATGTTGACCCACCCACCCAACTCCCTGCTGCCCCCAGCCACACACACACACCCTTCCCTGTTGACCCTCCCATGGACACACATCCTTCCCTGTTGCCCCCACCCACCCGCTTCCAAGTTTCCCACACCCACCCATCCAATGCCTTCCCTTTCGCCCGCACCCCCTTCCCTGTTTACCACACCCACCAACCAAACCACCCACTTCCCTGTTGCTCCCACCCTGCCACCCACCCTCTTCCATGTTGCCCCCACCCACCCACCCACCACCTTTCATGTTCCACCACCCCACCCTCCATCCAACCACGTCCATGTTGACCAATCCACCCACCCACCCCCTTACCTGTTGCCTCCACCCACCCACCTACCCCATTCACAGTTGCCCCCACCCACAGACACAGCCCCTTCCCTGTTGTCCCCACCCGCACAACAAACACTTTCCTGTTGCCCCCACACTCCCACACAACCACCCATTTGTCTGTTGCCCCAGCCCAACCACCCCCTTCGCTGTTGAATCCACCCAGCCACCCACCCCTTCGTTGTTCACCCCAACCAGCCACCACCTTCCCTGTTGCCCCCACACACCAACCCACCCACCCCCTTCCCTTTTGCCCGCCCCCATCAACCCACCTCCTTCCCTGTTCCCCCACTCCCTTCCCTCTTGCCCTTACCCAACCACCCACCCACTTCCCTGTTGCCCCATCCCACCAATTTCCCTTTTGTGCCCACCCAATTCCCTGTTGCTGCTTCCCAACCACCCTCTTCCCTGTTGCACACACCCATCCAACCCCTTCCCTGTTGCAAACACCTTCCCACGCCCTTCCATATTGCCCCCACCCACCCTCCCACCCTCTTCCATGTTGCCCCACCCGCCCACTCACCCCCCTCCATTTTGCCCCCACCCTCCCACCACCTTCCATGTTGGCCCCACCCACCCTCTTGAATGTTGCCCCAGCCCAACTACCCACTTCCTTCCCTGTTGCACCCAACCACACACTCACCCCTTTCCCTGTTGCCCCCACCCACCCAACCACCCCATTACATGTTACCCCCACCCACCCAACTGCCCCATTCCTGTTGCCCCCATTCACCCACACCCTTCCCTGTTGAACCCACCCACACACCCATCCCTTCCCTGTTGCCACCACCTACACACCACCCCCATCCCTGTTTCCCCACCCACCCATCCGCCCTGTTCCCTGTTGCCCCCACCCAACCACTCACCCAACCACTCGCTTCCCTGTCACCTCCACCAACACAACCACCTCCTTCCCTTTTGCACCCACCCACCCACCTACCATATTCCCTGTTGCTCCCACCCACCACCATCCCTGTTGCCCCCAACCCTCCACACAACCCTCCCCTGTTGCCCCAACCCACCCACCCAGCCCATTCCCTTTTGCCGCAGCCCACACAAACAGCCCGTTCCCTGTTGTCCCACCCGAAACATCCACCGCCTTCCATGTTGCCCCAACCCAACCACACACCCACTTCAATATTGGCCCAACAGACCCACCCACCCCTTTCCCTGTTGCCCAACCCCACCCACTCACCCCTTTCCCTGTTGCCCCCTCCCACCCACCCACCACCTTCCCTGTTGCCCACACCCATTCACCCACACACCCCCTTCCCTGTTGCCCAACCCACCCACCCCTTTCCCGGTTGCCCCCACCCAACCAACCCCTCTTCCCTGTTTCCCCCAAACACCCACCCACCCGCTTCATTGTTGCCCCCACCCACCCCCTTCCCTGTTGGCCCCACTCACTCACCAACCCCTTCCCTTTTGCCCCACCCACCCACCTGCTTCCTTGTTGCCGCCACCCATACACCAAACCCTTTACCTGTTGTCCCCACTCAGTCATCCAGGCCATTCCCTGTTACCCCCACCAACCCATCCACTCTCCCCCTTCCCTATTGCCCCCAACCATCAGCCCACCCACTTCCCTGTTGGCCCCACCCACCCGCACTACACTGTTGCCCCCACACACCCTACCTCCCTGTTGCCAACACACACACCCTTCCCTGTTGCCCCCACAGACCCAAACACCCCCTTCCCTGTTTCCTCCACCCACCCATCCACCTACTCGCTTCCCTGTTGCCCCCAAATACCTAGCCATCCCCTTCCCTGTTACCTCCACCCACCCACTTCCCTGTTGCCCCCACCCACCCCACTTCCTTTTTGCCCCCACACACCCAACCTCCCTGTTGCAACCACTCACACCCTTCCCTGCTGCCCCCACCCACCCACATACCCCCTTCCCTGTTGACCCCAACCAGACACATCACCCCTTCACCTTTGACCCCACCCAGCAACCCCTTCCATGTTGCCCCAACCCACCCATTTTCCTGTTTCCCCCACCCCTTCCCTGTTGCCCCCACCATCCCACCCCGTTCCATGTAGCCCACATCTGCACACCCAACACATTCCCTGTTACCCGTCACCACCCACTAACCACCTTCCCTGTTGCCCCCACACACACACCCAATCCTTCCCTCTTGCCCCCAAACACGGACCCACCCCCTTTCCTGTTGACCACACCCACGGATCCACCTCCATCACTGTTGCCCCCACCCACCCGCTTCTGCTGCACACACCCACTCATCCAACCCCTTCCCTATTGCCCTGTTGACCCCACCCACCATCCCAACCACACCTTCCCTGTTTCCCCAAACACACATCAAACCCTTTCCCTGTTGCCCCCACTCACTCACCCACCACTTTCCCTGTTGCCCCCACCAACCCATCCACCCACTCTCATCCCTGTTGCCCCCAACCATCAACACAACCCTTCACTGCTTCCCCCAACCACCGAGCCCCTTCCCTGTTGCCCCACCCACCCCCACTACCCTGTTGCCCCCACACACCCTACCGCCCTGTTGCCACCACACACACCCTTCCCTGTTGCCCCTACCTACCCAACCACCCCCTTCCCTGTTGCCTCCATCCACCCACTCGCTTCCCTGTTGCCCCCAAACACTCAGCCACCCCCTTCACTGTTGCCCCTACCCACCCGCTTCCCTGTTATCCCACCCACCCCACTTCCTTTTTGCCCCCACACACCCAACCTCCCTGTTGCAACCACCCACACACTTCTCTGTTGCCCCCACCCACCCACCGACCCCCTTCCCTGTAGCCCCCAGCCAACCCCTTCCTTATTGCCCCCACACACCCAAGCACCCTGTTGCAACCACCCACATCCTTCCCTGTTGCCCCCCACCAACACAACCATACCCTTCCCTGTTGCCCCCACCCACCCACACACCCCCTTCCCTGTTGACCCCACCCAGACACCCACCCTCTTCACCTTTGACCCCACCCACCCACCTCCTTTCTTGTTGACCAGACACAGACACCCCATTTGACCCCACCTACGCACCCCCTTCCATGTTGCCCCAACCCACCCATTTTCCAGTTGCCCCCACACCATTCCCTAATGCCCCCACCCTCCCACCCCCTTCCCTGTTGCCCCCATACACACACCCATCCCTTCCCTGTTGCCCCCACACACGGATGCACCCCTTCCCTTTTGCCTCCACCACCTTCCCTTTTGCCCCCACATACCCACCCACCCCTTCCCTGTTGCTCGCAACCATGGACCCAGCCCCTTCCCTGTTGCCCCCACCCAACCACACACATCCCTGCTGCCACCACACACCCCCTTACCTGTTGCCCCCACCATCACACACTCCCCCTTGCTTGTTGCACCCACCCACCTACCCCATTCCCTGTTGCTCCCACCCACCCCCTTCCCTGTTGCCCCCAACCACCCACACAAACCTCCCCTGTTGCCCCAACCCACCCACTCATCACATTCCCTATTGTCCCATGGCACCCAAATAGCCCCTTCACTTTTGCCACACCCCACCCACCCACCGCCTTCCATGTTGCCCCAACACACCCACACATCCCCTTCCCTGTTGACCCATCCCACCCACTCACTCCCTTCCCTGTTGCCCCAACCCACCCACCTCCTTCCTTGTTTTACGACAACACACCCACCCACCACCTTCCCTGTTGCCCCATCCCACCCACTCACTCCCTTCCCTGTTGCCTCACCCACCCAACTCCTTCCTTGTTGCGCCAACACACCCACCCACCACCTTCCTTGCTGCCCCTACCCACCCACAGACCCACTTCCCTGTTGCCCCCACACACCCACATACCCACCCCTTCCCTGTTGCCCCCACCCAGCCATCCCTTCCCTGTTGCCCCCATCCACCCAACCTCTTCCCTGTTGCACCCACCCACCCACCCTCTTGAATTTTGTCCCAGCCCACCCTCCCTCCTACTTCCCTGTTGCTCCCAACCACCCACCCACCCTTTTCACTGTTGCCCTGACCCACCCACCCACCCCCTTACATTATGCCCCCACCCACCCGATTAGACCCTTTCCTGTTGCCCCCGTCCACTCACACCCTTCCCTGCTGCCCCCATCCACCCACCCACTTCCCTGTTGCCCCCACCCACACACCCACTACCTTCACTGTTGCCCCCACCCAATCAAACACCCACACACTCCCTTCCCTGTTGCCACCACACAACCCCTTACCTGTTCACCCCCACCAACACAACCACCAACTTTTTCTGTTGCACCCACCCACCACCTACCCCATTCGCTGTTGCCCCCAGTCCCCCACACAAACCTCCCCTGTTGCCCCAACCCACCCACTCATCCCCTTCCCTATTGCCCCAGCACACCCAAACAACCCCTTCCCTGTTGCCCCACCCCAAACACCCACAACCTTCCATGTTGCCCCAACCCACCCACACACCCCCTTCAATATTGGCCCAACACACCTACCCACCACTTTCCCTGTTGCCCCCTCCCACACACCCAACACTTTCCCTGTTGACCCCACCCACTCACCCACCCACCCCCTTCCCTGTTGCCCCCATCCACAAACCCCCTTCCCTGTTGCCCCCCCCCCACCCCACTTCATTTTTGCCCCCACACACCCAACCTCCCTGTTGCAACCAAACACATTCTTCCCTATTGCCCCCACCCATCCACCCATCCACCCATCCCCTTACATGTTGCCCCAACCCCCCACACAACACTGCCCTGTTGCCCCAACCCACCCTCCATCCCCTTCCCTGTTGCCCTACCCCACCCACCCACTGCCTTCCATGTTGCCCCAACCCACCCACACGCCCACTTCAATGTTGGCCCAACACATCCACCCACCCCTTTCCGTGTTGCCCCACCCAACCCACCCACCACCTTCCAAATTGCGCAAACCCACCCACACACCACCTTCCCTGTTGCCCCATCCCACCCACCCACCCCATTCACTGTTGCCTCCACCCACCTACCCCCTTACTTTTTGCCCACTCCAACCCCCACTACCCTGCTGCCTCCACACAGCCAACATCCCTGTTGCCACCACCCACACCCTTTCCTGTTGCCCAAACCCAACCACCCACCCCCTTCCCTGTTGCCACAACCCACCCATTTCCCTGTTGCCCCCACGGCATTCCCTGTTGCCACCGCCCAACCACCCCCTTCCCTGTTGCTCTTACCCTCCCACACCCTTCCATGTAGCCCCCACCCACCTTCCCACCCCCTTCCATGTTACCCCCACCCACCCTCCCACCCCCTTCCATGTTTCCCACACCCACCCACCCAACCAAATCCCTGCTGCACCCAGCCACACACACACCCCCTTCCCTTTAGACCTAGCCATGGACCAACATCCTTCCCTGTTGCCCCACCCACCCGCTTCCCAGTTTCCCACACCCACCCACCCAATGCCTTCCCTTTTGTCCGTACCCCGTTCCCTGTTTACCCCACCCACTAACCCAAATCCCCACTTCCCTGTTGCCCCCACCCTGCCACCTACGCCTTTCCCTGTTGCCCCAGAAGCCATGCACCCCCTTCCATGTTGCCGCCACCCACACACCAACCTCCTTTCCTGTTGCCCCATCCCACCCACCCAGCCAAACCACATCCATGTTGCCCAATCCACCCACCCCCCTTATTTCTTGCCCCCACCCACCTACCCACCCCATTCACAGTTGCCCCCACCCACACACCCAGCCCCTTCCCCGTTGTCCCCATCCACCCACAAAACACTTTCCCTGTTGCCCCCACACTCCCACACAACCACCCATTTGTCTGTTGCCCCAGCCCAACCACCCCCTTCGCTGTTGAATCCACCCATACACCAAACCCTTTCACTGTTGCCCCCACTCTCTCACCCAGCCCCTTCCCTGTTGTCCCCACCAACCCATCCACACACTCCCTTCCCTGTTGCCCCCAACCATCAACCCACCCCCTTCCCTCCTGGCCCCACCCACCCCACTACACTTTTGCCCACACACACCATACCTCCCTGTTGCCGCCACATACCCAACCACCCCCTCCCCTGCTGCCCCCATCCACCCACCCCCTTCTCTGTTGCCCCCACCCACACACACACCCCTTCCCTGTTGCTCCCAAACACACACCCAATCCCTTCCCTGTTGCCCCAACCCACCACCTTCCCTGTTGCCCCCACCCCCCCCTTCCTTTTTGCCCCAACACACCCAACCTCCCTGTTGCAACCACACACATCCATCCCTGTTGGTTCCACCCACCCAACCAACCCCTACCTTGCTGCCCCCAACCCCCACTCAACCCTCCCCTGTTGCCCCAACCCTCCTTCCGTTATCGTCCCTGTTATCCCACACCACCCACCCACCGCCTTCCATGTTGCCCCAACCCACCCACACGCCCACTTCCCTGTTGCCCCACACACCCACATACCCACCCCTTCCCTGATGCTCCCACCCATCCATCCCTTCCCTGTTGCCCCCACCCATCCAACCTCTTCCCTGTTGCCCCCACCCACCCACCCTCTTGAATTTTGTCCCAGCCCTCCCTCCCACCTCCTTCCCTGCTGCACCCAACCACAAACCCACCCCCTTCCCTGTTGCACCCAACCACCCACCCACCCTTTTCACTGTTGCCCCCACCCACCCACACACCCCCTTACATGATGCACCCACCCACCCGACTAGCCCCTTTCCTGTTGCCCCCAACCACCCACACCCTTCCCTGCTGCCCCCATCCACCCACCCACTTGCCTGTTGCCCCCACCCACACACCCACCAACTTCGCTGTTGCCCCCACCCAACCAAACAACCACACACTCCATTCCCTGTTGCCACCACACAACCCCTTACCTGTTGCCCCCACCAACACAACCACCACCTTCCCTGTTGCACCCACCCGTCACCTATCCCATTCCCTGTTGCCCCCAACCCCCCACACAAACCTCCCCTGTTGCCCCATCCCACCAACTCATCCCCTTCCCTATTGCCCCAGCACACCCAAACAGCCCCTTCCCTGTTGTCCCACCCCAAACTCCCACCGCCTTCCATGTTGCCCCAACCCACCCACACACCCCCTTCAATATTGGCCCAACACACCCACCCACCAGTTTCCCTGTTGCCCCCTCCCACACACCCACCACTTTCCTTGTTGACCCCACCCACTCACCCACCCAACCCATTCCCTGTTGCGCCCACCCAACAACCCCCTTCCCTGTTGCCCCCACCCATCCACCCCCACTTCCCCACTTCCCTGTTTCCCCCAAACACCCACCCACCCCCTTCCCTGTTGCCCCCACCCACCCCACTTCATTTTTGCCCCCACACACCCAACCTCCCTGTTGCAACCAAACACATTCTTCCCTATTGCCCCCACCCATCCACCCATCCCCTTACATGTTGCCCCAACCCCCCACACAACCCTGCTCTGTTGCCCCACCCACCCACTGCCTTCCATTTTGCCCCAACCCACCCACACGCCCACTTCAATGTTGGCCCAACACATCCACCCACCGCTTTCCGTGTTGCCCCACCCAACCCACCCACCACCTTCCAAATTGCCCGAACTCACTCACACACCACCTTCCCTGTTGCCCCATCCCACCCACCCACCCCATTCACTGTTGCCCCCACCCACCAACCCCCTTACCTTTTGCCCACTCCAACCCCCACTACACTGTTGCCTCCACACAGCCAACATCCCTGTTGCCACCACCCACACCCTTTCCTGCTGCTCAAACCCAACCACCCACCCCCTTCCCTGTTGTCACAACCCACCCATTTCCCTGTTGCCCTCACGGCATTCCTTGTTGCCACCGCCCAACCACCCCCTTCCCTGTTGCTCTTACCCTCCCAAACCCTTCAATGTTGCCCCCACCCACCTTCCCACCCCCTTCCATGTTACCCCCACTCACCCTCCCCCCCCCTTCCATGTTTCCCACACCCACCCACCCAAATCCCTGCCCGCCCCAGCCACACACACACCCCCTTCCCTTTAGACCTAGCCATGGACCAACATCCTTCCCTGTTGCCCCCACCCACCCGCTTCCCAGTTTCCCACACCCACCCACCCAATGCCTTCCCTTTTGTCCGTACCCCCTTCCCTGTTTACCCCACCCACTAACCCAAACACCCACATCCCTGTTGCCCCCACCCTGCCACCTACGCCTTTCCCTGTTGCCCCAGAAGCCATGCACCCCCTTCCATGTTGCCGCCATCCACACACCAACCTCCTTTCCTGTTGCCCCATCCCACCCACCCACCCAAACCACATCCATGTTGCCCAAACCACCCACGCCCCCCCTTATCTCTTGCCCCCACCCACCTACCCACCCCATTCGCAGTTGCCCCCACCCACACACCCAGCCCCTTCCCTGTTGTCCCCATCCACCCACAAAACACTTTCCCTGTTGCCCCCACATTCCCACACAACCACCCATTTGTCTGTTGCCTCAACCCACCCTACCCCTTCGCTGATGAATCCACCCACACACCAAACCCTTTCACTGTTGCCCCCACTCTCTCACCCAGCCCCTTCCCTGTTGTCCCCACCAACCCATCCACACACTCCCTTCCCTGTTGCCCCCAACCATCAACCCACCCCCTTCCCTCTTGGCCCCACCCACCCCACTACACTTTTGCCCACACACACCATACCTCCCTGTTGCCCCCACATACCCAACCACCCCCTCCCCTGCTGCCCCCATCCACCCACCCCCTTCTCTGTTGCCCCCACCCACACACACACCCCTTCCCTGTTGCTCCCAAACACACACCCAACCCCTTCCCTGTTGCCCCAACCCACCACCTTCCCTGTTGCCCCCACCCACCCCCCTTCCTTTTTGCCCCAACACACCCAACCTCCCTGTTGCAACCACACACATCCATCCCTGTTGGTTCCACCCATCCAACCAACCCCTACCTTGCTGCCCCCAACCCCCACTCAACCCTCCCCTGTTGCCCCAACCCTCCTTCCGTTATCGTCCCTGTTATCCCACACCACCCACCCACCGCCTTCCATGTTGCCCCAACCCACCCACACGCCCACTTCAATGCTGGCCCAACACACCCACCCACCACCTTCCTTGTTGCCCCTACCCACCCACACACCCACTTCCCTGTTGCCCCCACACACCCACATACCCACCCCTTCCCTGATGCTCCCACCCATCCATCCCTTCCCTGTTGCCCCCACCCATCCAACCTCTTCCCTGTTGCCCCCACCCACCCACCCTCTTGAATTTTGTCCCAGCCCTCCCTCCCACCTCCTTCCCTGCTGCACCCAACCACAAACCCACCCCCTTCCCTGTTGCACCCAACCACCCACCCACCCTTTTCACTGTTGCCCCCACCCACCCACACACCCCCTTACATGATGCACCCACCCACCCGACTAGCCCCTTTCCTGTTGCCCCCAACCACCCACACCCTTCCCTGCTGCCCCCATCCACCCACCCACTTGCCTGTTGCCCCCACCCACACACCCACCAACTTTGCTGTTGCCCCCACCCAACCAAACAACCACACACTCCATTCCCTGTTGCCACCACACAACCCCTTACCTGTTGCCCCCACCAACACAACCACCACCTTCCCTGTTGCACCCACCCACCACTTATCCCATTCCCTGTTGCCCCCAACCCCCCACACAAACCTCCCCTGTTGCCCCATCCCACCCACTCATCCCCTTCCCTATTGCCCCAGCACACCCAAACAGCCCCTTCCCTGTTGTCCCACCCCAAACTCCCACCGCCTTCCATGTTGCCCCAACCCACCCACACACCCCTTCAATATTGGCCCAACACACCCACCCACCAGGTTCCCTGTTGCCCCCTCCCACACACCCACCACTTTCCTTGTTGACCCCACCCACTCACCCACCCAACCCCTTCCCTGTTGCGCCCACCCAACAACCCCCTTCCCTGTTACCCCCACCCATCCACCCCCACTTCCCCACTTCCCTGTTTCCCCCAAACACCCACCCACCCCCTTCCCTGTTGCCCCCACCCACCCCACTTCATTTTTGCCCCCACACACCCAACCTCCCTGTTGCAACCAAACACATTCTTCCCTATTGCCCCCACCCATCCACCCATCCCCTTACATGTTGCCCCAACCCCCCACACAACCCTGCCCTGTTGCCCCACCCACCCACTGCCTTCCATGTTGCCCCAACCCACCCACACGCCCACTTCAATGTTGGCCCAACACATCCACCCACCGCTTTCCGTGTTGCCCCACCCAACCCACCCACCACCTTCCAAATTGCCCGAACTCACTCACACACCACCTTCCCTGTTGCCCCATCCCACCCACGCCCCCCCTTATCTCTTGCCCCCACCCACCTACCCACCCCATTCGCAGTTGCCCCCACCCACACACCCAGCCCCTTCCCTGTTGTCCCCATCCACCCACAAAACACTTTCCCTGTTGCCCCCACACTCCCACACAACCATCCATTTGTCTGTTGCCCCAACCCACTCTACCCCTTCGCTGTTGAATTCACCCACCCACCCACCCCCATCCTCGTTGACCCCACCAACCCACCTCCTTCCCTGTTGCCCCCAGTACCTTCCTGCTGCCCTTACCCAACCAGCCAGCCCCTTCCCTGTTGCCTCAACCCACCCATTTCCCTGTTTCCCCCACCCAGCCTTACAACCCCTTCCCTGATGCCCCACTCCACCCACCCACATTCTTGAATGTTGCCCCAGCCCACCCACCAACCTGCTTCCCTGTTGCACCCAACCACCCACCCACCCACTTCCCTGTTGCCCCCAGCCACACACCCACCCCCTTACATGTTGCCCCCACCCACCCAACTTCCCCCTTTTCCTGTTGGCCCATACACCAACACCCTTCCCTGCTGCCCCCATCCACCCACCCCTTCCCTGTTGCCACCACCCACACACCCACCCCTTCCCTGTTGCCCCCACCCACACACCCACACCCTTCCCTGTTTCCCCACCCACCCAACCACAACGTTCCCTGTTGCCCCCACCCAACCACTCACCCACCCACTCCCTTCCCTGTTTCCCCCACCAACACAACCACCACCTTCCCTGTTGCACCCACCCACCCACCTACCCCACGGTCTGTTGCCCCCATCCACCAGCTTCCCTGGTGCCCCCAAACCCCCACACAAACCTCCCCTGTTGCCTCAACCAACTCACTCATCCCCTTCCCTATTGCCCCAACCCACCAAAACAGCCCCTTCCCTGTTGCCCCACCCCAAACACACACCACCTTCCATGTTGCCCCAACCCACCTACACACCCCCTTCAATATTGGCCCAACACACCCACCCACCCCTTTCCCTGTTGACCCAACCCACCCACTCACCCCTATCCCTGTTGCCCCCTCCCACCCACCCACTACCTTCCCTGTTGCCCCCACCCACTCAAAACCATTCCCTTTTGCCCGCAACACCCACCCCCTTCCCTGTTGCCCCCACCCCCCTTCCCTGTTTCCTCCAAAAACCCACTCACTTGCTTCCTTGTTGCCCCCACCAAACCCATTTCTGTTGGCCCCACTCACTCACCCCCCCTTTCTGTTGCCCCCACCTAACCACCCCCTTCCTTGTTGCCCCCACCCACCCACCACTTCCCTGTTGCCCCCACCCACACACCAAACTCTTTCACTGTTGCCCCCACTCACTCACCCAGCCCCTTCCCTGTTGTCCCCGATAACCCATCCACACACTCCCTTCCCTGTTGATCCCAACCATCAACCCACCCCCTTCCCTCTTGGCCCCACCCACCCCACTACACTGTTGCCCACACACACCCCACTTCCTTTTTGCCCCAACACACCCAACCTCGCTGTTGCAACCACACAATTCCATCCCTGTTGGCCCCACCCACCCACCCAACCCCTACCTTGTGGCCCCCACACCCTACCTCCCTGTTGCCAACACCCACACCCTTCCCTGTTGCCCCCACATACCCAACTACCCCCTCCCATGCTGCCCCCATCCACCAACCCCCTTCTCTGTTGCCCCCACCCACACACCCACACCTACCCTGTTGCCCCCACCCATCCACCCACCCCTTCCCGCTTGGCCCCACCCACACACACACCCCTTCCATTTAGCTCCCAAACACATACCCAACACCTTCCCTGTTGCCCCCACCCACCCTTTTCCCTGTTGCCCCCACCCACCCCACTTCCTTTTTGCCCCAACACACCCAACCTCCCTGTTGCAACCGCACAATTCCATCCCTGTTGGCCCCACCCACCCACCCAACCCCTGCCTTGTGGCCCCCAACCCCCCACTCAACCCTCCCCTGTTGCCCCAACCATCCTTCCGTTACCGTCCCTGTTATCCCACACCACCCACCCACCACCTTCCATGTTGCCCCACCCCACCCACACGCCCACTTCAATGTTGGCCCAACACACCCACCCACCCCTTTCCCTGTTGCCACACCCAACCCACCCACCAGCTTCCATATTGCACCAACCCACCTATACACCCACTTCCCTGTTGCCCCATCCAACTCACTCACCTCCTTCCCTGGTCCCCCAACCCCCCACACAACCCTCCCATGTTCCCCCAACCCACCCTCCATCCCCTTCGCTATTGGCCCAGCCCACACAAACAGCCCCTTCCCTGTTGACCCACCCAACACAGCCACCAACTTCCATGTTGCCCCAACCCACCCTCACGCCCCCTTCAATGTTGGCCCAACAAACCCACCCACTCCTTTCCCTGTAGCCCCACCCTACACACCCACCACCTTCCATATTGCCCCAGCACACCCACACACCCCCTAACCTGTTGACCCCCACCCACCCATCAACCCCCTTCCCTGTTGCCCCGACCACCTTCCCTGTTGCCCCCACCCACCAACCATCTTGCCTGTTTCCCCTACCCACCCACCATACACTTTCCCTCTTGCCCTCACCCACACACGCAAACCTTCCCTGTTGCCCCAGACACATCCAACCCCTTCCCTGTTGCCTCCACTCAACCCCTTACCTGTTGCCCCCACACACCCAACCTCCCTGTTGCAACCACACACATCCATCCATGTTGGCCCCTCCCACACAACCAACACCTACCCTGTTGCCCCCAAACCACAACACAACCCTCCCCTGTTGCCCCAACCCACCCTCCGTTACCTTCCCTGTTGTCCCACAACACCCACCCACCGCCTTCCATGTTGCCCCAACCCACCCACACGCACCCTTCAATGTTGGCCCAACACACCCACCCACCCCTTTCCCTGTTGCCCCACCCAACTCACCCACCAGCTTCCATATTGCCCCAACCCACCTACACACCTCCTTCCCGGTTGCCCCATCCAACTCACTCACCTCCTTTCCTGTTGCCCCCAACACCCCACACAACCCTCCCCTGTTGTCCCAACCCACCCTCTATCCCCTTCACTATTGGCCCAGCCCACCTAAACAGCCCCTTCCCTGTTGACCCACCCAACCCACCCACCACCTTCCATGATGCCCCAACCCACCCTCACACCCCCTTCATTATTGGCCCAACACACCCACCCATTCCTTTCCCTGTAGCCCCACCCAACCCACTCACCACCTTCCATATTGCTCCAGCACACCCACACACCCCCTTCCCTGTTGACCCACACCCACCCATCAACCCCCTTCCCTGTTGCCCCCACTACCTTCCCTGTTGCCCCCACCCACCAACCATCTTGCCTGTTTCCCCTATCCACCCGCCAAACACTTTCCCTGTTGACCTCACTCACTCGCCCACACCCTTCCCTGTTGCTCCCACCCACCCTCCCACCCCCTGCTTTTTGCCCCCACGCACCCACACTCCCCTTCCCTGTTGCCCTAACCCACCAACCAATCCCTTTCCCTGCTTTCCCCCAACTCACTCAGCCTCTCCTTCCCTGTTGCCACCATTTTCCCATCCACCCCCTCCCTTCCCTGTTTCCCCCAACCTCCCAGCCACCTCCTTCCTGTTGCCACCCACCATCCCCCTTCCCTGTTGCCCCCACACTACCACCACCTTCCACGTAACCCCCACCCACCTAGCCACCCAAATCCCTGCTGCCCCCAACCACAAACTCATCTCCTTCCCTGTTGCCATCCCCAACCAACCCACTTCCCTAATGCACCCACCCACCCCAATACCCTGTTGCCTCCATACACCCAACATCCCTGTTGCCACCACCCACACCCTTCCCTGTTTTTCACACCCAACCACCCATCCCCTTCTCTGTTGCCCCAACCCACCCATTTCCCTGTTGCCCACACCCCATTCCCTGTTGCCACCACCCACACACAACCTTCCCTGTTGCCCCCAACCCTCCCACCCACTTCCATGTTGCCCCCACCTACCCAGCCACTCACTTCCCTGTTTCCCCCACCCACCCATACAACCCCTTCCCTGATGCCCCACTCCACCCACCCACATTCTGGAATGTTGGACCAGCCCACCCACCCACCCACTTCCCTGTTGCCCCCAGCCACACACCCACCCCCTTACATGTTGCCCCCACCCACCCAACTTCCCCCTTTTCCTTTTGGCCCATACACACACACCCTTCCTTGCTGCCCCCATCCACCCACCCCTTCCCTGTTGCCCCCACCCAAACACCCGCCCCTTCCCTGTTGCCCCCACCCACACACCCACCCCCTTCGCTGTTTCCCCACCCACCCAACCACCCCGTTCCCTGTTGCACCCTCCCAACCACTCACCCACCCACTACCTTTCCTGTTTCCCCCACCAACACAACAACCACCTTCCCTGTTCCACCCACCCACCCACATACCCCATTGCCTGTTGCCCCCATCCACCACCTTCCCTGGTGCCCCCAAACCTCCACACAAACCTCCCTTGTTGCCACAACCAACCCACTCATGCCCTTCCCTATTGCCCCAGCCCACCCAAACAGCCCCTTCCCTGTTGCCCCACCCCAAACACACACCACCTTCCATGTTGCCCCAACCCACCTACACACCACCTTCAATATTGGCCCAGCACACCCACCCACCCCTTTCCCTGTTGACCCAACCCACCCACTCACCCCTTTCCCAGTTGCCCCCTCCCACCCACCCACCACCTTCCCTGTTGCCCCCACCCAGCCAAACCATTCCCTTTTGCCCGCAACCTCACCCCCTTCCCTGTTGCCCCCACCCCCTTCCCTGTTTCCTCCAAACACCCACCCACCTGCTTCCTTGTTGCCCCCACCAAACCCCTCTCTGTTGGCCCCACTCACTCACCCACCCCTTCCCTGTTGCCCCCACCCAACCACTCCCAAATTGTTGCCCCCACCCACACACACACCCCTTCCCTGTTGCTCCCAAACACACACCCAACCCCTTCCCTGTTGCCCCCTCCCACCACATTCCCTGTTGCCCCCACCCACCCCACTTCCTTTTTGCCCCAACACACCCAACATCCCTGTTGCAACCACACACATCCACCCCTGTTGGCCCCACCCATCCACCCAACCCCTACCTTGTTGCCCCAACCCCCCACTCAACCCTCCCCTGTAGCCCCAACCCTCCTTCCGTTACCGTCCCTCTTATCCCACACCACCCACCCAACGCCTTCCATGTTGCCCCAACCCACCCACACGCCTACTTCAATGTTGGCCCAACACACCCACCCACCCCTTTCCCTGTTGCCACACCCAACCCACCCACCAGCTTCCATATTGCCCCAACCCACCTACACACCCCCTTTCCTGTTGCCCCATCCAACTCACTCACCTCCTTCCCTGTTGCCCCTAAACCCCCACACAACCCTCCCCTGTTGCCCCAACCCACCCTCCATCCCCTTCGCTATTGGCCCAGCCCACACAAACAGCCCCTTCCCTGTTGACCCACCCAACACACCCACCAACTTCCATGTTGCCCCAACCAACCCTCACGCCCCCTTCAATGTTGGCCCAACACACCCATCCACTTCTTTCCCTGTAGCCCCACCCTACACACCCACCACCTTCCATATTGCCTCAGCACACCCACACACAGCCTACCCTGTTGACCCGCACCCACCCATCAGCCCCCTTCCCTGTTGCCCCCACCACCTTCCCCGTTGCCCCCACCCGCCAACCATCTTGCCTGTTTCCCCTACCCACCCGCCAAACACTTTCCCTGTTGCCCCCAAACCACATACGCACCCCTTCCCTGTTGCCCCAAACACACACCCAACCCCTTCCCTGTTGCCCCCACGCACCCAATCTCCCTTTTGCAATGACACACATCCATCCCTGTTGGCCCCACCCACCCACCCAAAACCTACCCTGTTGCCCCCAAACCCCAACACAACACTCCCCTGTTGCCCCAACCAACCCTCCATTACCTTCCCTGTTGTCCCACACCACCCACCCACTGCCTTCCATGTTGCCCCAACCCACTCGCACGCACCCTTCAATCTTGGCCCAACACACGCACCCACCCCTTTCCCTGTTGCCACACCCAACCCACCCACCAGCTTCCATATTGACCCAACCCACCTACACACTCCCTTCCTGTTGCCCCAACCCACCCACCATCCACCGTCCCTGTTGCCCCCACCCACTCACCCACACACCCCCTTCCCTGTTGCTCTACACAACCCAACCCTTCCCTGTTGCCCCCACCCCCCAATGCCCCTTCCGTATTTCCGCCAAACACCCACCCACCCACTTCCTTGTTGCCCCAACACAACCCCTTCCATGTTGGCCCCCTCAGTCACCCACACCTTCCCTGTTGCACCCACCCACCCACCCTCTTCCTTGTTGCCCACACCCACCCACCCCTTCCGTGTTGCGCCCACCCACACACCAAACTCTTTCCCTGTTGCCCCCACTCACTCTCCCTGCCCCTTCCCTGTTGCCTCCACCAACCCATCCACCCACTCCCTTCCCTGTTGCCCCCAACCATCAACCCACCCCCTTCCCTGTTGGCCCCATCGACCCTCACTATACAGTTGCCCCCACATACCCTACCTCCCTGTTGCCAATACCCACACCCTACCCTGTCACCCCCACCCACCCATCCACTCACACCCTTCCCTATTGCCCCCAAACACCCACCCAACAAACACTTTCCCTTTTGCTCCCACAGTCCCACACAACCACTCATTTTTCTGTTGCCACACACACCCACCCCTGTTGACCCCAACCAGCCACCACCTTCCCTCTTGCCCCCACACACCAACCCACCCACCCCCATCACTTTTGCCCACCCCCACCAACCCACCTCCTTACCTGTTGCCCCCATTAACTTCCTAGTTGCCCTTACCCAACCACCTACCCCCTTCCCTGTTGCTCCAACCCAGCCATTTCCCTGTTGCCCCTACCCAATTCCCTGTTGCCACCACCCAACCACAGCCTTCCCTGTTGCACACACCCACCCACTCCCTTCACTGTTGCACACACCTTCCCACCACCTTCCATGTTGCCCCCAAACTCCCACCCCCTTAGATGTTGCCCCCACCCACCCACCCACTCACTTCCCTGTTGTCCACAGCCACCCATACACCGCCTTCACTGATGCCTCACCCCATGCACCCACCCTCTTGAATGTTGCCCCAGACCACCCACCCACCTCCTTCCCTCCCTCACCCAACCACAAACCCACCCCCTTCCCTGTTGCACCCACCCAGCCAAACATCCCCATAATAGTTGCCCCCACCCACCCAACTGCCCCCATTCAAGTTGCCCCCATCCACCCACACCCTTCCTTGTTGCCCCCATTCACCCACCGACTTCCCTGTTGCCCCCACCTACACACCCACCCTATTCACAGTTGCCCCCAACCACAGACCCAGCCCCTTCCCTGTTGTCCCCACCCACCCAACAAACACTGTCCCTGTTGCTCCCACACTCCCACACAACCACCCATTTGTCTGTTGCCCCAGCCCAACCACCCTCTTCGCTGTTGAATCCACCCAGCCACCACCTTCCCTGTTGCATCCAAACAGCAACCCACCCACCCCCTTTCCTGTTGCTTGCCCCCACCAACCACCTCCTTCCCTGTTGCCCCCCACTCCCTTCCCTGTTGCACTTACCCAACCACCCACACCCTTCCCTGTTGCCCCCACCCAATTCCCTGTTGCCGCCACCCAACCACTACTTCCATGTTGCCCCCATCCTCCCACCCCATCCGATGTTGCCACCCCACCCACCCACCCACTTCCCTGTTGCCCCCACCCACCAATACACCCCCTTCCCTGATGCCCCACCCCACCCACGAACCCTCTTGAATGTTGCCCCAGCCCACCCACCCACCTCCTTCCCTGTTGCAACCAACCACAAACCCACCCCTTCCCTGTTGCCCCCACCCACCCAACCACCCCCTTACATGTTGCCCCCCCCCACCCAACCACCCTGTTCCCTGCAGCCCCCATCCACACACCAACTTCCCTGTTGCACCCACCCACACACCCACCCCTTCCCTGTTGCCCCCCACCTACACACCCACCCCCTTCGCTGTTTCCCCACCCACCCAACCACCCTGTTCCCTGTTGCCCCCACCCAAACACTCACCCACACACTCCCTTCCCTGTTTCCCCCACCAACACAACCACCACCTTCCCTGTTGCACCCACCCACCCATATATCCCATTCCCTGTTGCTTCCATCCACCAGCTTCCCTGTTGCCCCCAACCCCCCACACAAACCTCCCCTGTTGCCCAAACACAACCACCCATCCCCTTCCCTATTGACCCAGCCCACCTAAACAGCCCCTTCCATGTTGCCCCACCCCAAACACTCACCGCCTTCCCTGTTGCCCCAACCCACCCACACACACCCTTCAATATTGGCCCAACACACCCACCCACTGCTTTCCCTGTTGCCCCAACCCACCCATTCACCCCTTTCCCTGTTGCCCCCTCCCACCCACCCTCCACTGTCCCTGTTGCCCCCACCCACTCACCCACCCACCCCCTTCCCTCTTACCCTACCCAACCCACCCCCTTCCCTGTTGCCACCACCCCCCAACCCCATTCCGTATTTCCCCCAAACACCCACCCAACGTCTTCCATGTTGCCATAACCAACCCACACGCCCCCTTTAATGTTGGCCCAACACACCCACCCACTCCTTTCCCTGTTGCCACACCCAACACACACACCAGCTTCCATATTGCCCCAACCCACCTACACACCCCCTTCCCTGTTGCCCCATCCAGCTCACTCACCTCCTTCCCTTTTGCCCCCAACCCCCCACACAACCCTCCCCTGTTGCCCCAACCGACCCTCCATCCCCTTCGCTATTGGCCCAGCCCACACAAACAGCCCCTTCCCTGTTGACCCACCCAACCCACCTACCGCCTTCCATGTTGCCCCAACCCACCCTCACGCCCCCTTCAATGTTGGCCCAACACACCCACCCACTCCTTTCCCTGTAGCCCCACCCAACCCTCCCACCACCTTCCATATTGCCCCAGCACACCCACACACCCCCTTCCCTGTTGACACCCACCCACCCATCAACACCCTTCCCTGTTGCCCCCACCCACCAACCATCTTGCCTGTTTCACCTATCCACCCGCCAAACACTTTCCATGTTGCCCCCACTCACTCACCCGCGCCCTTCCCTGTTGCTCCCACCCACCTACCCACCCCCTGCTTTTTGCCCCCACGCACCCACACTCCCTTTCCCTGCTTTCCCCAACCCACTCACCCTCTCCTTCCTTGTTGCCACCATTCTCCCATCCACCCTCTCCCTTCCCTGTTACCTCCAACTACCCACCCACCCTCTTCCCTGTTGCCACCCTCCAACCCCCTTCCCTGTTGCCCCCACACTCCCACCGCCTTCCATGTAACCCCCAATCACCTAGCCACCCAAATCCCTGCTACCCCCAGCCAGACACACACCCTCTTCCATGTTGCCAACGCCCACCAACCCACTTCTCCAGTGCCCCCCCCACCCCAATACCCTGTTGCCTCCATACACCCAACATCCCTCTTGCCACCACCCACACCCTTCCCTGTTGCCCACACCCAACCACCCATTCCCTTCCCTGTTGCCCACACCCAACCACCCATCCCCTTCCCTGTTGCCCCAACCCACCCATTTCCCTGTTGCCCCCACTCCATTCCCTATTGCCACCACCCATCCACCACCTTCAATGTTGCCCCCACCCTCCCACCCCCTTCCATGTGGCCCCCACCTACCCAGCTACCCATATCCCTGCTGCCCCCAGCCACGCAAACACACCCTTCCCTGTTGACCCACTCACAGACCAACATCCTTCTCTGTTGCACCGACCCGCCCGCTTCCCAGTTTCCCACATGCACCCACCCAATGCCTTCCCTTTTGCCCTGACCCTCTTCCCTGTTTACTCCAGGCACCAACCCAACCACCCACGTCCAAGTTGCCCCCACCCTGCCACCCACCCTATTCCCTGTTGCCCCAGTAGCCACGCACCCCCTTCCATGTTGCCGCCACCCACCCACCCACCTCCTTCCCTGTTGCCCCACCCCTTCCCTGTTGCCCCCACCAACCCACCCCCTTCCCTGTTGCCCCCCACCCACACACCCACCCCCTTCCCTGTTGCCACCACCCACCCACCCCCCTTCCCTGTTGCCCCCACCCACACACTCACCCCCTTCCCTGTTGCCACCACCCACCCACCCCTTCCCTGTTGCCCCCCAAATACCAAGCCACAGGCTTCCTTGTTGCCCCCACACACCACCTTGCATGTTGAACCTACCCACCCATCAAAAACCACCCTGTTCCCTGTTGCCCCCACCCAAACACTCACCCACACACTCCCTTCCCTGTTGCCCCCACCAACACAACCACCACCTTCACTGTTGCACCCACCCACCCATTTATCCCATTCCCTGTTGCTTCCATCCACCAGCTTCCCTGGTGCCCCCAACACCCCACAGAAACCTCCTCTGTTGCCCCAACACAACCACCCATCCCCTTCCCTATTGCCCCAGCCCACCCAAACAGCCCCTTCCATGTTGCCCCACCCCAAACACTCACCGCCTTCCATGTTGCCCCCAACCCACCCACACACACCCTTCAATATTGGCCCAACACACCCCACCCACTGCTTTCCCTGTTGCCCCAACCCACCCATTCACCCCTTTCCCTGTTGCCCCCTCCCACCCACCCTCCACTGTCCCTGTTGCCCCCCACCCACTCACCCACCCACCCCCTTCCCTGTTACCTTACCCAACCCACCCCCCTTCCCTGTTGCTACCACCCCCCAACACCATTCCGTATTTCCCCCAAACACCCACACACCCGCTTCCTTGTTGTCCCAATGCACCCCCTTCCATGTTGGCCCCACTCACTAACCCACCCCTTCCCTGTTGCCCCCAACCACCCACCCCCTTCCTTGTTGCCCACACCCCACCCACCCCTTCCCTGTTGCGCACACCCACACACCAAACTCTTTCCCTGTTGCCCCCACTCACTCACCCAGCCCCTTCCCTGTTGCCTCCACCAACCCATCCACCCACTCCCTTCCCTGTTGCCCCCAACCATCAATACACCCCCTTCCCTGTTGGCCCCATTCACCCTCACTACACTGTTGCCCCCACACACCCTACCTCCCTGTTGACAACACCCACACCCTACCCTATTACACACACCCACCCATCCACCCACGCCCTTCCCTATTGCCCCCAAACAACCACCCAACAGACACTTTCCCTTTTGCTCCCACACTCCCACACAACCACCCATTTGTCTGTTGCCCCAGCCCACCCACCCCCTGCGCTTTTGAATCCAACCAGCCAGACACACCCTTCCCTGTTGACCCCAACCAGCCACCACCTTCCCTCCTGCCCCCACACACCAACACACCCACCCCCATCACTTTTGCCCCAACAACACCACCAACCCACCTCCTTCCCTGTTCACCCCATTCCCTTCCTTGTTGCCTTTACCCAACCACCCACCCCCTTCCCTGTTGCCCCAACCCACCCATTTCCATGTTGCCCCCCCCAATTCCCTGTTGCTGCCACCAAACCGCCCCCTTCCCTGTTGCACACACCCACCCACCCTCTTCACTGTTGCCCCCACCCACCCATACACCCCCTTCCCTGATGCCCCACCCAACCCAACCACCCTCTTGAATGTTTCCCCAGCACCCTCAACAACCTCCTTCCCTGTTGCACTCAACCACAAACCCACCCCCTTCCCTGTTTCCCCCACCCACCCAACCACCCCATTACATGTTGCCCCCACCCACCCAACTGCCCCCATTCCTGTTGCCCCATCCACCCACACCCTACCCTGATGCCCCCATCCAACCACCAACTTCCCTGTTGCCCCCACCCACACACCCACCCCTTCCCTGTTGCCCCCACCTACACACCCACACCCTTCCCTGTTTCCCCACCCCCTCAACCACCCTGTTCCCTGTTGCCCCCACCCAACCACTCAACCACACACTACCATCCCTGTTGCCCCCCACCAACACAACCACCACCTTCCCGGTTGCACCCACCCACCCACCTACCCCATTCCCTGTGGCTTCCATCCACCACCTTCCCTGTTGCCCCCAACTCCCCACACAAACATCCCCTGTTGCCCCAAGCCACCCACCCATCCCCTTCCCTATTGCCCCAGCCCACCCCAACAGCCCCTTCTATGTTGCCCCAACCCACCCACACACCCCCCTTCAATATTTACCCAACACACCCACCAAACCCTTTCCCTGTTGCCCCAAACCACCCCACTCACCTCTTTTCCTGTTGCCTCCTCCCATCCACCCAGAACTGTCCCTGTTGCCCCCACTCACTCACGCACCCACCCCATCCCTGTTGCCCCACCCCACCCACCCCCCTTCGTTGTTGCCCCCACCACCCACCCCCCCTTCCCTGTAACCCCCAAACACCCATCCACCCGCTTCCTTGTTGCCCCAACCCACCCCCTTCCATGTTGGCCCAACTCACTCACACACCCCTTCCCTGTTGCACCCACCCACACACCCCCTTCCTTGTTGCCCACACCCACCCACCCCTTCCCTATTGCCCCCACCCAAACACCAAACCCTTTCCCTGTTGCCCCCACTCACTCAGACAGCCCCTTCCCTGTTGCCTCCACCAATCCATCCACCCACTCCCTTCCCTGTTGCCCCAACCATCAAACCACCCCCTTCCCTGTTGGCTCCCACACACACACCCCCACTACACTGTTGCCCCCACACACCCTACCTCCCTGTTGCCCCCACCTATCCAAACACCCCCTTCCCCATTGCCCCCACCCATCCACTTCCTTGTTGTCCCCACCCACCCCACTTCCTTTTTGCCCCCTCACACCCAACCTCCTTGTTGCAACCATTCACACCCTTCCCTGTTGCCCCACCCATCCTCCCACCCCCTACCCTGTTACCCCCAACCCCCCACACAACCCTCCCCTGTTGGACCAACCCACCCTCCATCCCCTTCACTGTTGCCCCACCCCACCCACCCACCCTCTTCCCTGTTGCCCCAACCCACCCACACGCCCCCTTCAATGTTGACCCAACACACCCACCCATCCCTTTCCCTGTTATGCCACCCAACCCACCCACCACCTTCCATATTGCCCCAACCCACCCATACATGCCCTTCCCTTTTGCCCCCACCCACCCATCCATCCCCTTCCCTGTTGACACCCACCCAACCATCAATCCCCTTCCCTGTTGCCCCCACCTCCTTCCCTGTTGCCCCCACCCAACCACCCCCTTCCCTGTTGCACCCACCCACACACCCACCCCCTTCGCTGTTGTCACCACCCACCCACCCCCTTCCATGTTGCCCCCAAATACCCACCCACAGGCTTCCTTGTTGCCCGCACCCACCAACCTGCCTGTTGCCCCTACCCACCCACCAAACACTTTCCCTGTTGACCCACTCACTCACCCTCCCCTTCCCTATTGCCACCATCCTCCCATCCACCCACTCCCTTCCCTGTTACCCCCACCCACCCCCAATACACTGTTGCCTCCACACACCCAACATCCCTGTTGCCACCACCCACACCCTTCCCTGTTGCCCACACCCAACCACCCACCCCCTTCCCTGTTGCCCAAACTCACCCAGTTCCCTGTTGCCCCCACCGCATTCCCTGTTGCCACTACCCACCCACCACCTTCCCTGTTGCCCCCACCCTCCCTCACCCTTCCATGTTGACCCCCCCACCCACACACACAAATCCCTGCCTCCCCCCGCCACACACACACCCCCTTCCCTGTTGACCCACCCATGGACACACATCCTTCCCTGTTGCCCCCACCCACCCGCTTCCAAGTTTCCCCCACCAACCCACCCACCCAATGCCTTCCCTTTCACCCGTACCCCCTTCCCTGTTTACCCCACCACCAACCAAACCACTCATTTCCCTGTTGCCCCCACCCACCCACCCACCTCCTTTCATGTTCCCCCACCCCACCCACCCACCCAACCGCATCCATGTTGACCAATCCACCCACCCACCCCCTTACCTGTTGTCTCCAAACACCCACCCACCCCATTCGCAGTTGCCCCCACACACAGACCCAACCCCTTCCCTGTTGTCCCCACCCACCCAACGAACACTTTCCTGTTGCCCCCACCCTCCCACACAACCACCCATTTGTCTGTTTCCCCAGCATAACCACCCCCTTCGCTGTTGAATCCAACCAGCCACCACCTTCCCTGTTGCCCCCACACACAAACCCACCCAAACCCACCCACCCCCTTCCCTTTTGCCCGCCCCCATCAACCCACCTCCTTCCCTGTTGCCCCCACTCCATTCCCTCTTACCCTTACCCAACCACCCACCCACTTCTGTGTTGCTCCAACCCACCCATTTCCCTGTTGCCCCCACCCAATTCCCTGTTGCTGTTTCCCAACCACCCTCTTCCCTGTTGCACACACCCATCCACCCCCTTCCCTGTTGCACACACCTTCCCACCCCCTTCCATATTGCTCCCACCCACCCTCCCACCCCCTTCCATGTTGCCTCACCCGCCCACTCACCCCCTTCAATTTTGCCCCCACCCTCCCACCCCCTTCCATGTTGCCCCCACCCACCCTCTTGAATGTTGTCCCAGCCCACCGACCCACCTCCTTCCCTGTTGCACCCAACCACACACCCACCCCCTTCCCTGTTGCCCCCACCCACCCAACCACCCCCTTACATGTTACCCCCACCCACCCAACTGCCCCCATTCCTGTTGCCCCCATTCACCCACACCCTTCCCTGTTGCCCCCACCCACACACCCACCCCTTCCCTGTTGCCCCCACCTACACACCCACCCCCATCCCTGTTTCCCCACCCACCAAACCGCCCTGTTCCCTGTTTCCCCCACCCAAACACTCACCCACACACTCCCTTCCCTGTCGCCTCCACCAACACATCCACCTCCTTCCCTTTTGCACCCACCCACCCACCTACCCCATTCCCTGTTGCTCCCACCCACCACCTTCCCTGTTGCCCCCAACCCCCCCACACAACACTCCCCTGTTGCCCCAACCTACCAACCCATCCCATTCCCTGTTGCCCCAGCCCACACAAACAGCCCCTTCCCTGTTGTCCCACCCAAAACACCCACCGCCTTCCATGTTGCCCCAACCCAACCACACACCCATTTCAATATTGACCCAACACACCCACCCACCCCTTTCCCTGTTGCCCAACACCACCCACTCATCCCTTTCCCTGTTGCACCCTCCCACCCACCCACCACCTTCCCTGTTGCCCCCACCCATTCACCCACCCACCCCCTTCCCTGTTGCCCAACCCACCCACCCCTTTCCTGGTTGCCCCCACCCAACCAACCCCCCTTCCCTGTTTCCCCCAAACACCCACCCACCCGCTTCCTTGTTGCCCCCACCCACCCCCTTCCATGTTGGCCCCACACACTCACCCACCCCTTCCCTTTTGCCCCACCCACCCACCCCCTTCCTTTTTGCCCCCACCCATACACCAAACCCTTTCCCTGTTGCCCCCACTCAGTCACCCAGCCCCTTCCCTGTTGCCCCCACCAATCCATCCACCCTCTCCCTTCCCTGTTGCCCCCAACCATCAGCCCACCCCCTTCCCTGTTGCCCCCACCCACCCGCTTCCCTGTTGACCCACCCACCCCACTTCCTTTTTGCCCCCACACACCCAACCTCCCTGTTGCAACCACCTACACCCTTCCCTGTTGCCCCCACCCACCCACATACCCCCTTCCCTGTTGACCCAACAGAGACACCCACACCCGTTCCCTTTGACGCCATCCATGCAAACCCTTCCATGTTGCCCCAACCCACCCATTTTCCTGTTTCCCCCCACCGCCTTCCCTGTTGCCCCCACCCTCCCACCCCCTGCCATGTAACCTGCATCCACACACCCAACACATTCCCTGTTACCCGCCACCACCCACTAACCACCTTCCCTGTTGCTCCCACACACACACCCAATCCTTCCCTGTTGCCCCCACACACGGACCCACCCCCTTTCCTGTTGACCCTACCCACAAATCCACCACCTCACTGTTTCCCACCTCACCTGCTTCTGTTGCCCACACCCACTCACACAACCCCTCCCTATTGTCCTGTTGACCCCACCCACCATCCCAACCACCCCTTCCCTGTTTCCCCAAACACACACCAAACCCTTTCCCTGTTGCCCCCACTCACTCACCCACCACTTTCCCTGTTGCCCCCACCAACCCATCCACCCACTCTCATCCCTGTTGCCCCCAACCATCAACACACCCCTTCTCTGTTGTCCCCAACCACCAAGCCCCTTCCCTGTTGCCCCACCCACCTGCATTATCCTGTTGCCCCCACACACCCCACCGCCCTGTTGCCACCACACACACCCTTCACTGTTGCCCCCACCTACCCAACCACCCCCTACCCTGTTGCCTCCACCCACCCAGCCACCCACTCCCTTCCCTGTTGCCCCCAAACACCCAGCCAGCCCCTTCCCTGTTGCCCCCACCCACCCGCTTCCCTGTTGCCCCCACCCACCCCACTTCATTTTTGCCCCCACACACCCAACCTCCCTGTTGCAACCACCCACACACTTCCCTGTTGCCCCCACCCACCCACCCCCTTCCCTGTTGACCCCACCCACCACCTTCACTGTTGCCCCCAGCCACCTCCTTCCCTATTGCCCCCACACACCCAAAAACCCTGTTGCCACCACCCACATCCTTCCCTGTTGCCCCCACCCACCCAACCATACCCTTCCCTGTTGCCCCCACCCACCCACACACCCCCTTCCCTGTTGACCTCACCCAATTCCCTGTTGCCGCCACCCAACCATCACCTTCCATGTTGCCCCCACCCTCCCACCCTATTCGATGTTGCCACCCAACCCACACACCCACTTCCCTGTTGCCCCCACCCACCCATACACCCCCTTCCCTGATGCCCCAACCCACCCACTCATCCCCTTCCCTATTGTCCCAGCACACCCAAACAGCCCCTTCCCTGTTGCCCCACCCCAAACACCCACCGCCTTCCATGTTGCCCCAACCCACCCACACACCCCTTTCAATATTGGCCCAACACACCCACCCACCACTTTCCCTGTTGCCCCCTCCCACACACCCACCACTTTCCCTGTTGACCCCACCCACTCACCCACCCACCCCCTTCCCTGTTGCGCCCACCCACCAACCTCCTTCCCTGTTGCCCCCACCCAACCACCCTCACTTCCCTGTTTCCCCCAAACACCCACCCACCCGCTTCCTTGTTGCCCCTAGCCACCCCCTTCCCTGTTGGCCCCACTCACTCACCCACCCCTTCCCTGTTGCCCCCACCCACCCCTTCACTGTTGCCCCCACCCACACACCAAACCCTTTCCCTGTTGCCCCACTCACTCACCAGCCCCTTCCCTGTTGCCCCCACCAACCCATCCACCCACTCCCTCCCTGTTGTCCCCAACCATCAACCCACCCTCTTCCCTGTTGCCCCCACCCACCTCACTACACTGTGACCCCCCACTACCCAACCACTTCCTTCCCTGTTGCCTCCACCCACCCATCCACCCACTCCCTTCCCTGTTGCCCCCAAACACCCACCCACCCCTTCCCTGTTGCTCCCACCCACCCCCTTCCCTGTTGCCTCCACCCCCACACTTCCTTTTTGCCCACACACACCCAACCTCCCAGTTGCAACCACCCACACCCTTCCCTGTTGCTCCCACCCACCCACATACCCCCTTCCCTGTTGACCACAACCAGACACCCAGCCCCTTCAACTTTGACCCCACCCAACCACACCCATCCCTGTTGCCACCACACACACCCTTACCTGTTACCCCCACCATCACACACTCCCCCTTCCCTGTTGCACTCACCCACCCACTTATCCCATTCCCTGTTGCTCCCACCCACCCCGTTCCCTGTTGCCCCCAACCACCCACACAAACCACCCCTGTTGCCCCAACCCATCCACCCATCAAGTTCCCTATTGCCCCACACCAGACAAACAGCCCCTTCACTTTAGCCACACCCCACCCATCCACTGCCTTCCATGTTGCCCCAACACACCCACTCACCCCTTCCCTGTTGCCCCCAACCACCCACTTCTTTCCTTGTTGCGCCAACACACCCACCCACCACCTTCCTTGTTGCATCTACCCACCCACCCACCCACATCCCTGTTGCCCCCACCCACACACATACGCACCCCCTTCCCTGTTGTCCCCACACACCCACCCACTCATCCCTTCCCTGTTGCCACCACCCACCCAACCTCTTCCCTGTTGCCCCCACCCACCCACCACCTTCAATGTTGCCCCCACCCATACACCCACCCCCTTCGCTATTGCCCCCACCCACCCACACCCTTCCCTTTTGCCCCCAAACACCCACCCACACACTTCCTTGTTGCCCCCACCCACCCACTAAACCCTTTACCTGTTGCCCCCACTCACTCATCCACCCCCTTCCCTGTTGCTCCCAACTTCCCAACCAGCCCCTGCACTTTGCCCCCGCCCTCCCACACTCCCCTTCCCTGTTGGCCCCACCCACCCACCAAATCTATTCCATTTTCCCCCACTCACTCACCCTCCCTTTCCCTGTTGCCCCCATCCACCCATCCACACCCTTCCATGTTGCCCACACCCATCAACCCCCATCCCTGTTGCCTCCACCAATCCCCACTAACCTGTTGCCCCCACACACCCAACCTCCCTGTTACCACCACCCACACCCTTCCCTGTTGCCCCCTCTCAATCACCTACCCCTTCCCTTTTGCCCCAACCCACCCATTTCCCTGTTGCCCCCACCACATTCCCTGTTGCCGCCACCCACCCACCACCTTCCCTGTTGCCCCCACCCACTCACTCATCCAAATCCCAGCTGCCCCCAACAACACACATCCCCTTCCCTGTTGACCCACCCACGGACCAACATCCTTCCCAGTTGCCCCCACCCACCTGCTTCCCAATTTCCCCCACCCAACCAGCCACTGGCTTCCTGTTGCCCGTACCCCCATCCCAGTTTACCACACCCACCAACCCAACTACCCACTTCTCTGTTGCCCCCACCCTGTCACCCACCCCCTTCCCTGTTGCCCCCCGAACACATGCACCTCCTTCCATGTAGCCCACAACACACCAACCCACCCCATTCCCTGTTGCCCCCACCCCCATCCCTGTTGAACCCACACTGCCACAAACCCACCCACTTGTCTGTTCCCCCATTCCACCCACTCACCCCCTTCCCTGTTGCCCCCACCCACCCATCTCCATCCTTGTTGCACCAACACACCCACCTACCACCTTCCCTGTTGCCCCAAGCCACACACACACCCCCTTCCCTGTTGACCAACCCACGGACCCACATCCTTCCCGGTTGCCCCCACCCACCTGCTTCCCAGTTTCCCCCACCCAACCACCCACCGCCTTCCTTGTTGCCCCTACCCCCTTCCCAGTTTATCCCACCCACCAACCCAACCACTCACTTCTCTGTTGCACCCACCCACCCACCCACCCCCTTTCCTGTTGCCCCACTCCATCCACCCACCCAACTCCATCCATGTTGCCCCAACACACCCAACTACCCCCTTCCCTGTTGCCCCCACACTCCCACAAACCCACCTACTTGCCTGTTGCACACACACACCCACCACCTTCGCAGCTGCCCCCTCCCACACTACCAGCCCCTTCCCTGTTGTCCCCACCCACCCACCAAACACTTTCCCTGTTTCCCCCACACTCCCACACCGCCACCCATTTGTCTGTTGCCCCCATCCACCCACCCCATTCACTGTTGACTACACCCAGCCACCCACCCGCTTCCATGTTGAGCCCAACCAGCTACCACCTTCCCTGTTGCCCCCACACACCAACCCACACAACCACTTCCCTGTTGCCTCCACCCACGGACCCACCCCCTTCCCTGTTGCCCCCACACAACCACACCCATCCCTGTTGCCATAACACACCCCCTTACCTGTTGCCTCCACCATCACATCTGCCCCGATCCCTGTTGCACCCACCCACCCACCTACCCCATTCCCTGTTGCTCCCACCAACCACCTTCCCTGTTGCCCCCAACCACCCTCACAAATCTCCCCTGTTGCCCCAACCCACACACACATCCCATTCCCTATTGCCTCGCGCCACCCAAACAGCCCCTTCACTGTTGCCCCACCCCACCCACCAAACGCCTTCCATGTTTCCCCAACCCACCCACACACACCCATCCCTGTTGCCCCCACCCACCTCCTTCCTTGTTGCACCAACACACTCACGCACCACCTTCCTTGTTGCCCCTACCCACCAACCCACCCATCTCCCTGTTGACCCACACACCCACCCACCCACAACGTTCCTTCTTGCCCTCACCCACCCAACACCTTCCCTGTTGCCCCCACCCAACCACCCACTTTCCTGTTGCCACCACCCACACACCCATGCTCTTCACTGTTGCCCCCACCCACCCACCCCCTTCCCTGTTGCCCTCAAAAACCCACCCACAAGCTTCCTCATTGCCCCCACACACCACCTTGCCTGTTGCCCCCACCCACCCACCAAACAATTTCCCTGTTGCCCCCACTCACTCACCCACCCTGTTCCCTGTTGCTTCCATCCACCCACCCACACCCTGCCATTTGCCCCCACCCTCCCACAATCCACTTCCCTGTTGCCCTCACCCACCCACACTTTCCCTGTTTTCCCCCACCTACTTACCCTCACTTTTCCTGTTGCCCCCATCCACCCATCCACCCACTTCCTTCCCTGTTGCCCCCTACCACCCACCAACCCCCTTCCCTGTTGCGCCATCCACCCCCACTACCCTCTGGTCACCACACACCCAACTTCCCTGTTGCCACCACCCACATCCTTCCCTGTTGCCCCCACTCAACCACCCACCCCTTCACTGTTGCCCCCACACACCCATTTCCCTCGTTCCTCCACCCTTTTCCCTGTTGCGCTCACCCAACCACACCCATCCCTGTTGCCACAAACACAACCCCTTACCTGTTGCCCCCACCATCACACCCACCCCCTTCCCTGTTGCACCCACCCACCCACCTACTCCATTCTCTGTTGCCCCAAACCACCCACACAAACCTTCACTGTTGCAACAACCCACCCACCCATCCCGTTCCCTATTGCCCCATGCTACCCAAACAGCCCCTTCACTGTTGCCTCACCCCACTCAACAACCGCCTTCAATGTTGCCCCAACCCCCCCACACACCCCTTCCCTGTTGCCCCATCACACCCACTCTCCCCCTTCCCTGGTGTCCCCACCCACCCACCACATTCCTTGTTGCCCCTAGCAACCCACCCACACCCTTCCCTGTTGCCCCCACATACTCACCCACCCCCTTCCCTGTTGCCCCCATCCACCCTCCCACTTCCCTTTTGCCCCAAACACACACCCAACCCCTTCGCTGTTGCCCCCATCCACCCAACGCCTTCCCTTTTGCCCCCAAACTCCCACACTCCCCTTCCCTGTTGCCCCCACCCACCCACCAAACACATCCTGTTTTCCCCCACTAAATCACCCTCCCCTTCCCCATTGCCCCCATCTACCCATCCACCCAATGCCTTCCCTGTTGCCCCCACACACACACCCACACACCCCCTTCCAATTTGCCCCCAGCCACACACACACACCCTTCCCTGTTGACCCACCCACGGACCAACATCCTTCCCTGTTGCCCCCACCCACCTGCTTCGCAGTTTCCCTCACCCCCACACCCACTGCCTTCCCTGTTGCCCGTACCCCCTTCCCAGTTTACCACACCCACCATTCCAACCACCCACTTCTCTTTTGCTCCCACCCTGCCACCCACCCCCTTCCCTGTTGCCCCCAGAACACACGCACCTCCTTCAATGTTGCCCCCAACCACCCACCACCTTTCCTGTTGCGCCACTCAACCCACACACCCAACCCCATCCATGTTGCCCCAACACTCCCACCCTCAACTTTCCCTATTGCCCCCACGCACCCCCACACCCACCCCCTTTCCTGTAGCTCCCACCCCATCACTGTTGAACGCACAGTCCCACAAACCCAGCCACTTGTCTGTTCCGCCACCCACCCACCCCCTTCGCAGTTACTCCCACCCACACTACCAGCCCCTTCCCTGTTTCCCCACCCACCTACCAAACACTTTCCCTGTTGCCCCCACACTCCCACACAACCATCCATTTGTCTGTTGCCTCCACCCACACACCCCTTTCACTATTGACTACACCCAGACACCCACCTCCTTCCCTGTTGAGCCCAACAAGCTACCACCTGCCCTGTTGTCCCCACACACCAACCGACCCAAACCCTTCCCTGTTGCCACCACCCATGGAGCCAACCCTTCCCTCTTGGCCCACTCAACCACACCCATCCCTGTTGCCACAACACAACCCCATACCTTTTGCCCCCACCATCACACCCACCCCCTTCCCTGTTGAACCCACCCACCGACTCACACCCTTCCCTGTTGCCCCCAACCAACTGCACAAACCATCACTGTTGTCACAACCCACCCAGCCATTCCATTCCCTATTGCCCCAATCCACCCACACAGCCCCTTCCCTGTTGCCCCCACCCACCCACCTCATTCCTTGTTGCACCAACACACCCACCTACCACTTTTCTTGTTGTCCCTAACCACCCACCCACCCCTTCCCTGTTGCCCCCAGCCACACACACACCCCCTTCCCTGTTGACCCACCCACGGACCAACATCCTTCCTTGTTGCCCCCACCCACCTGCTTCCCAGTTTCCCCCACCCCCTACCCACTGCCTTCCCTGTTGCCCGTACCCCCTTCCCAGTTTACCACACCCACCAACCCAACTACCCACTTCTCTGTTGCCCCTACCCTGCCACCCACCCCCTTCCCTGTTGCCCCCAACCAACTGCACAAACCTTCACTGTTGTCACAACCCACCCACCCATTCCATTCCATATTGCCCCAATCCACCCACACACCCCATTCCCTGTTGCCCCATTCTGCCCACTCACCCCCTTCCCTGTTGCCCCCACCCACCCACCTCCTTCCTTGTTCCACCAACACACCCACCTACCACCTTCCTTGTTGCCCCTAACCACCCACCCACCTCCTTCCCTGTTGCCCCCACACACCCATCCACCCACCCCCTTCCCTGTTGCCCCCAGCCACACACACAACCCCTTCCCTGTTGACCCACCCACGGACCCACATCCTTCCCTGTTGCCCCCACCCACCCTCTTCCCAGTTTCCCCCACCCACCCACCCACCTCCTTCCTTGTTGCCCCTACCCCGTTCCTAGTTTACCCCACCCACCTACCCAACATCCCACTTCTCTGTTGCCCTGACACTGCCACCCACCCCCTTCCCAGTTTACCCCACCCACCTACCCAACATCCCACTTCTCTGTTGCCCCGACACTGCCACCCACCCCCTTCCCTGTTGCCCCCAGAACCCATGCACCCCCTTCAATGTTGCACCCTCCCACCCACCCACCCCCTTTCCTGTTGCCCCACTCCATCCACCCACACAACCCCATCCATGTTGCCCCAACACACCCAACTACGCCCTTCCCAGTTGCCCCATCCCACCTACTCACCCATTCCCTTCCCTGTTGCCCCCACCCCCTTCCCTGTTGCCCCCACACTCCCACAAACCCACCTACTTGCCTGTTACCCCCCACACACCCACCCCTATCACAGCTGCCCCCTCCCACACTACCAGCCCCTTCCCTGTTGTCCCACCCACGCAACAAACACATTCGCTGTTGCCCCCCACACTCCCACACAACCACCCATTTGTCTGTTGCCCCCACCCACCCACCCCATTCGCTGTTGACTACACCCAGCCACCCACCCACTTCCATGTTGAGCCCAACCAGCCGCCACCTTCCCTGTTGCCCCCACACACCAACCCAAACAACCACTTCCCTGTTTCCCCCACCCACAGACCCACCCCCTTCCCTGTTGCCCCCACCCAACCACACCCATCCCTGTTGCCATAACACACCCCCTAACCTGTTGCCCCCACCATCACACCCGCACTCTTCCCTGTTGCACCCACCCACCCACCTACCCCATTCCCTGTTGCTCCCACTGACCACCTTCCCTGTTGCCCCCAAAAACCCTCACAAACCTCCCCTGTAGCCCCAACCCTCCCACACATGCCATTCCCTGTTGCTCCACGCCACACAAACAGCCCCTTCACTGTTGCTCCACCCCTCCCACCAACCACCTTCCATGTTTCCCCAACCCACCCACACACCCCCTTCCCTGTTGCCCCCACACAACTCCTTCCTTGTTGCGCCAACACACCCACCCACCACCTTCCTTGTTGCCCCTACCCACCAACCCTCCCATCTCCCTGTTGACCCCACACACCAACCCATCCACAACCTTCCCTCTTACCCTCACCCACCGAACCCCTTCCCTGTTGCCCCCACCCACCCACCCACTTTCCTGTTGCCCCCACCCAGACCCTTCGCTGATGCCCCCTCCCACCCACCCCCTTCCCTGTTGCCCTCAAACACCCACCCATAAGCTTCCGCGTTGTCCCCACCCACCACCTTGCCTGTTGCCCCCACCTACCCACCAAACACTTTCCCTGTTGCCCTGACTCACTCACCCATCCCATTCCCTGTTGCTTCCACCCACCCACCCACACCCTGCATTTTGCCCCCACCCTCCCACAATCCCCTTCCCTGTTGCCCCCACACACCCACCACTTTCCCTGTTTTCCCCCACCCACTTACCCTCCCTTTTCCTGTTGCCCCCATCCACCCATCCACCCACTTCCTTCCCTGTTGCCCCCAACCAACCACCAGCCCCCTTCCCTGTTGCCCCCACCCACCCCCACTACCCTGTCACCACCACACACCCAACCTCCCTGTTGCCACCACCCACATCCTTCCCTGTTGTCCCCACTCAACCACCCACCCCCTTCCCTGTTGCCCCCACAGACCCATTTCCCTTGTTCCTCCACCCTTTTCCCTGTTACCCCCCACTCAACCACACCCATCCCTGTTGCCACAACACACCCCCTTACCTGTTCCCCACTCCATCACACCCACCGCCTTACCTGTTGCCCCCACCAGCACACCCACATCCTTCCCTGTTGCACCCAGCCACCCACCCACCCCCTTCCTTGTTGCCCCAAACCACCCAAACAAACCTTCACTGTTGCAACAACCCACCCACCCATCCCGTTCCCAATTGCCACATTCCACCAAAACAGCCCTTTCACTGTTGCCCCACCCCACCCAACAACCACCTTACATGTTGCCCCAACTCACCCACCCACCCCCTTCCCTGTTGCGCCATCACACCGACTCTCCCCCTTCCCTGGTGCCTCCACCCACCCACCTCCTTCCTTGTTGCGCCAACACACCCACCCACCACCTTCCTTGTTGCCCCTAACCACCCACCAACCGCCTTCCCTGTTGCCACCACCCACCCACATACCCACCCCCTTCCCTGTTGCCCCCACACACCCACCCACACACCCCCATCCCTGTTGCCCCCACCCACCCTCCCATTTCCCTGTTGCCCCCAAACACACATCCACCCCCTTTACTGTTGCCCCCACACCCACCCAACCCCTTCCCTTTTGCCCCCAAACACCCACATTCCCCTTCCCTGTTGCCCCCACCCACCCACCAAACTCTTACCCTGTTTTCCCCCACTCTCTCACCCTCCCCTTCCCCATTGCCCCCATCCACCCATCCACCCACTGCCTTCCCTGTTGCCCCCAACCACCCACCCACCTGCTTCCCTGTTGCCCCCACCCACCAACCCCTTTCCATGTTGCCACCACCCACACCCTTCCGTGTTGCCCCCACTCAACCACCCACCAACTTCTCTGTTGCCCCCACCCTCAAAACCCCTTCCATGTTGCCCCCACCCACCAACCCATCCAAATCCCTGCTGCCCCCAACCACACACACACCCCCTTCCCTGTTGACCCACCCACTCACATACCCACCCCCTTCCCTCTTCCCCCACATACCCACCCATCCCACCCCCTTCCCTGTTGTCCCCACCCACCCTCCCACTTCCCTGTTGCCCCCAAACACACACCCAACCCCTTCGCTGTTGACCCCACCCACCCAACCCCTTCCCTTTGGCCCCCAAACACCCACACTCCCCTTCCCTGTTGCCCCCACCCACCCACCAAACACTTACCCTGTTTTCCCCCACTAACTTGCCCACCCCTTCCCCATTGCCCTCATCCACCCATCCACCCACTGCCTTCCCTGTTGCCCCCAACCACTCACTCATCCAAATCCCTGCTGCCCCGAGCCACACACACACCCCTTTCCCTGTTGACCCACCCACGGACCAGCATCCTTCCCTGTTGCCCCCACCCACCTGCTTCCCAGTTTCCCCCACCCCCCACCCACTGCCTTCCCTGTTGCCCATACCCCCTTCCCAGTTTACCACACCCACCAACCCAACCACCCACTACTCTGTTGCCCCCACCCTGCCACCCACTCCCTTCCCTGTTGCCCCCAGAACACAGGCACCTCCTTCCATGCTGCCCCCAACAACCCACCCCCATTCCTGTTGACCCACTCCACCCACACACCCAACCCCATCCATGTTGCCCCAGCACACCCACCCTCAACTTTCCCTATTGCCCCCACCCACCCATACACCCACCCCCTTTCCTGTTGCCCCCCACCCCCATCCCTGTTGAACCCACACTCGCACAAACCCACCCACTTTTCTGTTGCCCCACCCACCCATCCCCATCGCAGTTGCTCCCACCCATACTACCAGCCCCTTCCCTGTTGTCCCCACTCACCCACCAAACACTTTCCCTGTTGCCCCCACACTCCCACACATCCCCCCATTTGTCTGTTGCCTCCACCCACCCACCCCCTTCACTGTTGACTACACCCAGACACCCACCTCCTTCCCTGTTGAGCCCAACCAGCCACCACCTTCCCTGTTGTCCCCACACACCAACCCACCCAAACCCTTCCCTGTTGACACCACCCACGGAGCCAACCCTTCCCTGTTGGCCCACCCAACCACACCCATCCCTGTTGCCACAACACACCACCATACCTTTTGCCCCCACCATCACACCCATCCCTTTCCCTGTTGCACCCACCCACCCACTCACCCCCTTCCCTGTTGACCCCGACCAACTGCACAAACCTTCACTGTTGTCACAACCCACCCACCCATTCCATTCCCTATTGCCCCAATGAACCCACACATACCCTTCCCTCTTGCCCCATTCCACCCACTCACCCCTTTCCCTGTTGCCACCACCCACCCACCTCATTCCTTGTTGCACCAACACACCCACCTACCACCTTCCTTGTTGCCCCTAAAAACCCACCAACCCCCTTCCCTGCTGCCCCCACACACCCACCCACCCACCCCTTTCCCTGTTGACTCACCCATGGACCCACATCCTTCCCTGTTGCCCCCACCCACCCACTTCACAGTTACGCCCTTCCAACCACCCACTGCCTTCCTTGTTGCCCTTACCCCCTTCCCAGTTTACTCCACCAACCAACCCAACCACCCACTTCTCTTTTGCCCCCAACCCTGCCACCCACCGCCTTCCCTGTTGCCCCCAGAACCCACGCACCCCCTTCAATGTTGCACCCCCCCCACCCACCCACCCCATTTCCTGTTGCCCCACTCCATCCACCCACCCAATCCCATCCATTTTGCCCCAACACACCCAACTACGCTCTTCGCTGTTGCCCTATCCCACCCAACCACACAATGCCTTCCCTGTTGACCCAACCCCCTTCCCTGTTGCCTCCACACACCCACAAACCCACCTACTTGCCTGTTACCCCCACACACACACTCCCTTCGCAGCTGCCCCCTCCCACACTACCAGTCCCTTCCCTGTTATCCCCACCCACCCACCAAACACTTTCCCTGTTGCCCCCACACTCCCACACAAACACCCATTTGTCTGTTGCCCCCACCCACCCACCCCATTTGCTGTTGACTACACCCAGCCACCCACCAGCTTCCATGTTGAGCCCAACCTGCCACCACCTTCCCTGTTGCCCCCACACACCAACCCACACAACCACTTCCCTGTTGCCCCCACCCACGGAACCACCCCCTTCCCTGTTGCCCCCACCCAACCACACCCATCCCTGTTGCCACAACACACCCCCATACCTGTTGCCTCCACCATCACACCCACCCCCTTCCCTGTTGCACCCACCCACCCACCTACTGCATTCCCTGTTGCTCCCACCCACCCCCTTCCCTGTTGCCCCAAACCACCCACACAAACCTTCACTGTTGCAACAACCAACCTACCAATCCCCACGCCACCCAAACAGCCCCTTCACTGTTGCCCCCCCCCACCCACCCACCGCCTTCCCTGTTGCCCCAACCCCCCCCCACACACCCCCTTCCCTTTTGCCCCATCACACCCACTCTCACCCTTCCCTGGTGCTGCCACCCACCCACTTCCTTCCTTGTTGCCCCTACCCACACATCCACCACCTTCCCTGTTGCCCCCACCCACCCACATACCCACCCCATTCCCTGTTGCCCCCACACACCCACACACACACCCCCATCCCTGTTGCCCCCACCCACCCTCCCACTTCCCTGTTGCCCCCAAAAACACACCCACACCCTTTGCTGTTGCCCCCACCCACCCAACCCCTTCCCTTTTGCCCCAAACACCCACACTCCCCTTCCCCGTTGCCCCCACCCACCCACCAAACCCTTACCCTGTTTTCCCCCACTCACTCACCCTCCCCTTCCCCATTGCCCCCATCCACCCATCCACCACTGCCTTCCCTGTTGCCCCCAACCTCCCACCCACCCGCTTCCCTGTTGCCCCCACCTACCAACCCCCTTCCATGTTGCCCCCACCCACCCCCACTACCCTCTTGCACCCACACAACCAACCTTCCTGTTGCCACCACCCACACCCTTTCCTGTTGCCCCCACTCAACCACCCACCAACTTCCCTGTTGCCCCCACCCTCAACACCCCTTCCATGTTGCTCCCACCCACCCACCCATCCAAATCCCTGCTGCCCCCAACCACACACACACGCCCTTCCCTGTTGCCTGTACCCCCTTCCCTGTTTACCCCACCCACCAGCCAAACCATGCACTTCTCTGTTACCCCCAACCTGCCACCCACCTTCCCTGTTGCCCCCAGAACACACGCACCCCCTTCCATGTCGACCCCACCCACCCCCTTCCCTGTTGACCTCAACCAGCCACCACCTTCACTGTTGCCCCCACTCCCTTCCCGGTTGTCCTTACCCAACTGTCGACCCCCTTACCTGTTGCCCCCAACCCATTCCCTGTTGCTGCCACCCAACCACCCCCTTCCGTGTTGCCCCCACCCACCCACCCCTTCGCTGTTGCCCCCACCCTCCTACCCCCTTCCCTGTTGCCCCCACCATCTCACCCCCTTCCATGTTGTCCCCACCCATCCACCCACTAACCTGTTGCCCCCACCCACCCATCCACACCCTTCCCTGTTGACCCCCACCCAACGACCAACTCCCTTCCCTGTTGCCCCCACCACCCTCCCTGTTGCCACCACCCACACTCCCACACCCTTCCCTGTTGCCCCCACCCATGGACACACATCCTACACTGTTGGCCCCATCCACATACCCACCACTTTCACTATTGCCCCCACTCACCTTCTTCCCTGTTGCCCCCACCCAGCCACCCCCTTAACTGTTGCCCACACCCACTCAGCCACCACCTTCCCTGTTGCCCCACCCCACCCACGCACCCCCTTCCATGTTTCCCCAGCCCACCCACCCCTTCCTTGTCACCCCCATCTACACAACCGCCCACTTCCCTGTTGCCCCCACCCAACCACCTACACACACACACTCCCTTCCCTGTTGTCCCACCCAACTAAACCCATCCCTTTTGCCACGACACACCCCCTTACCTCTTGCCCCCGCCATCACACCCACCCCCTTCCCTGTTGCACCCACACACCCACCTTCCCCATTCCCTGTTGCTGCCACCCACCCCCTTCCCTGTTGCCCCCAACTACCCACACAAACCTCCCCTGTTGCCCCAACCCACACACACATCCCATTCCCTATTTCCCCACGCCACACAAACAGACACTTCCATGTTGACCCACCCCACCCACTGACCACATTCCATGTTGCCCCAACCCACTCACACACCCCCTTCCCTGTTGCCCCATCCCACCCACTCACCCCCTTCCCTGTTGCCCCTACACACCCAACTCCTTCCTTGTTGTGCCAACACACCCACCCACCACCTTCCTTGTTGGCCCCCCCACCCACCGACATACCCAGACCCTTCCCTGTTGCCCACACCCACCCAAACTCTTCCCTGTTGCCCCCACCCACCCATCCCCTTCCCTGTTGCCCCCACCCACACACCCACCCCCTTCGCTTTTGCCCCCACCCACGAAGCCACTTCCCTGTTGCCCCCACCCTCCCACCCCCTTCCATGTTGCCCCCACCCAACCCCTTCCCTGTTGCCCCCACCCTCCCACCCCCTTCCATGTTGCCCCCACCCATCCACCCACTTCCCTGTTGTCCCCTCCCACCCATTCACCACGTTCCCTGTTGACCCCCAACCACCCACACAACCCTCCCATATTGCCCCAACCGACCCAAACACCCCCTTCCATGTTGCCTCACCCCACCCAAAAAGCCCCTTCCCTGTTGCCCCACCCCATCCATCAATTGCCATCGATCTTACACCAACCCACACACCCACTTCCCTGTTGCTTCCTCCGAGCCACTCACCCCCTTCCCTGTTTCCTCCACCCACCAACACACCCACCACCTTCCCTGTTGCCCCAACCCAGTCACCAGCCCACCCTCTTCCCTGTTGCCCCCACCCAACCACCCCCTACCCTGTTGCCCCTACCCAACCACCCCCCCCCTTCCCTGCTTCCCCCAAACACCCACCCATCCACTTCCTTGTTGCCCCCCACCCACCCCCTTCCCTGTTGGCCCTACCCACACACCAAACCGTTTCCCTGTTGCCCCCCACTCACTCACCCACCCCCTTCCCTGTTGCCCCCACCCATCCATCCACCCACACCCTTCCCTGTTGCCCCCACCCACCTCCTTCCCTGTTGCCCCCACCCAACCCCCTTCCTTTTTGCCCCCACACACCCAACCTCCCTGTTGCAACCACCTACACCCTTCCCTGTTGCCCCCACCCACTCACATACCCCCTTCCCTGTTGTCCCCAACAAGACACCCACCTCCTTCCCCTTTGAGCCCAACCATGCACCCTCTTCCATGTTGCCCCAACCCACCCATTTTCCTGTTGCCCCCACCCCCTTCCATGTAGCCCCCATCCACACAACAAACACATTCCCTGTTACCCACAGCCACTCACTAACCACCTTCCCTGTTGCCCCCCACCCACGGACCCAACCCTTCCCTGTTGACCCCACGCACTATCCCACCCACCCCTTCCCTGTTGCCCCAAACACACACCAAAACATTTCCCTGTTGCACCCACTCACTCACCCACCCCCTTCCCTGTTGCCCCCACACAACAAACCACCCACCCACTTCCCTGTTGCCCCGACCCACCCAACTCCTGCCCTGTTGCCCCCACTCCCTTCCCTGTTGCCCTTACCCGTCCATGCACACCCTTCCCTGTTGCCCCAAATCACCCATTTCTATGTTGCCCCCACCCCATTCCCTGTTGCACACACCCACCCACCCCCTTCCCTGTTGCCCCCACCCTTCCACCCCCTTCCATGTTGCCCCCACCCACACACCCACCCACTTTCCTGTTACCCCCACCCACCCATCCACCCCCTTCCCTGTTGACCGCAACCAGCCACCACCTACCCTGTTGCCACCACACTCCAATCCACCCACCCCATTTCCTGTTGCCCCCACTGACCCACCTCCTTCCCTGTTGCCCCCACTCCCTTCCCTGTTGCCCTTAACCAACCACCCACCCCTTCCCTGTTGCCCCAACCCACCCATTTCCATGTTGCCCCCACCCCATTCTCTGTTGCCGCCACCCAACCGCCCCCTTCCCTGTTGCACACACCCACTCACCCATCCCTGTTCCTGTTGCCTGACCCCTACCACCCAACACCATCCAAGTTGCCCCAGTCCACCCACCCACCCCCTTCCCTGTTGCCCCCCCAACCACCCACCTACCAACTTCCCTGTTGCCCTCACCCACCCACCCACCCCCTTCCCTGTTGCCCCCACACACCCACAAACCCACCCCCTTCGCAGTTGCCCCCATCCACACACCCAGCCCCTTCCCTGATGTCCCCACCGACCCACCAAACACTTTCGCTGTTGCCCCCACACTCCCACACAACCACCCATTTATCTGTTGCCCCCACCCACACACCCGCTTCCCTGTTGACCCCAACCAGCCACCACCTTCCCTGTTGCCCCCACACAACAAACCACCCACCCACTTCCCTGTTGCCCCGACCCATCCAACTCCTTCCCTGTTGCCCACACTCCCTTCCCTGTTGCCCTTACCCGTCCATGCACACCCTTCCCTGTTGCCCCAAACCACCCATTTCTATGTTGCCCCCACCCAATTCCCTGTTGCACACACCCACCCACCCCCTTCCCTGTTACCCCCACTCTTCCACCCCCTTCCATGTTGCCCCCACCCACACACCCACCACTTTCCTGTTACCCCCCACCCACCCATCCATCCCCTTCCTTGTTGACCGCAACCAGCCACCACCTACCCTGTTGCCACCACACTCCAATCCACCCACCCCGTTTCCTGTTGCCCCCACTGACCCACCTCCTTCCCTGTTGCCCCCACTCCCTTCCCTGTTGCCCTTACCGAACCACCCACCCCTTCCCTGTTGTCCCAACCCACCCATTTCCATGTTGCCCCCACCCCATTCTCTGTTGCCGCCACCCTCCCACCCCCTTCCATGTTGCCCCACCCACCCACTTCCCTGTAACCCCCACCTTCCCATCCATCCACCCACTTCCCTGTTGACCACCAACCACCCACCAACCCTCTTCCCTGTTGCCTCCACCACCTTCCCTGTTGCCCCCATCCACCCACAGCCCCTTCCCTGTTGCCCCTACCCACGGACACACATCCTTCCCTGTTGCCCCCATCCACAGACCCACCACCTTCCCTGTTGCCCCCACCCACCTGCTTCCCAGTTGCCCCCAACTGCCCACACACCCCCTTCCCTGTTGCCTGCACCACCTTCCCTTTTGCCCCCACCCAGCCACCCAATCCCTTTCCTTTTGTCCCAAAACACACGCACCCCCTTCCATGTTGCCCCCCCCACCCACCCACCCACTTAACTGTTGCGCTCACCCACCCAGCCATCACCTTCCCTGTTGCCCCACTCCACCCACGCAACCCCTCCATGTTGCCCCAGCCCACCCAACCACCCCTTCCCTGTTGCCCCCATCCACAAAAATGCCCCCTTCCCTGTTGCCCTCACCCAATCACCCACACACACACTTCCTTCCTGGTTGCCCACACCCAACCACAAGTTCTTCAAGTTCTGTCGAAGGGTCATGAGGACTCGAAACGTCAACTCTTTTCTTCTCCGCCGATGCTGCCAGACCTGCTGAGTTTTTCCAGGTAATTCTGCTTTTGTTTCCCAACCACACCCATCCCTGTTGCCATCATACACCCTCTCACCTTTTGCCCCCACCATCACACCCATCCCCTTCACTGGTGCACCCATCCACCCACCTACTCCATTCCCTGCTGCTCCCACCCACCCCCATCCCTGTTGCGCACAACCACCCACACAAACCTCCCCTGTTGCCCCAACCCACCCGCCCATCCCATTCACTGCTCCCCACGCCACCCAGACAGACCCTTCCCTGTTGCCCCACCCCACCCATCCACTCCTTTCATGTTGCCCAACCCACCCACACACCCCCTTCCCTGTTGCCCCATCCCACCCAGTCACACCCTTCCCTGTTGCCCCCACCCAGTCACCTCCTTCCTTGTTGCGCCAACACTCCCACCCCCCACCTAACTTGTTGCCCCTATCCACCCACTCACCCACTTCTGTGTTGCCCCCAACCACCCACATACCCACAACCTTCCCTGTTGCCCCCACACACCCACCCACCCAAATACCTGCTGCCCCCCGCCATACACACACCCCCTTCCCTGTTGCCCCCACCCTGTTACCCGCCCCCTTCCCTGTTGCCCCCAGAAGCCATGCACCCCCATCCATGTTGCCCCAACCCACCCACCCATCCCCTTCCCTGTTGCCCCCACCCACCCACCCACTTCCCTGTTGCCCCCACACCCTTCCCTGTTGCCCCCACACTCCCACAAACCCACTGAGTTTTCTATAGCCCTAACCCACCCAACCCCCTTCGCAGTTGCCCCCACCCACCAAACTTTCCCTGTTGCCGTCAAACTCACACACAACCACCCATTTGTCTGTTGCCCCCACCCACCCCCTTCGCTGTTGACTACACCCAGCCACCCCCTTCCCTGTATACGCCAACCAGCCACCATCTTCCCTGTTGCCCCCACACACCAACCCACCCACCCACTTCCCTGTTGCCCCCACCCATCCACCTCCTTCCCTGTTGCCCCCACTCCCTTCCCTGTTGCCCTTACCCAACCACCCACCCTCTTCCCTGCTGCCCCAACCCAGCCATTTCCATGTTGCCCCGAACCCCATTCCCTGTTGCTGCCAACCAACCACCCCCTTCCCTGTTTCACCCACCCACCCACCCACTTCCCTGTTTCCCCCACCCACCCATCCACCCACTTACCTGTTGCCCCCCACCACCTTCCCTGTTGCCCCCACCCACACACCCACGCCCTTCCCTGTTGCCCCCAGCATTGACAGAAATCCTTCTCTGTTGCCCCCACCAATGGATCCACAACCTTCCTTGTTGCCCCCACCCACCTTCTTCCCCGTTGCCCCCACATGCCCACACAACCCCTTCCCTGTTGCCCACCCCCCCTTCCCTGTTGCCCCCCCACCAACCCACCCACCCCTTTAACTGTTGCCCCCCACCCACCAAGCCACCACCTTCCCTGTTGCCCCAAACCACCGACACTCCTCCTTCCCTGTTGCCCCCACATACCCACTCCATTCCCTGTTGCCCCCACATACCCACCCCTTACATGATGCCCCCACCCACCCAACCACCCCCCTTTTTTCTGCCCCCACCCACCCTCTCCCGCCCTTGGTGCCCCCAGCCACCCAGCAAACCCCTGCCCTGTTGCCCCACTAAATCACGCCCCCTTCCCTGTTTCCCCCAAACACCCAACCACCTGCTTCTTCGTTGGCCCCACCCTCCCCCTTCCCTGTTGGCCACACTCACTCATCCACCCCATTTCCTGTTGCCCCCACCCACCCACCCCCTTCCTTGTTGCCCATACCCACCCACGACTACACTGTTGCCCCCACTCACACACCATACCCTTCCCCTGTTGCCCCCATTCACTCACCCAGCCCTTCCCTGTTGCCCCCACCAACCCATCCAAACACCCCCTTCCCTGTTGCCCCCACCCACCCAACCACCAACTGCCTTCCCTGTTGACCCCAAACACCCACCCACCCCCTTCCCTGTTGCCCCCACCCACACCCTTACCTGTTGCCCCCACCCACCCAAATACCCCCTTCTCTGTTGACCCCAACCAGACACCCACCCCCTTCCCCTTTGACCCCACCCACGCAACCCCTTCCATGTTGCCCCAACCCAGCCAATTTCCTGTTGCCTCATCCCCTTCCCTGTTGCCCCCACCCTCCCACCCCTTTCCATGTAGCCCCCATCCACACACCCAACACATTCCCTGATACCCACACCCACTCACTAACCACCTTCCCTGTTGCCCCCACCCACAGACCCACCCCTTCCCTGTTGCCCCCACCCATGGACCCACCCCCTTCCCTGTTGCCACCACCCACGGGTCCACCACCTTCTCTGTTGCCCCCTCCCACCCACCCAACCCCTTCCCTGTTGCCCGCACCCCCTTCCCTGTTGACCCCACCCTCCATCCCACCCACCAGCTTGCCTCTTGCCCCCACCGAACCATCCACCCACTCCCTTCCCTGTTGCCCCCAACCATGAACCCACCCCCTTTCCTGTTACCCCCAACCACCAACCCCCTTCCCTGTTGCACCCAACCACCCCCACTATCCTGTTGCCCACACCCACGGACCCACCCCTTCCCTGTTGCCCCCACCACCTTCCCTGTTGCCCCCACCCATGGACCCACCCCTTCCCTGTTGCCACCACCCACGGATCCACCACCTTCTCTTTTGCCCCCTCCCACCCACCCAACCACTTCCATGTTGCCCGCACCCCCTTCCCTGTTGACCCCACGGTCCATCACACCCACTCCTTTCTCTCTTGCCCCCACCAACCCATCCACCCACTCCCTTCCCTGTTGCCCCCAACCATGAACCCACCCCCTTTCCTGTTACCCCCAACCACCAACCCACTTCCCTGTTGCACCCAACCACCCCCACTATCCTGTTGCCCCCCACCCACCCAACCACCACCTTCCCTGTTGCTCCAACCACCCATCCACCCATTCCCTTCCTTATTGCCCCCAACCATGAACCCACCCCCTTCACTGTTGCCCCCCAGCCTCCCACTTCCCTGTTTCCCCAACCCACCCTCCTTCCCTGTGCCATCACACAGCCCACCTCCCTGTTGCAACCACCCACACCCTTCCCTGTTGCCCCCACCCACCCAACCACCACCTGCCCTGTTGCCCCCACCCACCCACACAACCCCTTCCCTGTTGATCCCACACAGACAACCCACTTTCCCCTTTGACCCCACCCACGCACCCCCTTCCATGTTGCCCCAACCCACCCATTTGCCTGTTGCCCCCCACACCCTTCTCTGTTGCCCCCAACCTCCCACCCTCTTCCATGTTGCCCCCATCCTCACACCCAACACATTCCCTGTTACCCGCACCTACCCACTAACCAGTTTCCCTGTTGCCCCCACCCACCCAACCACCACCTTCCCTGTTGCTCCACCCACCCATCCACCCATTCCCTTCCTTATTGCCCCCAACCACCCACCCACCCCCTTCCCTGTTGCCCCCAGCCTCCCACTTCCCTGTTGCCCCAACCCACCCTCCTTACCTGTGCCATCACACAGCCAACCTCCCTGTTGCAACCACCCACACCCTTCCCTGTTGCCCCCACCCACCCAACCACCACCTGCCCTGTTGCCCCCCACCCACCCACACAACCCCATCCCTGTTGACCCCACACAGACACCCCACTTTCCCCTTTGACCCCACCCACATACCCCCTTCCATGCTGTCCCCACCCTCCCACCCACCCACATCCCTGTTGACCCACCCACCCACCCACCCCCTTCCATGTTGCCCCCACCCTCCCACCCAACCACTTCCCTGTTGCCACCACACACACACACACCCCCTTCCATGTTGCCCCCACCATCCCACCCAGCCACTTCCCTGTTGCCCCCACCCACCCGCCCACCCACGTCCATGTTGCCCCCACCCTCCCATCCACCCCCTTACCTGTTGACTCCCGCCCACCCACCAATGCCCTTCCCTGTTGCCCCCACCACATTCCCTGTTGCCCCCACACACCCACCCACCCCTTCCCTGTTGCCCACACCCACAGACAAACCCCCTTCCCTATTAACCCCATCCACCTAGCTCCGTCCCTGTAGCCCCCACTCCCTTCCCTGTTGCCCTTACCTAACCACCCACCCCCTTCCCTGTTGCCCCAACTCACCCGTTTCCATGTTTTCCCCATCCAATTCCCAGTTGCCGCCACCTACCCACCCCAGTTCCAGTTGATCCCATCTTCCCACCCCCTTCCATGTTCCTCCCACCCTCCCACCCAACCACTTTCATGTTGCCCGCAAGCCCTTCCCGGTTGACCCCACGGTCCATCACACCCACTCCCTTCTCTCTTGCCCCCACCAACCTATCCACCCACTCCCTTCCCTGTTGCCCCCAACCATGAACCCACCCCCATTCCTGTTACCCCCAACCACCAACCCCCTTCCCTGTTGCACCCAACCACCCCCACTATCCTGTTGCCCCAACACACCCTACCGCCCTGTTGCACCCACCCACCCAACCACCACCTTCCCTGTTGCTCCACCCACCCATCCACCCATTCTCTTCCTTATTGCCCCCAACCACCCACCCACCCACTTCCCTGTTGCCCCCAGCCTCCCACTTCCCTGTTGCCCCAACCCACCCTCCTTACCTGTGCCATCACACAGCCAACATCCCTGTTGCAACCACCCACACCCTTCCCTGTTGCCCCCACCTACCCAAACACCACCTGCCCTGTTGCCCCCACCCACCCACACAACCCCATCCCTGTTGACCCCACACAGACACCCCACTTTCCCCTTTGACCCCAGCCACGTACCCCCTACCATGCTGTCCCCCACCCTCCCACCAACCCACTTCCCTGTTGACCCACCTTCCCACCCACCCCTTCCATGTTGCCCGCACCCTCCCACCCAACCACTTCCCTGTTGCACCCACCCACCCACCCACACCCCTTCCATGTTGCCCCCACCCTCCCAACCTGCCACTTCCCTGTTGCACTCACCCACCCGCCCACCCACGTCCATGTTGCCCCCACCCTCCCATCCGCCCCCTTACCTGTTGACTCCCGCCCACCCACCAATGCCCTTCCCTGTTGCCCCCACCACATTCCCTGTTGCCCCCACAAACCCACCCACCCCTTCCCTGTTGCCCACACCCACAGACAAACCCCCTTCTCTGTTGACCCCACCCACCCAGCTCCTTCCCTGTAGCCCCCACTCCCTTCCCTGTTGCCCTTACCTAACCACCCACCCCCCTTCCCTGTTGCCCCAACTCACCCATTTCCATGTTTTCCCCTTCCAATTCCCAGTTGCCACCACCTACCCACCCCTGTTCCTGTTGATCCCATCTTCCCACCCCCTTCCATGTTCACCCCACCTTCCCACCCACCCACTTTCATGTTGCCCCCATCCACTCACCCACCCACTTCCCTGTTGCCCCCACCCTCCCACCCACCCACTTCCATGTTGCCTCCACGCTCCCATCCACCACTTCCCTGTTGCCTCCAGCCATGGACCCACCCCCTTCCCTGTTGCCACCACCCACGGATCCACCACCTTCTCTGTTGCCCCCCTCCCACCCACCCCAACAACTTCCCTGTTGCCCGCACCCCCTTCCCTGTTGACCCCACCCTCCATCCCACCCACCCGCTTCCCTCTTGCCCACACCGAACCATCCACCCACTCCCTTCCCTGTTGCCCCCAACCATGAACCCACCCCCTTTCCTGTTACCCCCAACAACCAACGCCCATCCCTGTTGCACCCAACCACCCCCACTATCCTGTTGCCCCCACCCACATACCCACCCCCTTCCCTGTTGCCCCCACCACCTTCCCTGTTGCCCCCACACATGGACCTACCCCTTCACTGTTGCCCCCAACCATGGACCCACCCCTTCCCTGTTGCCCACCACCCACAGATCCACCACCTTCTCTTTTGCCCCCACCCACCCACCAAACCACTTCCCTGTTGCCCGCACCCCCTTCCCTGTTGACCCCACGGTCCATCACACCCACTCCCTTCTCTCTTGCCCCCACCAACCCATCCACCCACTCCCTTCCCTGTTGTGCCCAACCATGAACCCACCCCCTTTCCTGTTACCCCAAACCACCAAACCCCTTCCCTGTTGCACCCAACCACGCCCACTATCCTGTTGCCCCAACACACCCTACCGCCCTGTTGCCCCCACCCAGCCAACCACCACCTTCCCTGTTGCTCCTCCCACCCATCTACCCATTCCCTTCCTTATTGCCTCCAACCACCCACCCACCCCCTTCCCTGTTGCCCCCAGCCTCCCACTTCCCTGTTGCCCCAACCCACCCTCCTTACCTGTGCCATCACACAGCCAACATCCCTGTTGCAACCACCCACACCCTTCCCTGTTGCTCCCACCCACACAACTACCACCTGCCCTGTTGCCCCCAACCACCCACACAACCCCATCCCTGTTGACCCCACACAGACACCCCACTTTCCCCTTTGACCCCACACACGCACCCCCTACCATGCTGCCCCCACCCGCCCACCCACCCACTTACCTGTTGCCCACACCCACCCACCCACCCCCTTCCATGTTGCCCCAACCCTCCCACTCAACCACATCCCTGTTGCCCCCACACACCCACCCAACCCCATCCATGTTGCCCCAGTCCACCAACCCACCCCCTTCCCTGTTGCCCCCACACACCAAGCCACCCACCCACTTCCATGTTGCCCCCACCCACCCACCTCCTTCCCTGTTGCCCCCACTCCCTTCCCTGTTGCCCTTACCCAACCACCCACCCTCTTCCCTGCTGCCCCAACCCAGCCATTTCCATGTTGCCCCGAACCCCATTCCCTGTTGCTGCCACCCAACCACCCCCTTCCCTGTTGCCCCCACCCTCCCACCCCTTCCATGTTGCCCCCCCCACCCACCCACCCACTTCCCTGTTTCCCCCACCCACCCATCCACCCACTTACCTGTTGCTCCCACCACCTTCCCTGTTGCCCCCACCCACACACCCACCCCCTTCCCTGTTGCCCCCACCATTGATACAAATCCTTCCCTGTTGCCCCCACCGATGGACCCACCACCTTCCTTGTTGCCCCCACCCACCTTCTTCCCAGTTGCCCCCACATGCCCACACAACCCCTTCCCTGTTGCCCACACCCCCTTCCCTGTTGCCCCCCACCCAACCACCCACCCCTTTAAATCTTGCCCCCACCCACTCAGCCACCACATTCCCTTTTGCCCCAAACCACCGACACTCCTCCTTCCCTGTTGCCCCCACATGCCCACCCCATTCCCTGTTGCCCCCACACATCCACCGCTTACATGATGCCCCCACCCAACCAACCACCCCCTTTTTTCTGCCCCCACCCACCCTCTCCCGAACTTGGTGCCCCCAGCCACCCAGCAAACCCCTGCCCTGTTGCCCCACTAAACCACACCCCCTTCCCTGTTTCCCCCAAACACCCAACCACCTGCTTCTTTGTTGCCCCCACCCTCCCCCTTCCCTGTTGGACAAACTCACTCATCCACCCCATTCCCTGTTGCCCCCACCCACCCATCCCCTTCCTTGTTGCCCATATCCACCCACGATTACCCTGTTGCCCACACTCACACACCATACCCTTCCCCTGTTGCCCCCATTCACTCACCCACCCCTTCCCTGTTGCCCCCACCAACCCATCCACACAATCCCTTCCCTGTTTGCCCAACCATCAACCCACACCCTTCCCTGTTGCCACCACCCACCAAACCACCAACTGCCTTCCCTGTTGACCTAAAACACCCACCCACCCCCTCCCCTGTTGCCCCCACCCACCCCCTTCCCTGTTGCCCCCACACACCCCTTCCTTTTTGCTCCCACAAACCCATCATCACTGTTGCAACCACCCAGACCCTTCCCTGTTGCCCCCACCTACCCAATTACCCCCTTCTCTGTTGACCCCAACCAGACATACACCCCCTTCCCTTTGACCCCACCCATACAACCCCTTCCATGTTGCCCCAACCCAGCCAATTTCCTGTTGCCTCACCCTCTTCCCTGTTGCCCCGACGCTCCCACCCCCTTCCATGTAGCCCCCATCCACACACCCAACACATTCCCTGATACCCACACCCACCCAATAACAACCTTCCCTGTTGCCCCCACCCACAGACCCACCCCTTCCCTGTTGCCCCCACCACCTTCCCTGTTGCCCACACCCATGGACCTTCCCCTTTCCTGTTGCCCCCAGCCATGGACCCACCCCCTTCCCAGTTTTCACCACCCACAGATCCACCACCTTCTCTGTTGCCCCCTCCCACACACCCAACCCCTTCCCTGTTGCCTCACCCTCTTCCCTGTTGCCCTGACGCTCCCACCCCCTTCCACGTAGCCCCCATCCACACACCCAACACATTCCCTGATACCCACACCCACCCACTAACAACCTTCCCTGTTGCCCCCACCCACAGACCCACCCCTTCCCTGTTGCCCCCACCACCTTCCCTGTTGCCCACACCCATGGACATACCCCTTTCCTGTTGCCCCCAGACATGGACCCACCCCCTTCCCAGTTTTCACCACCCACAGATCCACCACCTTCTCTGTTGCCCCCCTCCCACACACCCAACCCATTCCCTGTTGCCCGTACCCCCTTCCCTGTTGACCCGACCTTCCATTCCACCCACGAGCTTCCCTCTTGCCCACACTGAACCATCCACCCACTCCCTTCCCTGTTGCCCCCAACCATGAACCCACCCCCATTCCTGTTACCCCCAACAACCAACCCCCTTCCCTGTTGCACCCAACCACCCCCACTATCCTGTTGCCCCCACCCACGGACCCACCCCTTTCCTGTTGCCCCCACCACCTTCACTGTTGCCCCCACCCATGGACCTACCCCTTCACTGTTGCCCCCACCCATGGACCCACTCCTTCCCTGTTGCCACCACCCACAGATACACCACCTTCTCTTTTGCCCCCTCCCACACACCAAACCACTTCCCTGTTGCCCGCACCCCCTTCCCTGTTGACCCCACAGTCCAGCACACCCACTCCCTTCTCTCTTGCCCCCACAAACCCATCCACCAACTCCCTTCCCTGTTGCCCCCAACCATGAACCCACCCTCTTTCCTGTTACCCGCAACCACCAACCCCCTTCCCTGTTGCACCCAACCACCCCCACTATCCTGTTGTCCCAACACACTCTACCGCCCTGTTGCCCCCACCCACCCAACCACCACCTTCCCTGTTGCTCCACCCACCCATCCACCCAATCCCTTCCTTATTGACCCCAACCACCCACCCACCCCCTTCCCTGTTGCCCCCAGCCTCCCACTTCCCTGTTGCCCCAACCCACCCTCCTTACCTGTGCCATCACACAGCCAACCTCCCTGTTGCAACCACCCACACCCTTCCCTGTTGCCCCCACCCACCCAACCACCACCTGCCCTGTTGCCCCCACCCACCCACACAACCCCATCCCTGTTGACCCCACACAGACACCCCACTTTCACCTTTGACCCCACCCACATACCCCCTTCCATGCTGTCCCCACCCTCCCACCCACCCACATCCCTGTTGACCCACCTTCCCACCCACCCCCTTCCATGTTGCCCCCACCCTCCCACCCAACCACTTCCCTGTTGCCACCACACACACACACACCCCCTTCCATGTTGCCCCCACCATCCCACCCAGCCACTTCCCTGTTGCCCCCACCCACCCGCCCACCCACGTCCATGTTGCCCCCACCCTCCCATCCACCCCCTTACCTGTTGACTCCCGCCCACCCACCAATGCCCTTCCCTGTTGCCCCCACCACATTCCCTGTTGCCCCCACACACCCACCCACCCCTTCCCTGTTGCCCACACCCACAGACAAACCCCCTTCCCTGTTAACCCCATCCACCTAGCTCCTTCCCTGTAGCCCCCACTCCCTTCCCTGTTGCCCTTACCTAACCACCCACCCCCTTCCCTGTTGCCCCAACTCACCCGTTTCCATGTTTTCCCCATCCAATTCCCAGTTGCCGCCAACTACCCACCCCAGTTCCAGTTGATCCCATCTTCCCACCCCCTTCCATGTTCCTCCCACCCTCCCACCCAACCACTTTCATGTTGCCCGCAAGCCCTTCCCGGTTGACCCCACGGTCCATCACACCCACTCCCTTCTCTCTTGCCCCCACCAACCTATCCACCCACTCCCTTCCCTGTTGCCCCCAACCATGAACCCACCCCCATTCCTGTTACCCCCAACCACCAACCCCCTTCCCTGTTGCACCCAACCACCCCCACTATCCTGTTGCCCCAACACACCCTACCGCCCTGTTGCACCCACCCACCCAACCACCACCTTCCCTGTTGCTCCACCCACCCATCCACCCATTCCCTTCCTTATTGCCCCCAACCACCCACCCACCCACTTCCCTGTTGCCCCCAGCCTCCCACTTCCCTGTTGCCCCAACCCACCCTCCTTACCTGTGCCATCACACAGCCAACATCCCTGTTGCAACCACCCACACCCTTCCCTGTTGCCCCCACCCACCCAAACACCACCTGCCCTGTTGCCCCCACCCACCCACACAACCCCATCCCTGTTGACCCCACACAGACACCCCACTTTCCCCTTTGACCCCAGCCACGTACCCCCTACCATGCTGTCCCCACCCTCCCACCAACCCACTTCCCTGTTGACCCACCTTCCCACCCACCCCTTCCATGTTGCCCGCACCCTCACACCCAACCACTTCCCTGTTGCACCCACCCACCCACCCACCCCCTTCCATGTTGCCCCCACCCTCCCAACCTGCCACTTCCCTGTTGCACTCACCCACCCGCCCACCCACGTCCATGTTGCCCCCACCCTCCCATCCGCCCCCTTACCTGTTGACTCCCGCCCACCCACCAATGCCCTTCCCTGTTGCCCCCACCACATTCCCTGTTGCCCCCACACACCCACCCACCCCTTCCCTGTTGCCCACACCCACAGACAAACCCCCTTCTCTGTTGACCCCACCCACCCAGCTCCTTCCCTGTAGCCCCCACTCCCTTCCCTGTTGCCCTTACCTAACCACCCACCCCCTTCCCTGTTGCCCCAACTCACCCATTTCCATGTTTTCCCCTTCCAATTCCCAGTTGCCGCCACCTACCCACCCCTGTTCCTGTTGATCCCATCTTCCCACCCCCTTCCATGTTCACCCCACCTTCCCACCCACCCACTTTCATGTTGCCCCCATCCACTCACCCACCCACTTCCCTGTTGCCCCCACCCTCCCACCCACCCACTTCAATGTTGCCTCCACGCTCCCATCCACCACTTCCCTGTTGCCTCCAGCCATGGACCCACCCCCTTCCCTGTTGCCACCACCCACGGATCCACCACCTTCTCTGTTGCCCCCTCCCACCCACCCAACCCCTTCCCTGTTGCCCGCACCCCCTTCCCTGTTGACCCCACCCTCCATCCCACCCACCCGCTTCCCTCTTGCCCACACCGAACCATCCACCCACTCCCTTCCCTGTTGCCCCCAACCACGAACCCACCCCCTTTCCTGTTACCCCCAACAACCAACGCCCATCCCTGTTGCACCCAACCACCCCCACTATCCTGTTGCCCCCACCCACGTACCCACCCCTTCCCTGTTGGCCCCACCACCTTCCCTGTTGCCCCCACACATGGACCTACCCCTTCACTGTTGCCCCCAACCATGGACCCACCCCTTCCCTGTTGCCACCACCCACAGATCCACCACCTTCTCTTTTGCCCCCACCCACCCACCAAACCACTTCCCTGTTGCCCGCACCCCCTTCCCTGTTGACCCCACGGTCCATCACACCCACTCCCTTCTCTCTTGCCCCCACCAACCCATCCACCCACTCCCTTCCCTGTTGTGCCCAACCATGAACCCACCCCCTTTCCTGTTACCCCAAACCACCAAAACCCTTCCCTGTTGCACCCAACCACCCCCACTATCCTGTTGCCCCAACACACCCTACCGCCCTGTTGCCCCCACCCAGCCAACCACCACCTTCCCTGTTGCTCCTCCCACCCATCTACCCATTCCCTTCCTTATTGCCTCCAACCACCCACCCACCCCCTTCCCTGTTGCCCCCAGCCTCCCACTTCCCTGTTGCCCCAACCCACCCTCCTTACCTGTGCCATCACACAGCCAACATCCCTGTTGCAACCACCCACACCCTTCCCTGTTGCTCCCACCCACACAACTACCACCTGCCCTGTTGCCCCCAACCACCCACACAACCCCATCCCTGTTGACCCCACACAGACACCCCACTTTCCCCTTTGACCCCACACACGCCCCCCCTTACCTGCTGCCCCCCACCCGCCCACCCACCCACTTACCTGTTGCCCACACCCACCCACCCACCCCCTTCCATGTTGCCCCCACCCTCCCACTCAACCACATCCCTGTTGCCCCCACACACCCACCCACCCCCTTCCATGTTGCCCCCACCCTCTCACCCACCCAATTCCCTGTTGCCCCCACCCAACCACCCACCCACTTCCATGTTGTCCCCACCCTCCCATCCAACCCCTTCCCTGTTGACTCCTGCCCAACCACCAATGCCCTTCCCTGTTGCCCCCACCACCTTCCCTGTTGCCCCCACACACCCACCAACCCCTTCCCTGTTGCCCACACCCACAGACCCACCCCCTTCTCTGTTGACTCCACTCACCAGGCTCCTTCCCTTCCCTGTTGCCCTTACCTAACCACCCTTCCCCTTCCCTGTTGCCCCAACTCACCCATTTCCATGTTTTCCCCATTCAATTCCCAGTTGCCGCCACCTACCCACCCCTGTTCCTGTTGATCCCATCTTCCCACCCCCTTCCATGTTCCCCCCACCCTCCCACCAACCCACTTCCCTGTTGCCCCCATCCACTCACCCACCAACTTCCCTGTTGCCCCCACCCTCCCACCCACCCACTTCCATGTTGCCTCCACGCTCCTATCCACCACTTCCCTGTTGACACCCACCCACGCACATACACCCATCCCTGTTGCCCCCACACATCCACCCACCCCTTCCCTGTTGCCCACACCCACAGACAAACCCCCTTCTCTGTTGACCCCACCCACCTAGCTCCTTCCCTGTAGCCCCCACTCCCTTCCCTGTTGCCCTTACCTAACCACCCACCCCCTTCCCTGTTGCCCCAACTCACCCATTTCCATGTTTTCCCCATCCAATTCCCAGTTGCCGCCACCTACCCACCCCAGTTCCAGTTGATCCCATCTTCCCACCCCCTTCCATGTTCCTTCCACCCTCCCACCCAACCACTTTCATGTTGCCCGCACGCCCTTCCCGGTTGACCCCACGGTCCATCACACCCACTCCCTTCTCTCTTGCCCCCACCAACCTATCCACCCACTCCCTTCCCTGTTGCCCCCAACCATGAACCCACCCCCATTCCTGTTACCCCCAACCACCAACCCCCTTCCCTGTTGCACCCAACCACCCCCACTATCCTGTTGTCCCAACAGACTCTACCGCCCTGTTGCCCCCACCCACCCAACCACCACCTTCCCTGTTGCTCCACCCACCCATCCACCCATTCCCTTCCTTATTGCCCCCAACCACCCACCCACCCCCTTCTCTGTTGCCCCCAGCCTCCCACTTCCCTGTTGCCCCAACCCACCCTCCTTACCTGTGCCATCACACAGCCAACCTCCCTGTTGCAACCACCCACACCGTTCCCTGTTGCCCCCACCCACCCAACCACCACCTGCCCTGTTGCCCCCCACCCACCCACACAACCCCGACCCTGTTGACCCCACACAGACACCCCACTTTCCCCTTTGACCCCACACACGCACCCCCTACCATGCTGCCCCCACCCGCCCACCCACCCACCTACCTGTTGCCCCCACCCACCCACCCACCCCCTTCCATGTTGCCCCCCACCCTCCCACCCAACCACATCGCTGTTGCCCCCACCCACCCCCCCCACCCCCTTGCATGTTGCCCCCACCCTCTCACCCATCCAATTCCCTGTTGCCCCCACCCACCCACCCACCCACTTCTATGTTGCCCCCACCCTCCCATCCACCCCCTTCCCTGTTGACTCCCGCCCACACACCAATGCCCTTCCCTGTTGCCCCCCACCACCTTCCCTGTTGCCCCCACACAACCACCCACCCCTTCCCTGTTGCCCAAACCCACAGATCCACCCCCTTCTCTGTTGACCCCACCCACCCAGCTCCTTCCCTTCCCTGTTGCCCTTACCTAACCACCCTTCCCCTTCCCTGTTGCCCCAACTCACCCATTTCCATGTTTTCCCCAACCTATTCCCCGTTGCCGCCACCTACCCACCCCTGTTCCTGTTGATGCCATCTTCCCACCCCCTTCGATGTTCCCCCCACCCTCCCACCCACCCACTTCCCTGTTGCCGCCATCCACTCACCCACGCACTTCCCTGTTGCCCCCACCCTCCCACCCATCCACTTCCATGTTGCCTCCACGCTCCTATCCACCACTTCCCTGTTGACACCCACCCACGCACCAAAACCCATCCCTGTTGCCCCCACACACCCACCCACCCCTTCCCTGTTGCCCACACCCACAGACAAACCCCCTTCTCTGTTGACCCCACCCACCCAGCTCCTTCCCAGTAGCCCCCACTCCCTTCCCTGTTGCCCTTACCTAACCACCCACCCCCTTCCCTGTTGCACAAACTCACCCATTTCCATGTTTTCCCCTTCCAATTCCCAGTTGCCGCCACCTACCCACCCCTGTTCCTGTTGATCCCATCTTCCCACCCACTTCCATGTTCCCCCCACCCTCCCACCCACCCACTTCCCTGTTGCCCCCATCCACTCACCCACCCACTTCCCTGTTGCCCCCACCCTCCCACCCACCCACTTCCATGTTGCCTCCATGCTCCCATCCACCACTTCCCTGTTGCCTCCAGCCATGGACCCACCCCCTTCACTGTTGCCACCACCCATGGATTCACCACCTTCTCTGTTGCCCCCTCCCACCCACCCAACCCCTTCCCTGTTGCCCGCACCCCCTTCCCTGTTGACCCCACCCTCCATCCCACCCACCAGCTTCCCTCTTACCCCCACCGAACCATCCACCCACTCCCTTCCCTGTTGCCCCCAACCATGAACCCACCCCCTTTCCTGTTACCCCCCAACCACCAACCCCCTTCCCTGTTGCACCCAACCACCCCCACTATCCTGTTGCCCCCACCCACGGACCCACCCCTTCCCTGTTGCCCCCACCACCTTCCCTGTTGCTCCCACCCATGGACCTACCCCTTCCCTGTTGCCACCACCCACGGATCCACCACCTTCTCTTTTGCCCCCTCCCACCCACCCAACCACTTCCCTGTTGCCCGCACCCCCTTCCCTGTTGACCCCACGGTCCATCACACCCACTCCTTTCTCTCTTGCCCTCACCAACCCATCCACCCACTCCCTTCCCTGTTGCCCCCAACCATGAACCCACCCCCTTTCCTGTTACCCCCCAACCACCAACCCACTTCCCTGTTGCACCCAACTACCCCCACTATCCTGTTGCCCCCACCCACCCAACCACCACCTTCCCTGTTGCTCCAACCACCCATCCACCCATTCCCTTCCTTATTGCCCCCAACCACCCAGCCACCCCCTTCACTGTTGCCCCCAGCCTCCCACTTCCCTGTTTCCCCAACCCACCCTCCTTCCCTGTGCCATCACACAGCCCACCTCCCTGTTGCAACCACCCACACCCTTCCCTGTTGCCCCCACCCACCCAACAACCACCTGCCCTGTTGCCCCCACCCACCCACACAACCCCTTCCCTGTTGATCCCACACAGACACCCCACTTTCCCCTTTGACCCCACCCACGCACCCCCTTCCATGTTGCCCCAACCCACCCATTTGCCTGTTGCCCCCACACCCTTCTCTGTTGCCCCCAACCTCCCACCCTCTTCCATGATGCCCCCATCCTCACACCCAACACATTCCCTGTTACCCGCACCTACCCACTAACCAGTTTCCCTGTTGCCCCCACCCACAGAAACACCCCTTCCCTGTTGCCCCCACCAACCCATCCACCCACTCCCTTCCCTGTTGCCCACAACCATTAAGCCACCTCCTTCCCTGTTGCCCCCAACCACAAACCTCCTTCCCTGCTGCCTCACCCACCCCCACTATCCTCTTGCCCCACACACCCTACCTCCCTGTTGCCCCCACCCACCCAACCAACACCTTCCCTGTTGCTCCCACCCACCCATCCACCCACTCCCTACCCTGTTGCCCCCAACAACACACCCGCCCCCTTCCCTGTTGCCCCCCACCCACCTCTTCCCTGTTGCCCCCACACATGGACCCACCCCCTTCCCTGTTGACTGCACCGCCTTCCCTGTTGACCACACGCACCATCCCACCCACCCCTTCCCTGTTGCCCCCACCCACCCCCTTCCCTGTTGCCCCCACCCAACCCCTTCCCTGTTGCCCCCACACACCCAACCTCCCTGTTGCAACCACCCAAACCCTTCCCTGATGCCCGCACCCCCTTCCCTGTTGACCCCACCCACCATCCCGCACTACCCCTTCCCTGTTGCCCCAAAAACCCACACAACCCCTTCCATGTTGCCCCCACCCTCCCACCCATCCCTGTTCCTGTTGCCTGACCTCAACCACCCAACCCCATCCATGTTGCCCCAGTCCACCCACCCACCCCCTTCCCTGTTGCCCCCACACACCAAGCCACCCACCCACTTCCATGTTGCCCCCACCCACCCACCTCCTTCCCTGTTGCCCCCACTCCCTTCCCTGTTGCCCTTACCCAACCACCCACCCTCTTCCCTGCTGCCCCAACCCAGCCATTTCCATGTTGCCCCGAACCCCATTCCCTGTTGCTGCCACCCAACCACCCCCTTCCCTGTTGCCCCCACCCTCCCACCCCTACCATGTTGCCCCCCCCACCCACCCACCCACTTCCCTGTTTCCCCCACCCACCCATCCACCCACTTACCTGTTGCTCCCACCACCTTCCCTGTTGCCCCCACCCACACACCCACCCCCTTCCCTGTTGCCCCCACCATTGATACAAATCCTTCCCTGTTGCCCCCACCGATGGACCCACCACCTTCCTTGTTGCCCCCACCCACCTTCTTCCCAGTTGCCCCCACATGCCCACACAACCCCTTCCCTGTTGCCCACACCCCCTTCCCTGTTGCCCCCCACCCACCCACCAACCCCTTTAAATCTTGCCCCCACCCACACAGCCACCACATTCCCTGTTGCCCCAAACCACCGACACTCCTCCTTCCCTGTTGCCCCCACATGCCCACCCCATTCCCTGTTGCCCCCACACACCCACCGCTTACATAATGCCCCCACCCAACAAACCACCCCCTTTTTTCTGCCCCCACCCACCCTCTCCCGAACTTGGTGCCCCCAGCCACCCAGCAAACCCCTTCCCTGTTGCCCCACTAAACCACACCCCCTTCCCTGTTTCCCCCAAACACCCAACCACCTGCTTCTTTGTTGCCCCCACCCTCCCCCTTCCCTGTTGGACAAACTCACTCATTCACCCCATTCCCTGTTGCCCCCACCCACCCATCCCCTTCCTTGTTGCCCATATCCACCCACGACTACCCTGTTGCCCACACTCACACACCATACCCTTCCCCTGTTGCCCCCATTCACTCACCCACCCCTTCCCTGTTGCCCCCACCAACCCATCCACACACTCCCTTCCCTGTTTGCCCAACCATCAACCCACACCCTTCCCTGTTGCCGCCACCCACCAAACCACCAACTGCCTTCCCTGTTGACCCAAATCACCCAACCACCCCCTTCCCTGTTGCCCCCACCCACCCGCTTCCCTGTTGCCCCCACACACCCCTTCCTTTTTGCTCCCACAAACCCATCATCACTGTTGCAACCACCCACACCCTTCCCTGTTGCCCCCACCTACCCAATTACCCCCTTCTCTGTTGACCCCAACCAGACATACACCCCCTTCCCTTTGACCCCACCCATACAACCCCTTCCATGTTGCCCCAACCCAGCCAATTTCCTGTTGCCTCATCCTCTTCCCTGTTGCCCCGAGGCTCCCACCCCCTTCCATGTAGCCCCCATCCACACACCCAACACATTCCCTGATACCCACACCCACCCAATAACAACCTTCCCTGTTGCCCCCACCCACAGACCCACCACTTCCCTGTTGCCCCCACCACCTTCCCTGTTGCCCACACACATGGACCTACCCCTTTCCTGTTGCCCCCAGCCATGGACCCACCCCCTTCCCAGTTTTCACCACCCACAGATCCACCACCTTCTCTGTTGCCCCCTCCCACACACCCAACCCCTTCCCTGTTGCCTCACCCTCTTCCCTGTTGCCCTGACGCTCCCACCCCCTTCCATGTAGCCCCCATCCACACACCCAACACATTCCCTGATACCCACACCCACCCACTAACAACCTTCCCTGTTGCCCCCAACCACAGACCCACCCCTTCCCTGTTGCCCCCACCACCTTCCCTGTTGCCCACACCCATGGACATACCCCTTTCCTGTTGCCCCCAGACATGGACCCACCCCCTTCCCAGTTTTCACCACCCACAGATCCACCACCTTCTCTGTTGCCCCCTCCCACATACCCAACCCATTCCCTGTTGCCCGCACCACCTTCCCTGTTGACCCGACCTTCCATCCCACCCACGAGCTTCCCTCTTGCCCACACTGAACCATCCACCCACTCCCTTCCCTGTTGCCCCCAACCATGAACCCACCCCCTTTCCTGTTACCCCCAACAACCAACCCCCTTCCCTGTTGCACCCAACCTCCCCACTATCCTGTTGCCCCCACCCACGGACCCACCCCTTTCCTGTTGCCCCCACCACCTTCACTGTTGCCCCCACCCATGGACCTACCCCTTCACTGTTGCCCCCACCCATGGACCCACCCCTTCCCTGTTGCCACCACCCACAGATCCACCACCTTCTCTTTTGCCCCCTCCCACACACCAAACCACTTCCCTGTTGCCCGCACCCCCTTCCCTGTTGACCCCACGGTCCAGCACACCCACGCCCTTCTCTCTTGCCCCCACAAACCCATCCACCCACTCCCTTCCCTGTTGCCCCCCAACCATGAACCCACCCTCTTTCCTGTTACCCGCAACCACCAACCCCCTTCCCTGTTGCACCCAACCACCCCCACTATCCTGTTGTCCCAACACACTCTACCGCCCTGTTGCCCCCACCCACCCAACCACTACCTTCCCTGTTGCTCCACCCACCCATCCACCCATTCCCTTCCTTATTGCCCCCAACCACCCACCCACCCCCTTCCCTGTTGCCCCCAGCCTCCCACTTCCCTGTTGCCCCAACCCACCCTCCTTACCTGTGCCATCACACAGCCAACCTCCCTGTTGCAACCACCCACACCCTTCCCTGTTGCCCCCACCCACCCAACCACCACCTGCCCTGTTGCCCCCACCCACCCACCCGCACAACCCCATCCCTGTTGACCCCACACAGACACCCCACTTTCCCCTTTGACCCCACCCACATACCCCCTTCCATGCTGTCCCCACCCTCCGACCCACCCACATCCCTGTTGACCCACCTTCCCACCCAACCACTTCCCTGTTGCCACCACACACACACACACCCCCTTCCATGTTGCCCCCACCCTCCCACCCAGCCACTTCCCTGTTGCCCCCACCCACCCGCCCACCCACGTCCATGTTGCCCCCACCCTCCCATCCACCCCCTTACCTGTTGACTCCCGCCCACCCACCAATGCCCTTCCCTGTTGCCCCCACCACATTCCCTGTTGCCCCCACACACCCACCCACCCCTTCCCTGTTGCCCACACCCACAGACAAACCCCCTTCCCTGTTAACCCCATCCACCTAGCTCCTTCCCTGTAGCCCCCACTCCCTTCCCTGTTGCCCTTACCTAACCACCCACCCCCTTCCCTGTTGCCCCAACTCACCCGTTTCCATGTTTTCCCCATCCAATTCCCAGTTGCCGCCACCTACCCACCCCAGTTCCAGTTGATCCCATCTTCCCACCCCCTTCCATGTTCCTCCCACCCTCCCACCCAACCACTTTCATGTTGCCCGCAAGCCCTTCCCGGTTGACCCCACGGTCCATCACACCCACTCCCTTCTCTCTTGCCCCCACCAACCTATCCACCCACTCCCTTCCCTGTTGCCCCCAACCATGAACCCACCCCCATTCCTGTTACCCCCCAACCACCAACCCCCTTCCCTGTTGCACCCAACCACCCCCACTATCCTGTTGCCCCAACACACCCTACCGCCCTGTTGCACCCACCCACCCAACCACCACCTTCCCTGTTGCTCCACCCACCCATCCACCCATTCCCTTCCTTATTGCCCCCAACCACCCACCCACCCACTTCCCTGTTGCCCCCAGCCTCCCACTTCCCTGTTGCCCCAACCCACCCTCCTTACCTGTGCCATCACACAGCCAACATCCCTGTTGCAACCACCCACACCCTTCCATGTTGCCCCCACCCACCCAAACACCACCTGCCCTGTTGCCCCCACCCACCCACACAACCCCATCCCTGTTGACCCCACACAGACACCCCACTTTCCCCTTTGACCCCAGCCACGTACCCCCTACCATGCTGTCCCCACCCTCCCACCAACCCACTTCCCTGTTGACCCACCTTCCCACCCACCCCTTCCATGTTGCCCGCACCCTCCCTCCCAACCACTTCCCTGTTGCACCCACCCACCCACCCACCCCCTTCCATGTTGCCCCCCACCCTCCCAACCTGCCACTTCCCTGTTGCACTCACCCACCCGCCCACCCACGTCCATGTTGCCCCCACCCTCCCATCCGCCCCCTTACCTGTTGACTCCCGCCCACCCACCAATGCCCTTCCCTGTTGCCCCCACCACATTCCCTGTTGCCCCCACACACCCACCCACCCCTTCCCTGTTGCCCACACCCACAGACAAACCCCCTTCTCTGTTGACCCCACCCACCCAGCTCCTTCCCTGTAGCCCCCACTCCCTTCCCTGTTGCCCTTACCTAACCACCCACCCCCTTCCCTGTTGCCCCAACTCACCCATTTCCATGTTTTCCCCTTCCAATTCCCAGTTGCCGCCACCTACCCACCCCTGTTCCTGTTGATCCCATCTTCCCACCCCCTTCCATGTCCACCCCACCTTCCCACCCACCCACTTTCATGTTGCCCCCATCCACTCACCCACCGACTTCCCTGTTGCCCCCACCCTCCCACCCACCCACTTCCATGTTGCCTCCATGCTTCCATCCACCACTTCCCTGTTGCCTCCAGCCATGGACCCACCCCCTTCCCTGTTGCCACCACCCACGGATTCACCACCTTCGCTGTTGCCCCCCTCCCACCCACCCAACCCCTTCCCTGTTGCCCGCACCCCCTTCCCTGTTGACCCCACCCTCCATCCCACCCACCCGCTTCCCTCTTGCCCACACCGAACCATCCACCCACTCCCTTCCCTGTTGCCCCCAACCATGAACCCACCCCCTTTCCTGTTACCCCCAACAACCAACGCCCTTCCCTGTTGCACCCAACCACCCCCACTATCCTGTTGCCCCCACCCACATACCCACCCCTTCCCTGTTGCCCCCACCACCTTCCCTGTTGCCCCCACCCATGGACCTACCCCTTCACTGTTGCCCCCAACCATGGACCCACCCCTTCCCTGTTGCCACCACCCACAGATCCACCACCTTCTCTTTTGCCCCCACCCACCCACCAAACCACTTCCCTGTTGCCCGCACCCCCTTCCCTGTTGACCCCACGGTCCATCACACCCACTCCCTTCTCTCTTGCCCCCACCAACCCATCCACCCACTCCCTTCCCTGTTGTGCCCAACCATGAACCCACCCCCTTTCCTGTTACCCCAAACCACCAAACCCCTTCCCTGTTGCACCCAACCACCCCCACTATCCTGTTGCCCCAACACACCCTACCGCCCTGTTGCCCCCACCCAGCCAACCACCACCTTCCCTGTTGCTCCTCCCACCCATCTACCCATTCCCTTCCTTATTGCCTCCAACCACCCACCCACCCCCTTCCCTGTTGCCCCCAGCCTCCCACTTCCCTGTTGCCCCAACCCACCCTCCTTACCTGTGCCATCACACAGCCAACATCCCTGTTGCAACCACCCACACCCTTCCCTGTTGCTCCCACCCACACAACTACCACCTGCCCTGTTGCCCCCAACCACCCACACAACCCCATCCCTGTTGACCCCACACAGACAAGCCACTTTCCCCTTTGACCCCACACACGCACCCCCTACCATGCTGCCCCCACCCGCCCAGCCACCCACTTACCTGTTGCCCACACCCACCCACCCACCCCCTTCCATGTTGCCCCCACCCTCCCACTCAACCACATCCCTGTTGCCCCCACACACCCACCCACCCCCTTCCATGTTGCCCCCACCCTCTCACCCACCCAATTCCCTGTTGCCCCCACCCACCCACCCACCCACTTCCATGTTGTCCCCACCTGTCCATCGAACCCCTTCCCTGTTGACTCCTGCCCAACCACCAATGCCCTTCCCTGTTGCCCCCACCACCTTCCCTGTTGCCCCCACACACCCACCCACCCCTTCCCTGTTGCCCACACCCACAGACCCACCCCCTTCTCTGTTGACTCCACCCACCAGGCTCCTTCCCTTCCCTGTTGCCCTTACCTAACCACCCTTCCCCTTCCCTGTTGCCCCAACTCACCCATTTCCATGTTTTCCCCATTCAATTCCCAGTTGCCGCCACCTACCCACCCCTGTTCCTGTTGATCCCATCTTCCCACCCCCTTCCATGTTCCCCCCACCCTCCCACCCACCCACTTCCCTGTTGCCCCCATCCACTCACCCACCCACTTCCCTGTTGCCCCCACCCTCCCACCCACCCACTTCCATGTTGCCTCCACGCTCCTATCCACCACTTCCCTGTTGACACCCACCCACGCACATGCACCCATCCCTGTTGACCCACACATCCACCCACCCCTTCCCTTTTGCCCACACCCACAGACAAACCCCCTTCTCTGTTGACCCCACCCACCTAGCTCCTTCCCTGTAGCCCCCACTCCCTTCCCTGTTGCCCTTACCTAACCACCCACCCCCTTCCCTGTTGCCCCAACTCACCCGTTTCCATGTTTTCCCCATCCAATTCCCAGTTGCCGCCACCTACCCACCCCAGTTGCAGTTGATCCCATCTTCCCACCCCCTTCCATGTTCCTCCCACCCTCCCACCCAACCACTTTCATGTTGCACGCAAGCCCTTCCCGGTTGACCCCACGGTCCATCACACCCACTCCCTTCTCTCCTGCCCCCACCAACCTATCCACCCACTCCCTTCCCTGTTGCCCCCAACCATGAACCCACCCCCATTTCTGTTACCCCCAACCACCAACCCCCTTCCCTGTTGCACCCAACCACCCCCACTATCCTGTTGTCCCAACAGACTCTACCGCCCTGTTGCCCCCACCACCCAACCACCACCTTCCCTGTTGCTCCAACCACCCATCCACCCATTCCCTTCCTTATTGCCCCCAACCACCCACCCACCCCCTTCTCTGTTGCCCCCAGCCTCCCACTTCCCTGTTGCCCCTACCCACCCTCCTTACCTGTGCCATCACACAGCCAACCTCCCTGTTGAAACCGCCCACACCGTTCCCTGTTGCCCCCCACCCACCCAACCACCACCTGCCCTGTTGCCCCCACCCACCCACACAACCCTGACCCTGTTGACCCCACACAGACACCCCACTTTCCCCTTTGACCCCACACACGCACCCCCTACCATGCTGCCCCCACCCGCCCACCCACCCACCTACCTGTTGCCCCCACCCACCCACCCACCCCCTTCCATGTTGCCCCCACCCTCCCACCCAACCACATCGCTGTTGCCCCCACCCACCCCCCCCACCCCCTTCCATGTTGCCCCCACCCTCTCACCCATCCAATTCCCTGTTGCCCCCACCCACCCACCCACCCACTTCCATGTTGCCCCCACCCTCCCATCCACCCCCTTCCCTGTTGACTCCTGCCCACCCACCAATGCCCTTCCCTGTTGCCCCCACCACCTTCCCTGTTGCCCCCACACAACCACCCACCCCTTCCCTGTTGCCCAAACCCACAGATCCACCCCCTTCTCTGTTGACCCCACCCACCCAGCTCCTTCCCTTCCCTGTTGCCCTTACCTAACCACCCTTCCCCTTCCCTGTTGCCCCAACTCACCCATTTCCATGTTTTCCCCAACCTATTCCCCGTTGCCGCCACCTACCCACCCCTGTTCCTGTTGATGCCATCTTCCCACCCCCTTCGATGTTCCCCCCCACCCTCCCACCCACCCACTTCCCTGTTGCCGCCATCCACTCACCCACCCACTTCCCTGTTGCCCCCACCCTCCCACCCATCCACTTCCATGTTGCCTCCTCGCTCCTATCCACCACTTCCCTGTTGACACCCACCCACGCACCAAAACCCATCCCTGTTGCCCCCACACACCCACCCACCCCTTCCCTGTTGCCCACACCCACAGACAAACCCCCTTCTCTGTTGACCCCACCCACCCAGCTCCTTCCCAGTAGCCCCCACTCCCTTCCCTGTTGCCCTTACCTAACCACCCACCCCCTTCCCTGTTGCACAAACTCACCCATTTCCATGTTTTCCCCTTCCAATTCCCAGTTGCCGCCACCTACCCACCCCTGTTCCTGTTGATCCCATCTTCCCACCCACTTCCATGTTCCCCCCACCCTCCCACCCACCCACTTTCATGTTGCCCACATCCACTCACCCACCCACTTCCCTGTTGCCCCCACCCTCCCACCCACCCACTTCCATGTTGCCTCCATGCTCCCATCCACCACTTCCCTGTTGCCTCCAGCCATGGACCCACCCCCTTCACTGTTGCCACCACCCATGGATTCACCACCTTCTCTGTTGCCCCCTCCCACCCACCCAACCCCTTCCCTGTTGCCCGCACCCCCTTCCCTGTTGACCCCCACCCTCCATCCCACCCACCAGCTTCCCTCTTGCCCACACCGAACCATCCACCCACTCCCTTCCCTTTTGCCCCCAACCATGAACCCACCCCCTTTCCTGTTACCCCCCAACAACCAAACCCCTTCCCTGTTGCACCCAACCACCGCCACTATCCTGTTGCCCCCACCCACCGACCCACCCCTTCCCTGTTGCCCCCATCACCTTCCCTGTTGCCCCCACCCATGGACCTACCCCTTCACTGTTGCCCCCACCCATGGACCCACCCCTTCCCTGTTGCCACCACCCACAGATCCACCACCTGCTATGTTGACCCCACCCACCCACACAGCCCCGTCCCTGTTGACCCCACACAGACACCCCACTTTCCCCTTTGACCACACACACACACAGACCCTACCATGCTGCCCCCACCCGCTCACCCACCCACCAACCTGTTGCCCCCAGCCACCCACCGACCCCCTTCCATGGTGCCCCCACCCTCTCACCCACCCAATTCCCTGTTGCCCCCACCCACCTACCCACCCACTTCCATGTTGCCCCCACCCTCCCATCCACCCCCTTCCCTGTTGCCTCCCGCCCACACACCAATGCCCTTCCCTGTTGCCCCCCACCACCTTTCCTGCTGCCACCGCACACCCACCCACCCCTTCCCTGTTGCCCACACCCACAGACCCACCCCCTTCTCTGTTGATGCCACCCACCCAGCTCCATCCCTTCCCTGTTGCCCTAACCTAACCACCCTTCCCCTTCCCAGTTGCCCCAACTCACCCATTTCCATGTTTTCCCCATACAATTCCCAGTTGCCGCCACCTACCCACCCCTGTTCCTGTTCATCCCATCTTCCCACCCCCTTCCATGTTCCCCCCAACCTCCCACCCACCCACTTCCCTGTTGCCCCCATCCACTCACCCACCCACTTCCCTGTTGCTCCCACCCTCCCACCCACGCACTTCCATGTTGCCTCCATGCTCCCATCCACCACTTCCCTGTTGCCTCCAGCCATGGACCCACCCCCTTCTTTGTTGCAACCACCCATGGATACACCACCTTCTCTGTTGCCCCCTCCCACCCACCCAACCCCTTCCCTGTTGCCCGCACCCCCTTCCCTGTTGACCCCACCCTCCATCCCACCCACCCGCTTCCCTCTTGCCCACACCGAACCAACCACCCACTCCCTTCCCTGTTGCCCCCACCCTCCCACCCATCCTCTTCCATGTTGCCTCCACGCTCCCATCCACCACTTCCCTGTTGACACCCACCCATGCACCAACACCCATCCCTGTTGCCCCCACACACCACCCACCCCTTCCCTGTTGCACAAACCAACAGTCAAACCCCCTTCTCTGTGGACCCCAACCAACCAGCTCCTTCCCATTTGCCCCCACTCCCTTCCCTGTTGCCCTTACCTAACCACCCACCCACTTCCCTGTTGCCCCCATCCACTCACCCACCCACTTCCCTGTTGCCCCCACCCTCCCACCCACCCACCTCCCTGTTGCCCCCATCCACTCACCCACCCACTTCCCTGTTGCCCCCACCCTCCCACCCACCCACTTCCATGTTGCCTCCATGCTCCCATCCACCACTTCCCTGTTGCCTCCAGCCATGGACCCACCCCCATCCCTGTTGCCACCCCCCACGGATCCACCACCTTCTCTGTTGCCCCCTCCCACCCACCCAACCCCTTCCCTGTTGCCCGCAACCCCTTCCCTGTTGACCCCACCCTCCATCCCACCCACCCGCTTCCCTCTTGCCCACACCGAACCATCCACCCACTCCCTTCCCTTTTGCCCCCAACCATGAACCCACCCCCTTTCCTGTTACCCCCAACAACCAAACCCCTTCCCTGTTGCACCCAACAACCGCCACTATCCTGTTGCCCCCACCCACCGACCCATCCCTTCCCTGTTGCCCCCATCACCTTCCCTGTTGCCCCCACCCATGGACCTACCCCTTCACTGTTGCCCCCACCCATGGACCCACCCCTTCCCTGTTGCCACCACCCACAGATCCACCACCTGCTATGTTGACCCCACCCACCCACACAGCCCCGTCCCTGTTGACCCCACACAGACACCCCACTTTCCCCTTTGACCACGCACACACACAGACCCTACCATGCTGCCCCCACCCGCTCACCCACCCACCAACCTGTTGCCCCTACCCACCCACCCTCCCACTTCCATGTTGCCCCCACCCTCCCACCCAACCACATCCCTGTTGCCCCCAGCCACCCACCGACCCCCTTCCATGGTGCCCCCACCCTCTCACCCACCCAATTCCCTGTTGCCCCCACCCACCTACCCACCCACTTCCATGTTGCCCCCACCCTCCCATCCACCCCCTTCCCTGTTGCCTCCCGCCCACACACCAATGCAATTCCCTGTTGCCCCCACCACCTTTCCTGCTGCCCCCGCACACCCACCCACCCCTTCCCTGTTGCCCACACCCACAGACCCACCCCCTTCTCTGTTGATGCCACCGACCCAGCTCCTTCCCTACCCTGTTGCCCTAACCTAACCACCCTTCCCCTTCCCAGTTGCCCCAACTCACCCATTTCCATGTTTTCCCCATACAATTCCCAGTTGCCGCCACCTACCCACCCCTGTTCCTGTTCATCCCATCTTCCCACCCCCTTCCATGTTCCCCCCACCCTCCCACCCACCCACTTCCCTGTTGCCCCCATCCACTCACCCACCCACTTCCCTGTTGCTCCCACCCTCCCACCCACGCACTTCCATGTTGCCTCCATGCTCCCATCCACCACTTCCCTGTTGCCTCCAGCCATGGACCCACCCCCTTCTTTGTTGCAACCACCCATGGATACACCACCTTCTCTGTTGCCCCCTCCCACCCACCCAACCCCTTCCCTGTTGCCCGCACCCCCTTCCCTGTTGACCCCACCCTCCATCCCACCCACCCGCTTCCCTCTTGCCCACACCGAACCAACCACCCACTCCCTTCCCTGTTGCCCCCACCCTCCCACCCATCCACTTCCATGTTGCCTCCACGCTCCCATCCACCACTTCCCTGTTGACACCCACCCATGCACCAACACCCATCCCTGTTGCCCCCACACACCACCCACCCCTTCCCTGTTGCACAAACCCACAGTCAAACCCCCTTCTCTGTGGACCCCAACCAACCAGCTCCTTCCCATTTGCCCCCACTCCCTTCCCTGTTGCCCTTATCTAACCACCCACCCACTTCCCTGTTGCCCCCATCCACTCACCCACCCACTTCCCTGTTGCCCCCACCCTCCCACCCACCCACTTCCCTGTTGCCCCCATCCACTCACCCACCCACTTCCCTGTTGCCCCCACCCTCCCACCCACCCACTTCCATGTTGCCTCCATGCTCCCATCCACCACTTCCCTGTTGCCTCCAGCAATGGACCCACCCCCATCCCTGTTGCCACCCCCCCACGGATACACGACCTTCTCTGTTGCCCCCTCCCACCCACCCAACCCCTTCCCTGTTGCCCACAACCCCTTCCCTGTTGACCCCACCCTCCATCCCACCCACCCGCTTCCCTCTTGCCCACACCCAACCATCCACCCACTCCCTTCCCTGTTGCCCCCAACCATGAACCCACCCCCTTTCCTGTTACGCCCAACAACCAACCCCCTTCCCTGTTGCACCCAACCACCCCCACTATCCTGTTGCCCCCACCCACAGACCCACCCCTTCCCTGTTTCCCCCACCACCTTCCCTGTTGCCCCCACCCATGGACCTACCCCTCAACTGTTGCCCCCACCCATGGAGCCACCCATTCCCTGTTGCCACCACCCACACTTCCACCACCTTCTCTTTTGCCCCCTCCCACCCACCAAACCACTTCCCTGTTGCCCCCACCCCCTTCCCTGTTGACACCACGGTCCATCACACGCACTCCCTTCTCTCTTGCCCCCACAAACACATCCACCTACTCCCTTCCCTGTTGCCCCCAACCATGATCCCACCCCCTTTCCTGTTACCCCCAACCTCCAACCGCCTTCCCTGTTGCACCCAACCACCCCCACTATCCTGTTGTCCCAACACACTCTACCGCCCTGTTGCCCCCACCCACCCAACCACCACCTTCCCTGTTGCTCCACCCACCCATCCACCCATTCCCTTCCTTATTGCCCCCAACCACCCACCCACCCACTTCCCTGTTGCCCCCAGCCTCCCACTTCCCTGTTGCCCCTACCCACCCTCCTTACCTGTGCCATCACACAGCCAACATCCCTGTTGCAACCACCCACACCCTTCCCTGTTGCCCCCACCCACCCAACCACCACCTGCCCTGTTGACCCCACCCACCCACACAGCCCCGTCCCTGTTGACCCCACACAGACACCCCACTTTCCCCTTTGACCCCACAAACGCACCCCCTACCATGCTGCCGCCACCCGCCCACCCACCCACTTACCTGTTGCCACCACCCACCCACCCACCCTCTTCCATGTTGCCCCCACCCTCCCACCCAACCACATCCATGTTGCCCCCACACACCCACCCACCCCCTTCCATGTTGCCCCCACCCTCTCACCCACCCAATTCCCTGTTGCCCCCACCCACCCACCCACCCACTTCCATGTTGCCCCCACCCTCCCATCCACCCCCTTCCCTGTTGACTACCGCCCACCCACCAATGCCCTTCACTGTTGCCCCCACCACCTTCCCTGTTGCCCCCACACACACACCCACCCCTTCCCTGTTGCCCACACCCACAGACCCACCCCCTTCTCTGTTGACCCCACCCACCCAGCTCCTTCCCTTCCCTGTTGCCCTTACCTAACCACCCTTCCACTTCCCTGTTGCCCCAACTCACCCATTTCCATGTTTTCCCCATCCAATTCGCAGTTGCCGTCACCTACCCACCACTGTTCCTTTTGATCCCATCTTCCCACCCCCTTCCAGGTTCCCCCAACCTCCCACCCACCCACTTCCCTGTTGCCCCCATCCACTCACCCACCCACTTCCCTGTTGCCCCCAACCTCCCACCCACCCACTTCCCTGTTGCCCCCATCCACTCACCCACCCACTTCCCTGTTGCACCCACCCTCCCACCCACCCACTTCCATGTTGCCTCCATGCTCCCATCCACCACTTCCCTGTTGCCTCCAGCCATGGGCCCACCCCCTTCCCTGTTGAAACCACCCACGGATCCACCACCTTCTCTGTTGCCCCCTCCCACCCACCCAACCCCTTCCCTGTTGCCCGCACCGCCTTCCCTGTTGACCCCACCCTCCATCCCACCCACCCGCTTCCCTCTTGCCCACACCGAACCATCCATCCACTCCCTTCCCTGTTGCCCCCAACCATGAACCCACCCCCTTTCCTGTTACCCCCAACAACCAACCCCCTTCCCTGTTGCACCCAACCACCCCCACTATCCTGTTGCCCCCACCCACGGACCCACCCCTTCCCTGTTGCCCCCACCACCTTCCCTGTTGCCCCCACCCATGGACCTACCCCTTCACTGTTGCCCCCACCCATGGACCCACCCCTTCCCTGTTGCCACCACCCACAGATCCACCACCTTCTCTTTTGCCCCCTCCCACCCACCAAACCACTTCCCTGTTGCCCCCAACCCCTTCCCTGTTTACCCCACGGTCCAGCACACCCACTCCCTTCTCTCTTGCCCCCACAAACCCATTCACCCACTCCTTTCCCTGTTGCCCCCAACCATGAACCCACCCCCTTTCCTGTTACCCCCAACCACCAACCCCCTTCCCTGTTGCACCCAACCACCCCCACTATCCTGTTGTCCCAACACACTCTACCGCCCTGTTGCCCCCACCCACCCAACCACCACCTTCCCTGTTGCTCCACCCACCCATCCACTCATTCCCTTCCTTATTGCCCCCAACCACCCACCCACCCCCTTCCCTGTTGCCCCCAGCCCCCCACTTCCCTGTTGCCCCAACCCACCCTCCTTACCTGTGCCATCACACAGCCAACCTCCCTGTTGCAACCACCCACACCCTTCCCTGTTGCCCACCCACCCAACCACCACCTGCCCTGTTGACCCCACCCACCCACACAGCCCCGTCCCTGTTGACCCCACACAGACACCCCACTTTCCCCTTTGACCCCACACACGCACCCCCTACCATGCTGCCCCCACCCGCACACCCACCCACTTACCTGTTGCCCCCAACCACCCACCCACCCCCTTCCATGTTGCCCCCACCCTCCCACCCAACCACATCGCTGTTGCCCCCACCCACCCACCCACCCCCTTCCATGTTGCCCCCACCCTCTCACCCACCAAATTCCCTTTTGCCCCCACCCACCCACCCACCCACTTCCATGTTGCCCCCACCCTCCCATCCACCCCCTTCCCTGTTGACTCCCGCCCACCCACCAATGCCCTTCCCTGTTGCCCCCACCACCTTCACTGTTGCCCCCACACACCAACCCACCCCTTCCCTGTTGCCCACACCCACAGACCCACCTCCTTCTCTGTTGACTCCACCCACCCAGCTCCTTCCCTTCCCTGTTGCCCTTACCTAACCACCCTTCCCCTTCCCTGTTGCCCCAACTCACCCATTTCCATGTTTTCCCCATCCAATTCCCAGTTGCCGCCATCTACCCACCGCTGTTCCTGTTGATCCCATCTTCCCACCCCCTTCCATGTTCCTCCCACCCTCCCACCCACCCACTTCCCTCTTGCCCCCATCCACTCACCCACCCACTTCCCTCTTGCCCCCACCCTCCCACCCACCCACTTCCATGTTGCCTCCACGCTCCCATCCACCACTTCCCTGTTGACACCCACCCACGCACCAACACCGATCCCTGTTGCTCCCACACACCCACCCACCCCTTCCCTGTTGCCCACACCCACAGACAAACCCCCTTCTCTGTTGACCCCACCCACCCAGCTCCATCCCAGTAGCCCCCACTCCCTTCCCTGTTGCCCTTACCTAACAACACACCCCCTTCCCTGTTGCCCCAACTCACCCATTTCCATGTTTTCCCCTTCCAATTCCCAGTTGCCGCCACCTACCCACCCCTGTTCCTGTTGATCCCATCTTCCCACCCCCTTCCATGTTCCCCCCACCCTCCCACCCACCCTCTTCCCTGTTGCACCCATCCACTCACACACCCACTTCCCTGTTGCCCCCACCCTCCCACCCACCCACTTCCATGTTGCCTCCACGCTCCCATCCACCACTTCCCTGTTGCCCCCCACCCATGGACCCACCCCTTCCCTGTTGCCACCACCCACAGATCCACCACCTTCTCTTTTGCCCCCTCCCACCCACCAAACCACTTCCCTGTTGCCCGCACCCCCTTCCCTGTTGACCCCACGGTCCAGCACACCCACTCCCTTCTCTCTAGCCCCCACAAACCCATTCACCCACTCCCTTCACTGTTGCCCCCAACCATGAACCCACCCCCTTTCCTGTTACCCCCAACCACCAACCCCCTTCCCTGTTGCACCCAACCACCCCCACTATCCTGTTGTCCCAACACACTCTACAGCCCTGTTGCCCCCACCCACCCAACCACCACCTTCCCTGTTGCTCCACCCACCCATCCACTCATTCCCTTCCTTATTACCCCCAACCAACCACCCAACTACTTCCCTGTTGCCCCCAGCCTCCCACTTCCCTGTTGCCCCAACCCACCCTCCTTACCTGTGCCATCACACAGCCAACCTCCCTGTTGCAACCACACACACCCTTCCCTGTTGCCCCCACCGACCCAACCACCACCTGCCCTGTTGCCCCCACCCACCCACACAACCCCGTCCCTGTTGACCCCACACAGACACCCCACTTTCCCCTTTGACCCCACACACGCACCCCCTACCATGCTGCCCCCACCCGCACACCCACCCACTTACCTGTTGCCCCCAACCACCCACCCACCCCCTTCCATGTTGCCCCCAACCTCCCACCCAACCACATCGCTGTTGCCCCCACCCACCCACCCACCCCCTTCCATGTTGCCTCCACCCTCTCACCCACCAAATTCCCTTTTGCCCCCACCCACCCACCCACCCACTTCCATGTTGCCCCCACCCTTCCATCCACCCCCTTCCCTGTTGACTCCCGCCCACCCACCAATGCCCTTCCCTGTTGCGCCCACCACCTTCCCTGTTGCCCCCACACACCAACCCACACCTTCCCTGTTGCCCACACCCACAGACCCACCTCCTTCTCTGTTGACTCCACCCACCCAGCTCCTTCCCTTCCCTGTTGCCCTTACCTAACCACCCTTCCCCTTCCCTGTTGCCCCAACTCACCCATTTCCATGTTTTCCCCATCCAATTCCCAGTTGCCGCCATCTACCCACCGCTGTTCCTGTTGATCCCATCTTCCCACCCCCTTCCATGTTCCTCCCACCCTCCCACTCACCCACTTCCCTCTTGCCCCCATCCACTCACCCACCCACTTCCCTCTTGCCCCCACCCTCCCACCCACCCACTTCCATGTTGCCTCCACGCTCCCATCCACCACTTCCCTGTTGACACCCACCCACGCACCAACACCGATCCCTGTTGCCCCCACACACCCACCCACCCCTTCCCTGTTGCCCACACCCACAGACAAACCCCCTTCTCTGTTGACCCCACCCACCCAGCTCCATCCCAGTAGCCCCCACTCCCTTCCCTGTTCCCCTTACCTAACAACACACCCCCTTCCCTGTTGCCCCAACTCACCCATTTCCATGTTTTCCCCTTCCAATTCAACAGTTGCCGCCACCTACCCACCCCTGTTCCTGTTGATCCCTTTCTTCCCACCCCCTTCCATGTTCCCCCCACCCTCTTCCCTGTTGCACCCATCCACTCACCCGCCCACTTCCCTGTTGCCCCCACCCTCCCACCCACCCACTTCCATGTTGCCTCCACACTCCCATCCACCACTTCCCTGTTGCCTCCACCCATGGACCCACCCCTTCCCTGTTGCCACCACCCACAGATCCACCACCTTCTCTTTTGCCCCCTCCCACCCACCAAACCAATTGCCTGTTGCCCCCACCCCCTTCCCTGTTTACCCCACGGTCCAGCACACCCACTCCCTTCTCTCTTGCCCCCACAAACCCATTCACCCACTCCTTTCCCTGTTGCCCCCAACCATGAACCCACCCCCTTTCCTGTTACCCCCCAACCACCAACCCCCTTCCCTGTTGCACCCAACCACCCCCACTATCCTGTTGTCCCAACACACTCTACCGCCCTGTTGCCCCCACCCACCCAACCACCACCTTCCCTGTTGCTCCACCCACCCATCCACTCATTCCCTTCCTTATTGCCCCCAACCACCCACCCACCCCCTTCCCTGTTGCCCCCAGCCCCCCACTTCCCTGTTGCCCCAACCCACCCTCCTTACCTGTGCCATCACACAGCCAACCTCCCTGTTGCAACCACCCACACCCTTCCCTGTTGCCCCCACCCACCCAACCACCACCTGCCCTGTTGCCCCCCACCCACCCACACAACCCCATCCCTGTTGACGCCACACAGACACCCCACTTTCCCCTTTGACCACACACACACACAGACCCTACCAGGCTGCCCCCACCCGCCCACCCACCCACTTACCTGTTGCCCCCACCCACCCACCCACCCCCTTCCATGTTGCCCCCACCCTCCCACCCAACCACATCGCTGTTGCCGCCACCCACACACCCACCACCTTCCATGTTGCCCCCACCCTCTCACCCACCCAATTCCCTGTTGCCCCCACCCACCCACCCACCCACTTCCATGTTGCCCCCACCCTCCCATCCACCCCCTTCCCTGTTGACTCCCGCCCACCCACCAATGCCCTTCCCTGTTGCCCCCACCACATTCCCTGTTGCCCCCACACACCCACCCACCCCTTCCCTGTTGCCCACACCCACAGACCCACCCCCTTCTCTGTTGACTCCACCCACCCAGCTCCTTCCCTTCCCTGTTGCCCTTACCTAACCACCCTTCCCCTTCCCTGTTGCCCCAACTCACCCATTTCCATGTTTTCCCCATCCAATTCCCAGTTGCCGCAATCTACCCACCGCTGTTCCTGTTGATCCCATCTTCCCACCCCCTTCCATGTTCCTCCCACCCTCCCACCCACCCACTTCCCTGTTGCCGCCATCCACTCACCCACCCACTTCACTGTTGCCCCCACCCTCCCACCCACCCACTTCCATGTTGCCTCCACGCTCCCATCCACCACTTCCCTGTTGACACCCACCCACGCACCAACACCCATCCCTGTTGCCCCAAACCACCCACCCACCCCTTTCCCTGTTGCCCCCAGCCCCCCACTTCCCTGTTGCCCCAACCCACCCTCCTTACCTGTGCCATCACACAGCCAACCTCCCTGTTGCAACCACCCACACCCTTCCCTGTTGCCCCCACTCACCCAACCACCACCTGCCCTGTTGCCCCCACCCACCCACACAACCCCATCCCTGTTGACGCCACACAGACACCCCACTTTCCCCTTTGAGCCCACACACGCACCCCCTACCATGCTGCCCCCACCCGCCCACCCACCCACTTACCTGTTGCCCCCCACCCACCCACCCACCCCCTTCCATGTTGCCCCCACCCTCCCACCCAACCACATCGCTGTTGCCGCCACCCACACACCCACCACCTTCCATGTTGCCCCCACCCTCTCACCCACCCAATTCCCTGTTGCCCCCACCCACCCACCCACCCACTTCCATGTTGCCCCCACCCTCCCATCCACCCCCTTCCCTGTTGACTCCCGCCCACCCACCAATGCCCTTCCCTGTTGCCCCCACCACATTCCCTGTTGCCCCCACACACCCACCCACCCCTTCCCTGTTGCCCACACCCACAGACCCACCCCCTTCTCTGTTGACTCCACCCACCCAGCTCCTTCCCTTCCCTGTTGCCCTTACCTAACCACCCTTCCCCTTCCCTGTTGCCCCAACTTACCCATTTCCATGTTTTCCCCATCCAATTCCCAGTTGCCGCAATCTACCCACCGCTGTTCCTGTTGATCCCATCTTCCCACCCCCTTCCATGTTCCTCCCACCCTCCCAACCACCCACTTCCCTGTTGCCGCCATCCACTCACCCACCCACTTCACTGTTGCCCCCACCCTCCCACCCACCCACTTCCATGTTGCCTCCACGCTCCCATCCACCACTTCCCTGTTGACACCCACCCACGCACCAACACCCATCCCTGTTGCCCCAAACCACCCACCCACCCCTTTCCCTGTTGCCCCCAGCCTCCCAATTCCCTGTTGCCCCAACCCACCCTCCTTACCTGTGCCATCACACAGCCAACATCCCTGTTGCAACCATCCACACCCTTCCCTGTTGCCCCCACCCACCCAACCACCACCTGCCCTGTTGACCCCACCCACCCACACAGCCCCGTCCCTGTTGACCCCACACAGACACCCCACTTTCCCCTTTGACCCCACACACGCACCCCCTACCATGCTGCACCCACCCGCCCACCCACTCACTTACCTGTTGCCACCACCCACCCACCCACCCTCTTCCATTTTGCCCCCACCCTCCCACCCAACCACATCCCTGTTGCCCACACACACCCACCCACCCCCTTCCATGTTGCCCCCACCCTCTCACCCACCCAATTCCCTGTTGACCCCACCCTCCATCCCACCCACCAGCTTCCCTCTTGCCCACACCGAACCATCCACCCACTCTCTTCCCTTTTGCCCCCAACCATGAACCCAGCCCCTTTCCTGTTACCCCCAACAACCAAACCCCTTCCCTGTTGCACCCAACCACCGCCACTATCCTGTTGCCCCCACCCACAGACCCACCCCTTCCCTGTTGCCCCCACCACCTTCCCTGTTGCCCCCACCCATGGACCTACCCCTTCACTGTTGCCCCCACCCATGGACCCAACCCTTCCCTGTTGCCACCACCCACAGATCCACCACCTTCTCTTTTGCCCCCTCCCACCCACCAAACCACTTCCCTGTTGCCCGCACCCCCTTCCCTGTTGACCCCACGGTCCAGAACACCCACTCCCTTCTCTCTTGCCCCCACAAACCCATCCACCCACTCCCTTCCCTGTTGCCCCCAACCATGAACCCACCCCCTTTCCTGTTACCCCCAACCACCAAACCCCTTCCCTGTTGCACCCAACCACCCCCACTATCCTGTTGTCCCAACACACTCTACCGCCCTGTTGCCCCCACCCACCCAACCACCACCTTCCCTGTTGCTCCACCCACCCATCCACCCATTCCCTTCCTTATTGCCCCCAACCACCCACCCACCCCCTTCCCTGTAGCCCCCAGCCTCCCACTTCCCTGTTGCCCCAACCCACCCTCCTTACCTGTGCCATCACACAGCCAACCTCCCTGTTGCAACCACCCACACCCTTCCCTGTTGCCCCCACCACCCATCCACCACCTGCCCTGTTGCCCCCACCCACCCACACAACCCCGTCCCTGTTGACCCCACACAGACACCCCACTTTCCCCTGTGACCACACCCACACACAGACCCTACCATGCTGCCCCCACCTGCTCACCCACCCACCAACCTGTTGCCCCCACCCACCCACCCTCCCACTTCCATGTTGCCCCCACCGTCCCACCCAACCACATCCCTGTTGCCCCCAGCCACCCACCCACCCCCTTCCATGGTGCCCCCACCCTCTCACCCACCCAATTCCCTGTTGCCCCCACCCACCCCCCCACCCACTTCCATGTTGCCCCCACCCTCCCATCCACCCCCTTCCCTGTTGCCTCCCGCCCACCCACCAATGCCCTTCCCTGTTGCCCCCACCACCATTCCTGCTGCCCCCACACACCCACCCACCCCTTCCCTGTTGCCCACACCCACAGACCCAACCCCTTCTCTGTTGACGCCACCCACCCAGCTCCTTCCCTTCCCTGTTGCCCTAACCTAACCACCCTTCCCCTTCCCTGTTGCCCCAACTCACCCATTTCCATGTTTTCCCCATACAATTCCCAGTTGCCGCCACCTACCCACCCCTGTTCCTGTTGATCCCATCTTCCCACCCCCTTCCATGTTCCCCCCACCCTCCCACCCACCCACTTCCCTGTTGCCCCCATCCACTCACCAACCCACGTCCCTGTTGCTCCCACCCTCCCACCCACCCACTTCCATGTTGCCTCCATGCTCCCATCCACCACTTCCCTGTTGCCTCCAGCCATGGACCCACCCCCTTCCCTTTTGCCACAACCCATGGATACACCACCTTCTCTGTTGCCCCCTCCCACCCACCCAACCCCTTCCCTGTTGCCCGCACCCCCTTCCCTGTTGACCCCACCCTCCATCCCACCCACCCGCTCCCCTCTTGCCCACACCGAACCAACCACCCACTCCCTTCCCTGTTGCCCCCACCCTCCCACGCATCCACTTCCATGTTGCCTCCACGCTCCCATCCACCACTTCCCTGTTGACACCCACCCATGCAGCAACACCCATCCCTGTTGCCCCCACACACCACCCACCCCTTCCCTGTTGCACACACCCACAGTCAAACCCCCTTCTCTGTGGACCCCAACCACCCAGCTCCTTCCCAGTTGCCCCCACTCCCTTCCCTGTTGCCCTTACCTAACCACCCACCCACTTCCCTGTTGCTCCCATCCACTCACCCACCCACTACCCTGTTGCCCCCACCCTCCCACCCACCCACATCCCTGTTGCCCCCACCCTCCCACCCACCCACTTCCATGTTGCCTCCATGCTCCCATCCATCACTTCCCTGTTGCCTCCAGCCATGGACCCACCCCCATCCCTGTTGCCACCCCCCACAGATCCACCACCTTCTCTGTTGCCCCCTCCCACCGACCCAACCCCTTCCCTGTTGCCCGCAAACCCCTTCCCTGTTGACCCCACCCTCCATCCCACCCACCCGCTTCCCTCTTGCCCACACCCAACCATCCACCCACTCCCTTCCCTGTTGCCCCCAACCATGAACCCACCCCCTTTCCTGTTACGCCCAACAACCAACCCCCTTCCCTGTTGCACCCAACCACCCCCACTATCCTGTTGCCCTCACCCACAGACCCAACCCTTCCCTGTTTCCCCCACCACCTTCCCTGTTGCCCCCACCCATGGACCTACCCCTTCACTGTTGCCCCCACCCATGGACCCACCCCTTCCCTGTTGCCACCACCCACACTTCCACCACCTTCTCTTTTGCACCCTCCCACCCACCAAACCACTTCCCTGTTGCCCGCACCCCCTTCCCTGTTGACCCCACGGTCCATCACACGCACTCCCTTCTCTCTTGCCCCCACAAACCCATCCACCCACTCCCATCCCTGTTGCCCCCAACCATGAACCCACCCCCTTTCCTGTTACCCCCAACCACCAACCGCCTTGCCCCCACCCACCCAACCACCACCTTCCCTGTTGCTCCACCCACCCATCCACCCATTCCCTTCCTTATTGCCCCCAACCACCCACCCACCCCCTTCTCTGTTGCCCCCAGCCTCCCACTTCCCTGTTGCCCCAACCCACCCTCCTTACCTGTGCCATCACACAGCCAACATCCCTGTTGCAACCACCCACACCCTTCCATGTTGCCCCCACCCACCCAACCACCACCTGCCCTGTTGACCCCACCCACCCACACAGCCCCGTCCCTTTTGACCCCACACAGACACCCCACTTTCCCCTTTGACCCCACACACGCACCCCCTACCATGCTGCCGCCACCCGCCCACCCACCCACTTACCTGTTGCCACCACCCACCCACCCACCCTCTTCCATGTTGCCCCCACCCTCCCACCCAACCACATCCCTGTTGCCCCCACACACCCACCCACCCCCTTCCATGTTGCCCCCACCCTCTCACCCACCCAATTCCCTGTTGCACCCACCCACCCACCCACGCGCTTCCATGTTGCCCCCATCCTCCCATCCACCCCCTTCCCTGTTGACTACCGCCCACCCACCAATGCCCTTCACTGTTGCCCCCCACCACCTTCCCTGTTGCCCCCACACACACACCCACCCCTTCCCTGTTGCCCACACCCACAGACCCACCCCCTTCTCTGTTGACCCCACCCACCCAGCTCCTTCCCTTCCCTGTTGCCCTTACCTAACCACCCTTCCACTTCCCTGTTGCCCCAACTCACCCATTTCCATGTTTTCCCCATCCAATTCGCAGTTGCCGTCACCTACCCACCACTGTTCCTGTTGATCCCATCTTCCCACCCCCTTCCTGGTTCCCCCAACCTCCCACCCACCCACTTCCCTGTTGCCCCCATCCACTCACCCACCCACTTCCCAGTTGCCCCCACCCTCCCACCCACCCACTTCCCTGTTGCCCCCATCCACTCACCCACCCACTTCCCTGTTGCCCCCACCCTCTCACCCACCCACTTCCATGTTGCCTCCATGCTCCCATCCACCACTTCTCTGTTGCCTCCAGCCATGGGCCCACCCCCTTCCCTGTTGCCACCACCCACGGATCCACAACCTTCTCTGTTGCCCCCTCCCACCCACCAAAGCCCTTCCCTGTTGCCCGCACCCCCTTCCCTGTTGACCCCACCCTCCATCCCACCCACGCGCTTCCCTCTTGCCCACACCGAACCATCCACCCACTCCCTTCCCTGTTGCCCTCAACCATGAACCCACCCCCTTTCCTGTTACCCCCAACAACCAACCCCCTTCCCTGTTGCACCCAACCACCCCCACTATCCTGTTGCCCCCACCCACGGACCCACCCCTTCCCTGTTGCCCCCACCACCTTCCCTGATGCCCCCACCCATGGACCTACCCCTTCACTGTTGCCCCCACCCATGGACCCACCCCTTCCCTGTTGCCACCACCCACAGATCCACCACCTTCTCTTTTGCCCCCTCCCACCCACCAAACCACTTCACTGTTGCCCGCACCCCCTTCCCTGTTGACCCCACGGTCCAGAACACCCACTCCCTTCTCTCTTGCCCCCACAAACCCATTCACCCACTCCCTTCCCTGTTGCCCCCAACCATGAACCCACCCCCTTTCCTGTTACCCGCAACCACCAACCCCCTTCCCTGTTGCACCCAACCACCCCCACTATCCTGTTGTCCCAACACACTCTACAGCCCTGTTGCCCCCACCCACCCAACCACCACCTTCCCTGTTGCTCCACCCACCCATCCACTCATTCCCTTCCTTATTACACCCAACCAACCACCCAACTACTTCCCTGTTGCCCCCAGCCTCCCACTTCCCTGTTGCCCCAACCCACCCTCCTTACCTGTGCCATCACACAGCCAACCTCCCTGTTGCAACCACCCACACCCTTCCCTGTTGCCCCCACCGACCCAACCACCACCTGCCCTGTTGCCCCCACCCACCCACACAACCCCGTCCCTGTTGACCCCACACAGACACCCCACTTTCCCCTTTGACCCCACACACGCACCCCCTACCATGCTGCCCCCACCCGCACACCCACCCACTTACCTGTTGCCCCCAAGCACCCACCCACCCCCTTCCATGTTGTCCCCAACCTCCCACCCAACCACATCGCTGTTGCCCCCACCCACCCACCCACCCCCTTCCATGTTGCCCCCACCCTCTCACCCACCAAATTCCCTTTTGCCCCCACCCACCCACCCACCCACTTCCATGTTGCCCCCACCCTCCCATCCACCCCCTTCCCTGTTGACTCCCGCCCACCCACCAATGCCCTTCACTGTTGCCCCCACCACATTCCCTGTTGCCCCCACACACCAACCCACCCCTTCCCTGTTGCCCACACCCACAGACCCACCTCCTTCTCTGTTGACTCCACCCACCCAGCTCCTTCCCTTCCCTGTTGCCCTTTCCTAACCACCCTTCCCCTTCCCTGTTGCCCCAACTCACCCATTTCCATGTTTTCCCCATCCAATTCCCAGTTGCCGCCATCTCCCCACCGCTGTTCCTGTTGATCCCATCTTCCCACCACCTTCCATGTTCCTCCCACCCTCCCACCCACCCACTTCCCTCTTGCCCCCATCCACTCACCCACCCACTTCCCTGTTGCCCCCACCCTCCCACCCACCCACTTCCATGTTGCCTCCACGCTCCCATCCACCACTTCCCTGTTGACACCCACCCACGCACCAACACCGATCCCTGTTGCCCCCACACACCCACCCACCCCTTCCCTGTTGCCCACACCCACAGTCAAACCCCCTTCTCTGTTGACCCCACCCACCCAGCTCCATCCCAGTAGCCCCCACTCCCTTCCCTATTGCCCTTACCTAACAACACTCCCCCTTCCCTGTTGCCCCAACTCACCCATTTCCATGTTTTCCCCTTCCAATTCCCAGTTGCCGCCACCTACCCACCCCTGTTCCTGTTGATCCCATCTTCCCACCCACTTCCATGTTCCCCCCACCCTCCCACCCACCCTCTTCCCTGTTGCACCCATCCACTCACCCACCCACTTCCCTGTTGCCCCCACCCTCCCACCCACCCACTTCCATGTTGCCTCCACGCTCCCATCCACCACTTCCCTGTTGCCTCCAGCCATGGACCCACCCCCTTCCCTGTTGCCACCACCCACGGATCCACCACCTTCTCTGTTGCCCCCTCCCACCCACCGAACCCCTTCCCTGTTGCGCGCACCCCCTTCCCTGTTGACCCCACCCTCCATCCCACCCACCCGCTTCCCTCTTGCCCACACCGAACCATCCACCCACTCCCTTCCCAGTTGCCCCCAACCAGGAACCCACCCCCCTTCCTGTTACCCCCAACAACCAACCCCCTTCCCTGTTGCACCGAACCACCCCCACTATCCTGTTGCCCCCACCCACGGACCCACCCCTTCCCTGTTTCCCCCACCACCTTCCATGTTGCCCCCACCCATGGACCTACCCCTTCACTGTTGCCCCCACCCATGGACCCACCCCTTCCCTGTTGCCACCACCCACAGATCCACCATCTTCTCTTTTGCCCCCTCCCACCCACCAAAACACTTACCTGTTGCCCGCACCCCCTTCCCTGTTGACACCACGGTCCATCACACCCACTCCCTTCTCTCTTGCCCCCACAAACCCGTCCACCCACTCCCTTCCCTGTTGCCCCCAACCATGAACCCACCCCTTTTCCTGTTACCCCCAACCACCAACCCCCTTCCCTGTTGCACCCAACCACCCCCACTATCCTGTTGTCCCAACACACTCTACCACCCTGTTGCCCCCACCCACCCAACCACCACCTTCCCTGTTGCTCCACCCACTCATCCACCCATTCCCTTCCTTATTGCCCCCACACACCCACCCACCCCCTTCCCTGTTGCCCCCAGCCTCCCACTTCCCTGTTGCCCCAACCCACCCTCCTTACCTGTGCCATCACACAGCCAACCTCCCTGTTGCAACCACCCACACCCTTCCCTGTTGCCCCCACCCACCTAACCATCACCTGCCCTGTTGCCCCCCCCACCCACACAACCCCGTCCCTGTTGACCCCACACAGACACCCCACTTTCCCCTTTGACCCCACACACGCAGCCCCTACCATGCTGCCCCCACCCGCCCACCCACCCACTTACCTGTTGCCTCCAGGCACCCACCCACCCCCTTCCATGTTGTCCCCACCCTCCCACCCAACCACATCCCTGTTGCCCCCACACACCCACCCACCCCCTTCCATGTTGCCCCCACCCTCTCACCCACCCAATTCCCTGTTGCCCCCACCCACCCACCCACCCACTTCCATGTTGCCCCCACCCTCCCATCCACCCCCTTCCCTGTTGACTCCCACCCACCCACCAATGTCCTTCACTGTTGCCCCCACCACCTTCCCTGTTGCCCCCACACACTCACCCACCCCTTCCCTGTTGCCCACACCCACAGACCCACCCCCTTCTCTGTTGACCCCACCCACCCAGCTCCTTCCCTTCCCTGTTGCCCTTACCTAACCACCCTTCCCCTTCCCTGTTGCCCCAACTCACCCATTTCCATGTTTTCCCCTTCCAATTCCCAGTTGCCGCCACCTACCCACCCCTGTTCCTGTTGATCGCATCTTCCCACCCCCTTCCATGTTCCCCCCACCCTCCCACCCACCCTCTTCCCTGTTGCACCCATCCACTCACCCACCTACTTCCCTGTTGCCCCCACCCTCCCACCCACCTACTTCCATGTTGCCTCCACGCTCCCATCCACCACTTCCCTGTTGCCTCCAGCCATGGACCCACCCCCTTCCCTGTTGCCACCACCCATGGATCCACCACCTTCTCTGTTGCCCCCTCCCACCTACCCAACCCCTTCCCTGTTGCGCGCACCCCCTTCCCTGTAGACCCCACCCTCCATCCCACCCACCCGCTTCCCTCTTGCCCACACCGAACCATCCACCCACTCCCTTCCCCGTTGCCCCGAAACATGAACCCACCCCCCTTCCTGTTACCCCCAACAACCAACCCCCTTCCCTGTTGCACACAACCACCCCCACTATCCTGTTGCCCCCACCCACGGACCCACCCCTTCCCTGTTTCCCCCACCACATTCCATGTTGCCCCCACCCATGGACCTACCCCTTCACTGTTGCCCCCACCCATGGACCCACCCCTTCCCTGTTGCCACCACCCACAGTTCCTCCACCTTCTCTTTTGCCCCCTCCCTCCCACCAAACCACTTCCCTGTTGCCCGCACCCCCTTCCCTTTTGACCCCACGGTCCATCACACCCACTCCCTTCTCTCTTGCCCCCACAAACCCATCCACCCACTCCCTTCCCTGTTGCCCCCAACCATGAACCCACCCCCTTTCCTGTTACCCCGAACCACCAACCCCCTTCCCTGTTGCACCCAACCACCCCCACTATCCTGTTGTCCCAACACACTCTACCGCCCTGTTGCCCCCACCCACCCAACCACCACCTTCCCTGTTGCTCCACCTACTCATCCACCCATTCCCTTCCTTATTGCCCCCAACCACCCACCCACCCCCTTCCCTGTTGCCCCCAGCCTCCCACTTCCCTGTTGCCCCAACCCACCCTCCTTACCTGTGCCATCACACAGCCAACCTCCCTGTTGCAACCACCCACACCCTTCCCTGTTGCCCCCACCCACCTAACCATCACCTGCCCTGTTGCCCCCCCCACCCACACAACCCCGTCCCTGTTGACCCCACACAGACACCCCACTTTCCCCTTTGACACCACACACGCAGCCCCTACCATGCTGCCCCCACCCTCCCACCCACCCACTTACCTGTTGCTTCCACCCACCCACCCACCCCCTTCCATGTTGTCCCCACCCTCCCACCCAACCACATCCCTGTTGCCCGCACACACCCACCCACCCCCTTACATGTTGCCCCCACCCTCTCACCCACCCAATTCCCTGTTGCCCCCACCCACCCACCCACCCACTTCCATGTTGCCCCCACCCTCCCATCCACCCCCTTCCCTGTTGACTCCCACCCACCCACAAATGTCCTTCACTGTTGCCCCCACCACCTTCCCTGTTGCCCCCACACACACACCCACCCCTTCCCTGTTGCCCACACCCACAGACCCAACCCCTTCTCTGTTGACCCCACCCACCCAGCTCCTTCCCTTCCCTGTTGCCCATACCTAACCACCCTTCCCCTTCCCTGTTGCCCCAACTCACCCATTTCCATGTTTTCCCCATCCAATTCCCAGTTGCTGTCACCTACCCACCACTGTTCCTGTTGATCCCATCTTCCCACCCCCTTCCATGTTCCCCCCAACCTCCCACACACCCACTTAACTGTTGCCCCCGTCCACTCACCCACCCACTTCCCTGTTGCCCCCACCCTCCCACCCACCCACTTCCCTGTTGCCCCCATCCACTCACCCACCCACTTCCCTGTTGCCCCCACCCTCCCACTTCCATGTTGCCTCCATGCTCCCATCCACCACTTCCCTGTTGCCTCCAGCCATGGCCCCACCCCCTTCCCTGTTGCCACCACCCATGGATCCACCACCTTCTCTGTTGCCCCCTCCCACCCACCCAACCCCTTCCCTGTTGCCCTCACCTCCTTCCCTGTTGACCCCACCCACCATCCCACCCACGCGCTTCCCTCTTGCCCACACCGAACCATGCACCCACTCCCTTCCCTGTTGCCCCCAACCATGAACCCACCCCCTTTCCTGTTACCCCCAACAACCCACCCCCTTCACTGTTGCACCCAACCACCCCCACTATCCTGTTGCCCCCAACCACCGACCCACCCCTTCCCTGTTGCCCCCACCACCTTCCCTGTTGCCCCCACCCATGGACCTACCCCTTCACTGTTGCCCCCACCAATGGACCCACCCCTTCCCTGTTGCCACCACCCAGAGATCCACCACCTTCTCTTTTGCCCCCTCCCACCCACCAAACCACGTCCCTGTTGCCCGCACCCCCTTCCCTGTTGACCCCACGGTCCAGCACACCCACTCCCTTCTCTCTTGCCCCCACAAACCCATTCACCCACTCCCTTCCCTGTTGCCCCCAACCATGAACCCACCCCCTTTCCTGTTACCCCCAACCACCAACCCCCTTCCCTGGTGCACCCAAACACCCCCACTATCCTCTTGTCCCAACACACTCTACCGCCCTGTTGCCCCCACCCACCCAACCACCACCTTCCCTGTTGCTCCACCCACCCATCCACTCATTCCTTTCCTTATTGCCCCCAACCACCCACCCACCCCCTTCCCTGTTGCCCCCAGCCTCCCACTTTCCTGTTGCCCCAACCCACACTCCTTACCTGTGCCATCACACAGCCAACCTCCCTGTTGCAACCACCCACACCCTTCCCTGTTGCCCCCACTGACCCAACCACCACCTGCCCTGTTGCCCCCACCCACCCACACAACCCCGTCCCTGTTGACCCCACACAGACACCCCACTTTCCCCTTTGACCCCACACACGCACCCCCTACCATGCTGCCCCCACCCGCCCACCCACCCACTTAACTGTTGCCCCCACCCACCCACCCACCCCCTTCCATGTTGCCCCACCCTCCCACCCAACCACATCGCTGTTGCCCCCACCCACCCACCCACCCCCTTCCATGTTGCCCCCACCCTCTCACCCTCCCAATTCCCTGTTGCCCCCACCCACCCACCCACCCAGTTCCATGTTGCCCCCACCCTCCTATCCACCCCCTTCCCTGTTGACTCCCGCCCATTCACCAATGCCCTTCCCTGTTGCCCCCACCACCTTCCCTCTTGCCCCCACACACCCACCCACCCCTTCCCTGTTGCCCACACCCACACACCCACCCCCTTCTCTGTTGACTCCACCCACCCAGCTCCTTCCCTTCCCTGCTGCCCTTACCTAACCACCCTTCCCCTTCCCTGTTGCCCCAACTCACCCATTTCCAAGTTTACCCCATCCAATTCCCAGTTGCCACCATCTACCCACCGCTGTTCCTGTTGATCCCATCTTCCCACCCCCTTCCATGTTCCTCCCACCCTCCCACCCACCCACTTCCCTGTTGCCCCCATCCACTCACCCACCCACTTCCCTGTTGCCCCCACCCTCCCACCCACCCACTTCCATGTTGCCTCCACGCTCCCATCCACCACTTCCCTGTTGACACCCACCCACGCACCAACACCCATCCCTGTTGCCCCCACACACCCACCCACCCCTTCCCCGTTGCCCACACCCACAGACAAACCGCTTCTCTGTTGACCCCACCCACCCAGCTCCTTACCTGTAGCCCCCTCTCCCTTCCCTGTTGCCCTTACCTAACCACCCACCCCCTTCCCTGTTGCCCCAACGCACCCATTTCCATGTTTTCCCCTTCCAATTCCCAGTTGCCGCCACCTACCCACCCCTGTTCCTGTTGATCCCATCTTCCCACCCCCTTCCATGTTCCCCCCACCCTCCCACCCACCCACTTTCATGTTGCCCGCATCCACTCACCCACCCACTTCCCTGTTGCCCCCACCCTCCCACCCACCCACTTCCATGTTGCCTCCATCCACTCACCCACCCACTTCCCTGTTGCCCCCACCCTCCCACCCACCCACTTACCTGTTGCCACCACCAACCCCCTTCCATGTTGCCCCCACCCTCCCACTCAACCACATCCCTGTTGCCCCCACACACCCACCCACCCCCTTCCTGTTGCCCCCACCCTCTCACCCACCCAATTCCCTTTTCCCCCCCCACCCACCCACCCACTTCCATGTTGCCCCCACCCTCCCATCCACCCCCTTCCCTGTTGACTCCCGCCCACCCACCAATGCCCTTCCCTGTTGCCCCCACCACCTTCCCTGTTGCCCTCACACACCCACCCACCCCTTCCCTGTTGCCCACACCCACAGACCCACCCCCTTCTCTGTTGACTCCCCCCACCCAGCTCCTTCCCTTCCCTGTTGCCCATACCTAACCACCCTTCCCCTTCCCTGTTGCCCCAACTAACCCATTTCCATGTTTTCCCCATCCAATTCCCAGTTGCCGCCACCTACCCACCGCTGTTCCTGTTGATCCCATCTTCCCACCCACTTCCATGTTCCTCCCACCCTCTCACCCACCCACTTCCCTGTTGCCCCAATCCACTCACCCACCCAATTCCCTGTTGCCCCCACCCTCCCACCCACCCACTTCCATGTTGCCCCCATCCACTCACCCTCCCACTTCCCTGTTGCCCCCACCCTCCCACCCACCCACTTCCATGTTGCCTCCATGCTCCCATCCACCACTTCTCTGTTGCCACCATCCACGGATCCACCACCTTCTCTGTTGCCCCCTCCCTCCCATCCCAACCCCTTCCCTGTTGCCCACACCCCCTTCCCTGTTGACCCCACACTTCATCCCACCCACCCACTTCCCTCTTGCCCACACCGAACCATCCACCCACTCCCTTCCCTGTTGCCCCCAACCATGAACCCACCCCCTTTCCTGTTACCCCCAACAACCAACCCCCTTCCCTGTTGCACCCAACCACCCCCACTATCCTGTTGCCCCCACCCACGGACCCACCCCTTCCCTGTTGCCCCCACACCTTCCCTGTTGCCCCCACCCATGGACCTACCCCTTCACTGTTGCCCCCACCCATGGATCCACCCCTTCCCTGTTGCCACCACCCACAGATCCACCACCTTCTCTTTTGCCACCTCCCACCCACCAAACCACTTCCCTGTTGCCCGCACCCCCTTCCCTGTTGACCCCACGGTCCAGCACACCCACTCCCTTCTCTCTTGCCCCCACAAACCCATTCACCCACTCCCTTCCCTGTTGCCCCCAACAATGAACCCACCCCCTTTCCTGTTACTCCCAACCACCAACCCCCTTCCCTGTTGCACCCAACCAACCCCACTATCCTGTTGTCCCAACACACTCTACAGCCCTGTTGCCCCCACCCACCCAACCACCACCTTCCCTGTTGCTCCACCCACCCATCCACCCATTCCCTTCCTTATTGCCCCCAACCACCCACCCACCCCCTTCCCTGTTGCCCCCAGCCTCCCACTTCCCTGTTGCCCCAACCCACCCTCCTTACCTGTGCCATCACACAGCCAACCTCCCTGTTGCAACCACCCACACCCTTCCCTGTTGCCCGCACCCTCCCAACCATCACCTGACCTGTTGACACCACCCACCCACACAACCCCGTCCCTGTTGACCCCACACAGACACCCCACTTTCCCCTTTGACCCCACACACGCACCCCCTACCATGCTGCCCCCACCCGCCCACCCACCCACTTACCTATTGCACCCACCCACCCACCCAACCCCTTCCATGTTGCACCCACCCTCCCACACAACCACATCCATGTTGCCCCCACCCTCCCACCCACCCCCTTCCATGTTGCCCCCACCCTCTCACCCACCCAATTCCCTGTTGCCCCCACCCACCCACCCACGCACTTGCATGTTGCCCCACCCTCCCATCCACCCCCTTCCCTGTTGACTCCCGCCCACCCACCAATGCCCCTCCCTGTTGCCCCCACCACCTTCCCTGTTGCCCTCACACACCCACCCACCCCTTCTCTGTTGCCCACACCCACAGACCCACCCCCTTCTCTGTTGACTCCACCCACCCAGCTCCTTCCCTTCCCTGTTGCCCATACCTAACCACCCTTCCCCTTCCCTGTTGCCCCAACTCACCCATTTCCATGTTTTCCCCATCCAATTCCCAGTTGCTGCCACCTACCCACCGCTGTTCCTGTTGATCCCATCTTCCCACCCCCTTCCATGTTCCTCCCACCCTCTCACCCACCCACTTCCCTGTTGCCCCCATCCACTCACCCACCCAATTCCCTGTTGCCCCCACCCTCCCACCCACCCACTTCCATGTTGCCTCCACGCTCCCATCCACCACTTCCCTGTTGACACCCACCCATGCTCCAACACCCATCCCTGTTGCCCCCACTCACCCACCCACCCCATCCCTGTTGCCCACACCCACAGACAAAACCCCTTCTCTGTTGACCCCACCCACCCAGCTCCTTCCCTGTAGCCGCCACTCCCTTCCCTGTTCCCCTTACCTAACCACCCACCCCCATCCCTGTTGCCCCAAATCACACATTTCCATGTTTTCCCCTTCCAATTCCCAGTTGCCGCCGCCTACCCACCCCTGTTCCTGTTGATCCCATCTTCCCACCCCCTTCCATGTTCCCCCCACCCTCCCACCCACCCACTTTCATGTTGCCCCCATCCACTCACCCACCCACATCCCTGTTGCCCCACCCTCCCACCCACCCACTTCCATGTTGCCTCCATGCTCCCATCCACAACTTCCCTGTTGCCTCCAGCCATGGACCCACCCCTTCCCTGTTGCCACCACCCACGGATCCACCACCTTCTCTGTTGCCCCCTCCCACACACCCAACCCCTTCCCTGTTGCCCACACCCCCTTCCCTGTTGACCCCACCCTCCTTCCCACCCACCCGCTTCCCTCTTGCCCACACCGAACCATCCACCCACTCCCTTCCCTGTTTCCCCCAACCATGAACCCACCCCCTTTGCTGTTACCCCCAACAACCAACCCCCTTCCCTGTTGCACCCAACCACCCCCACTATCCTGTTGCCCCCACCCACGGACCCACCGCCTCCCTGTTTCCCCCACCACCTTCCCTGTTGCCCCCACCCATGGACCTACCCCTTCACTGTTGCCCCGACCCAAGGACCCACCCCTTCCCTGTTGCCACCACCCACAGATCCAACACCTTCTCTTTTGCCCCCTCCCACCCACCAAACCACTTCCCTGTTGCCCCCACCCCCTTCCCTGTTGACCCCACGGTCCATCACACCCACTCCCTTCTCTCTTGCCCCCACAAACCCATCCACCCACTCCATTCCCTGTTGCCCCCAACCATGAACCCACCCCCTTTCCTGTTACCCCCAACCACCAACCCCCTTCCCTGTTGCACCCAACCACCCCCACTATCCTGTTGTCCCAACACACTCTACCGCCCTGTTGCCCCCACCCACCCAACCACCACCTTCCCTGTTGCTCCACCCTCCCATCCACCCATTCCCTTCCTTATTGCCCCCAACCACCCACCCACCCCCTTCCATGTTGCCCCCAGCCTCCCACTTCCCTGTTGCCCCAACCCACCCTCCTTACCTGTGCCATCACACAGCCAACCTCCATGTTGCAACCACCCACACCCTTCCCTGTTGCCCCCACCCACATAACCACCACCTGCCCTGTTGCCCCCACCCACCCACACAACCCCGTTCCTGTTGACCCCACACAGACACCCCACTTTCCCCTTTGACCCCACACACGCACCCCCTACCATGCTGCCCCCACCCGCCCTCCCACCCAATTACCTGTTGCCACCACCCACCCACCCACCCACCCCCTTCCATGTTGCCCCCACCCTCCCACCCAACCACATCCCTGTTGCCCCCACCCACCCACCCACCCACGTCCATGTTGACCCCACCCTCCCATCCACCCCCTTCCCTGTTGTTTCCCGCCCACCCACCAATGCCCTTCCCTGTTGCGCCAACACCTTCCCTGTTGCTCCCACACACCCACCCACCCCTTCCCTGTTGCCCACACCCACAGACCCACCCCCTTCTCTGTTTTCCCCACCCACCCAGCTCCTTCCCTTCCCTGTTGCCCTTACCTAACCACTCTTCCCCTTCCCTGTTGCCCCAACTCACCCATTTCCATGTTTTCCCCATCCAATTCCCAGTTGCCGTCACCTACCCACCCCTGTTCCTGTTGATCCCAGCTCCCCACCCCCTTCGATGTTCCCCCTACCCTCCCACCCACCCACTTCCCTGTTGCCCCCATCCACTCACCCACCCACTTCCCTGTTGGCCCACCAACCCACCCACCCACTTCCATGTTGCCTCCACGCTCCCATCCACCACTTCCCTGTTGACACCCACCCATGCACCAACACCCATCCCTGTTGCCCCCACACACCCACCCACCCCTTCCCTGTTGCCCACACCCACAGACAAACCCCCTTCTCTGTTGACCCCACCCACCCAGCTCCTTCCCAGTAGCCCCCACTCCCTTCCCTGTTGCCCTTACCTAACCACCCACCCCCTTCCCTGTTGCCCCAACTCACCCATTTCCATGTTTTCCCCTTCTAATTCCCAGTTGCCGCAACCTATCCACCCCTGTTCCTGTTGATCCCATCTTCCCACCCCCTTCCATGTTACCCCCACCCTCCCAACTACCCACTTCCCTGTTGCCCCCATCCACTCACCCACCCACTTCCCTGTTGCCCCCACCCTCCCATCCACCCACTTCCATGTTGGCTCCATGCTCCCATCCACCACTTCCCTGTTGCCTCCAGCCATGGACCCACCCCCTTCACTGTTGCCAACACCCACGGATCCACAACCTTCTCTGTTGCCCCCTCCCACCTACCCAACCCCTTCCCTGTTGCCCGCACCCCCTTCCCTGTTGACCCCACCCTCCATCCCACCCACCCGCTTCCCTCTTGCCCACACCGAACCATCCACCCACTCCCTTCCCTGTTGCCCCCAACCATGAACCCACCCCCTTTCCTGTTACCCCCAACAACCAACCCCCTTCCCTGTTGCACCCAACCACCCCCACTATCCTGTTGCCCCCACCCACGGACCCACCCCTTCCCTGTTTCCCCCACCACCTTCCCTGTTACCCCCCACCCATGGACCTACCCCTTCACTATTGCCCCCACCCATGGACCCACCCCTTCCCTGTTGCCACCACCCACAGATCCACCACCTTCTCTTTTGCCCCCTCACACCCACCAAACCACTTCCCTGTTGCCCGCACCCCCTTCCCTGTTGACCCCACGGTCCATCACACCCACTCCCTTCTCTCTTGCCCCCACAAACCCATCCACCCACTCCCTTCCCTGTTGCCCCCAACCATGAACCCATCCCCTTTCCTGTTACCCCCAACCACCAACCCCCTTCCCTGTTGCACCCAACCACCCCCACTATCCTGTTCTCCCAACACACTCTACCGCCCTGTTGCCCCCACCCACCCAACCACCACCTTCCCTGTTGCTCAAATCACCCATCCACCCATGCCCTTCCTTATTGCCCCCAACCACCCACCCACCCCCTTCCCTGTTGCCCCAAGCCTCCCACTTCCCTTTTGCCCCAACCCACCCTCCTTACCTGTGCCATCACACAGCCAACCTCCCTGTTGCAACCACCCACACCCTTCCCTGTTGCCCCCACCCACCCAACCACCACCTGCCCTGTTGCCCCCACCCACCCACACAACCCCGTCCCTGTTGACCCCACACAGACACCCCACTTTCCCCTTTGACCCCACACACGCACCCCCTACCATGCTGCCCCCTCCCGCCCACTCACCCACTTACCTGTTGCCCCCACCCACCCACCCACCCCCTTCCATGTTGCCCCCATCCTCCCACCCAACCGCATCCCTGTTGCCCCCACACATTCACCCACCCCCTTCCATGTTGCCCCCACCCTCTCACCCACCCAATTCCCTGTTGCCCCCACCCACCCACTTCCATGTTGCCCCCACCCTCCCATCCACCACCATCCCTGTTGACTCCCGCCCACCCACAAATGCCCTTCCCTGTTGCCCCCACCACCTTCCCTGTTGCCCCCACACACCCACCCACCCCTTCCCTGTTGCCCACACCCACAGACCCACCCCCTTCTCTGTTGACCCCACCCACCCAGCTCCTTCCCTTCCCTGTTGCCCTTTCCTAACCACCCTTCCCCTTCCCTGTTGCCCCAACTCACCCATTTCCATGTTTTCCCCATACAATTCCCAGTTGCCGCCACCTACCCACCCCTGTTCCTGTTGATCCCATCTTCCCACCCCCTTCCATGTTCCCCCCACCCTCCCACCCACCCACTTCCCTGTTGCCCCCATCCACTCACCCACCAACTTCCCTGTTGCCCCCACCCTCCCACCCACCCACTTCCATGTTGCCTCCACGCTCCCATCCACCACTTCCCTGTTGACACCCACCCACGCACCAACACCCATCCCTGTTTCCCCCACACACCCACCCACCCCTTCCCTGTTGCCAACACCCACAGACAAACCACCTTCTCTGTTGACCCCACCCACCCAGCTCCTTCCCAGTAGCCCCCACTCCCTTCCCTGTTGCCCTTACCTAACCACCCACCCCCTTCCCTGTTGCCCCAACTCACCCATTTCCATGTTTTCCCCTTCCAATTCCCAGTTGCCGCCACCTACCCACCCCTGTTCCTGTTGATCCCATCTTCCCACCCCCTTCCATGTTCCCCCCACCCTCCCACCCACCCACTTTCATGCTGCCCCCATCCACTCACCCATCCACTTCCCTGTTGCCCCCACCCTCCCACCCACCCACTTCTATGTTGCCTCCATGCTCCCATCCACCACTTCTCTGTTGCCTCCAGCCATGGACCCACCCCCTTCCCTGTTGCCACCAACCACGGATCCACCACCTTGTCTGTTGCTCCCTCCCTCCCACCCAACCCCTTCCCTGTTGCCCGTACCCCCTTCCCTGTTGACCCCACCCTCCATCCCACCCACCAGCTTCCCTCTTGCCCACACCGAACCATCCACCCACTCCCTTCCCTGTTGCCCCCAACCATGAACCCACCCCCTTTCCTGTTACCCCCAAAAACCAACCCATTCCCTGTTGCACCCAACCACCCCCCACTATCCTGTTGCCCCCACCCACGGACCCACACCTTCCCTGTTGCCTCCACCACCTTCCCTGTTGCCCCCAGCCATGGACCTACCCCTTCACTGTTTCCCCCACCCATGGAACCACCCCTTCCCTGTTGCCACCACCAACAGATCCACCACCTTCTCTTTTGCCCCCTCCCACCCACCAAACCACTTCCCTGTAGCCCGCACCCCCTTCCCTGTTGACCCCACGGTCCATCACACCCACTCCCTTCTCTCTTGCCCCCACAAACCCATCCACCCACTCCCTTCCCTGTTGCCCCCAACCATGAACCCACCCCCTTTCCTGTTACCCCCCTACCACCAACCCCCTTCCCTGTTGCACCCAACCACCCCCACTATCCTGTTGTCCCAACACACTCTACCGCCCTGTTGCCCCCAACCACCCAACCACCACCTTTCCTGTTGCTCCACCCACACATCCACCCATTCCCTTCCTTATTGCCCCCAACCACCCACCCACCCCCTTCCCTGTTGCCCCCAGCCTCCCACTTCCCTGTTGCCCCGACACACCCTCCTTACCTGTGCCATCACACAGCCAACCTCCCTGTTGCCCCCACCCACCCAACCACCACCTGCCCTGTTGCCCCCACCCACCCACACAACCCCGTCCGTGTTGACCCCACACAGACACCCCACTTTCCCCTTTGACCCCACACACGCACCCACTACCATGCTGCCCCCACCCGCCCACCCACCCACTTAACTTTTGCCCCCACCCACCCACCCACCCCCTTCCATGTTGCCCCCACCCTCCCACTCAACCACATCGCTGTTGCCCCCACCCACCCACCCACCCCCTTCCATGTTGCCCCCACCCTCTCACCCATCCAATTCCCTGTTGCCCCCACCCACCCACCCACCCACTTCCATGTTGCCTCCACCCTCCCATCCACCCCCTTCCCTGTTGCCTCCCACCCACCCACCAATGCCCTTCCCTTTTGCCCCCACCACCTTCCCTGTTGCCCCCACACACCCACCCACCCCTTTCCTGTTGCCCACACCCACACACCCACCCCCTTCTCTGTTGACCCCACCCACCCATCTCCTTCCCTTCCCTGTTGCCCTTACCTAACCACCCTTCCCCTTCCCTGTTGCCCCAACTCACCCATTTCCATGTTTTCCCCATCCATTTCCCAGTTGCCGCCACCTATCCACCGCTGTTCCTGTTGATCCCATCTTCCCACCCCCTTCCATGTTCCCCCCACCCTCCCACCCACCCACTTCCCTGTTGCCCCCATCCACTCACCCTCCCACTTCCCTGTTGCCCCCACCCTCCCACCCACCCACTTCCATGTTGCCTCCACGCTCCCATCCACCACTTCCCTGTTGACACCCACCCACGCACCAACACCCATCCCTGTTGCCCCCACACACCCACCCACACCTTCCCTGTTGCCCACACCCACAGACAAACCCCCTTCTCTGTTGACCCCACCCACCCAGCTCCTTCCCAGTAGCCCCCACTCCCTTCCCTGTTGCCCTTACCTAACCACCCACCCACTTCCCTGTTGCCCCAACTCACCCATTTCCATGTTTTCCCCTTCCAATTCCCAGTTGCCGCCACCTACCCACCCCTGTTCCTGTTGATCCCAGCTCCCCACCCCCTTCGATGTTCCCCCTACCCTCCCACCCACCCACTTTCATGTTGCCACCACCCACTCACCCACCCACTTTCCTGTTGCCCCCACCCTCCCACCCACCCACTTCCATGTTGCCTCCATGCTCCCATCCACCACTTCCCTGTTGCCTCCAGCCATGGACCCACCCCCTTCCCTGTTGCCACCACCCACGGATCCACCACCTTCTCTGTTGCCCCCTCCCAACCACCCAACCCCTTCCCTGTTGCCCACACCCCCTTCCCTGTTGACCCCACCCTCCATCCCACCCACCAGCTTCCCTCTTGCCCACACCGAACCATCCACCCACTCCCTTCCCTGTTGCCCCCAACCATGAACCCACCCCCTTTCCTGTTACCCCCAACAACCAACCCCCTTCCCTGTTGCACCCAACCACCCCCACTATCCTGTTGCCCCCCACCCATGGACCCACCCCTTCCCTGTTGCCACCACCCACAGTTCCACCACCTTCTCTTTTGCCCCCTCCCACCCACCAAACCACTTCCCTGTTGCCCCCACCCCCTTCCCTGTTGACCCCACGGTCCATCACACCCACTCCCTTCTCTCTTGCCCCCACAAACCCATCCACCCACTCCATTCCCTGTTGCCCCCAACCATGAACCCACCCCCTTTCCTGTTACCCCCAACCACCAACCCCCTTCCCTGTTGCACCCAACCACCCCCACTATCCTGTTGTCCCAACACACTCTACCGCCCTGTTGCTCCCACCCACCCAACCACAACCTTCCCTGTTGCTCCACCCTCCCATCCACCCATTCCCTTCCTTATTGCCCCCAACCACCCACCCACCCCCTTCCCTGTTGCCCCCAGCCTCCCACTTCCCTGTTGCCCCAACCCACCCTCCTTACCTGTGCCATCACACAGCCAACCTCCCTGTTGCAACCACCCACACCCTTCCCTGTTGCCCCCACCCACATAACCACCACCTGCCCTGTTGCCCCCACCCACCCACACAACCCCGTTCCTGTTGACCCCACACAGACACCCCACTTTCCCCTTTGACCCCACACACGCACCCCCTACCATGCTGCCCCCACCCGCCCCTCCCACCCAATTACCTGTTGCCACCACCCACCCACCCACCCCCTTCTATGTTGTCCCCACCCTCCCACCCAACCACATCCCTGTTGCCCGCACACACCGACCCACCCCCTTCCATGTTGCCCCCACCCTCTCACCCACCCAATTCCCTGTGCCCCCACCCACCCACCCACCCACTTCCATGTTGCCCCCACCCTCCCATCCACCCCCTTCCCTGTTGACTCCCACCCACCCACAAATGTCCTTCACTATTGCCCCCACCACCTTCCGTGTTGCCCCCACACACACACCCACCCCTTCCCTGTTGCCCACACCCACAGACCCACCCCCTTCTCTGTTGACCCCACCCACCCAGCTCCTTCCCTTCCCTGTTGCCATTACCTAACCACCCTTCCCCTTCCCTGTTGCCCCAACTCACCCATTTCCATGTTTTCCCCATCCAATTCCCAGTTGCCGCCACCTACCCACCGCTGTTCCTGTTGATCCCATCTTCACACCCCCTTCCATGTTCCTCCCACCCTCTCACCCACCCACTTCCCTGTTGCCCCCACCCTCCCACCCACCCACTTCCATGTTGCCTCCACGCTCCCATCCACCACTTCCCTGTTGACACCCACCCATTCTCCAACACCCATCCCTGTTGCCCCCACTCACCCACCCACCCCATCCCTGTTGCCCACACCCACAGACAAACCCCCTTCTCTGTTGACCCCACCCACCCAGCTCCTTACCTGTAGCCGCCACTCCCTTCCCTGTTCCCCTTACCTAACCACCCACCCCCATCCCTGTTGCCCCAAATCACACATTTCCATGTTTTCCCCTTCCAATTCCCAGTTGCCGCCACCTACCCAACCCTGTTCCTGTTGATCCCATCTTCCCACCCCCTTCCATGTTCCCCCCACCCTCCCACCCACCCACTTTCATGTTGCCCCCATCCACTCACCCACCCACATCCCTGTTGCCCCCACCCTCCCACCCACCCACTTCCATGTTGCCTCCATGCTCCCATCCACAACTTCCCTGTTGCCTCCAGCCATGGACCCACCCCTTCCCTGTTGCCACCACCCACGGATCCACCACCTTCTCTGTTGCCCCCTCCCACACACCCAACCCCTTCCCTGTTGCCCACACCCCCTTCCCTGTTGACCCCACCCTCCATCCCACCCACCCGCTTCGCTCTTGCCCACACCGAACCATCCACCCACTCCCTTCCCTGTTTCCCCCAACCATGAACCCACCCCCTTTGCTGTTACCCCCAACAACCAAACCCCTTCCCTGTTGCACCCAACCACCCCCACTATCCTGTTGCCCCCACCCACGGACCCACCCCCTCCCTGTTTCCCCCACCACCTTCCCTGTTGCCCCCACCCATGGACCTACCCCTTCACTGTTGCCCCGACCCAAGGACCCACCCCCTCCCTGTTGCCACCACCCACAGATCCAACACCTTCTCTTTTGCCCCCTCCCACCCACCACACCACTTCCCTGTTGCCCCCACCCCCTTCCCTGTTGACCCCACGGTCCATCACACCCACTCCCTTCTCTCTTGCCCCCACAAACCCATCCACCCACTCCATTCCCTGTTGCCCCCAACCATGAACCCACCCCCTTTCCTGTTACCCCCAACCACCAACCCCCTTCCCTGTTGCACCCAACCACCCCCACTATCCTGTTGTCCCAACACACTCTACCGCCCTGTTGCCCCCACCCACCCAACCACCACCTTCCCTGTTGCTCCACCCTCCCATCCACCCATTCCCTTCCTTATTGCCCCCAACCACCCACCCACCCCCTTCCCTGTTGCCCCCAGCCTCCCACTTCCCTGTTGCCCCAACCCACCCTCCTTACCTGTGCCATCACACAGCCAACCTCCCTGTTGCAACCACCCACACCCTTCCCTGTTGCCCCCACCCACATAACAACCACCTGCCCTGTTGCCCCCACCCACCCACACAACCCCGTTCCTGTTGACCCCACACAGACACCCCACTTTCCCCTTTGACCCCACACACGCACCCCCTACCATGCTGCCCCCACCCGCCCTCCCACCCAATTACCTGTTGCCACCACCCACCCACCCACCCCCCTTCCATGTTGCCCCCACCCTCCCACCCAGCCACATCCCTGTTGCCCCCACCCACCCACCCACCTACGTCCATGTTGACCCCACCCTCCCATCCACCCCCTTCCCTGTTGTTTCCCGCCCACCCACCAATGCCCTTCCCTGTTGCGCCAACACCTTCCCTGTTGCTCCCACACACCCACCCACCCCTTCCCTGTTGCCCACACCCACAGACCCACCCCCTTCTCTGTTTTCCCCACCCACCCAGCTCCTTCCCTTCCCTGTTGCCCTTACCTAACCACTCTTCCCCTTCCCTGTTGCCCCAACTCACCCATTTCCATGTTTTCCCCATCCAATTCCCAGTTGCCGTCACCTACCCACCCCTGTTCCTGTTGATCCCAGCTCCCCACCCCCCTTCGATGTTCCCCCTACCCTCCCACCCACCCACTTCCCTGTTGCCCCCATCCACTCACCCACCCACTTCCCTGTTGGCCCACCATCCCACCCACCCACTTCCATGTTGCCTCCACGCTCCCATCCACCACTTCCCTGTTGACACCCACCCATGCACCAACACCCATCCCTGTTGCCCCCACACACCCACCCACCCCTTCCCTGTTGCCCACACCCACAGACAAACCCCCTTCTCTGTTGACCCCACCCACCCAGCTCCTTCCCAGTAGCCCCCACTCCCTTCCCTGTTGCCCTTACCTAACCACCCACCCCCTTCCCTGTTGCCCCAACTCACCCATTTCCATGTTTTCCCCTTCTAATTCCCAGTTGCCGCAACCTATCCACCCCTGTTCCTGTTGATCCCATCTTCCCACCCCCCTTCCATGTTACCCCCACCCACCCACCCACCTACGTCCATGTTGACCCCACCCTCCCATCCACCCCCTTCCCTGTTGTTTCCCGCCCACCCACCAATGCCCTTCCCTGTTGCGCCAACACCTTCCCTGTTGCTCCCACACACCCACACACCCCTTCCCTGTTGCCCACACCCACAGACCCACCCCCTTCTCTGTTTTCCCCACCCACCCAGCTCCTTCCCTTCCCTGTTGCCCTTACCTAACCACTCTTCCCCTTCCCTGATGCCCCAACTCACCCATTTCCATGTTTTCCCCATCCAATTCCCAGTTGCCGTCACCTACCCACCCCTGTTCCTGTTGATCCCAGCTCCCCACCCCCTTCGATGTTCCCCCTACCCTCCCACCCACCCACTTCCCTGTTGCCCCCATCCACTCACCCACCCACTTCCCTGTTGGCCCACCATCCCACCCACCCACTTCCATGTTGCCTCCACGCTCCCATCCACCACTTCCCTGTTGACACCCACCCATGCACCAACACCCATCCCTGTTGCCCCCACACACCCACCCACCCCTTCCCTGTTGCCCACACCCACAGACAAACCCCCTTCTCTGTTGACCCCACCCACCCAGCTCCTTCCCAGTAGCCCCCACTCCCTTCCCTGTTGCCCTTACCTAACCACCCACCCCCTTCCCTGTTGCCCCAACTCACCCATTTCCATGTTTTCTCCTTCTAATTCCCAGTTGCCGCAACCTATCCACCCCTGTTCCTGTTGATCCCATCTTCCCACCCCCTTCCATGTTACCCCCACCCTCCCAACCACCCACTTCCCTGTTGCCCACATCCACTCACCCACCCACTTCCCTGTTGCCCCCACCCTCCCACCCACCCACTTCCATGTTGGCTCCATGCTCCCATCCACCACTTCCCTGTTGCCTCCAGCCATGGACCCACCCCCTTCACTGTTGCCAACACCCACGGATCCACCACCTTCTCTGTTGCCCCCCTCCCACCTACCCAACCCCTTCCCTGTTGCCCGCACCCCCTTCCCTGTTGACCCCACCCTCCATCCCACCCACCCGCTTCCCTCTTGCCCACACCGAACCATCCACCCACTCCCTTCCCTGTTGCCCCCAACCATGAACCCACCCCCTTTCCTGTTACCCCCAACAACCAACCCCCTTCCCTGTTGCACCCAACCACCCCCACTATCCTGTTGCCCCCACCCACGGACCCACCCCTTCCCTGTTTCCCCCAGCACCTTCCCTGTTGCCCCCACCCATGGACCTACCCCTTCACTATTGCCCCCACCCATGGACCCACCCCTTCCCTGTTGCCACCACCCACAGATCCACCACCTTCTCTTTTGCCCCCTCACACCCACCAAACCACTTCCCTGTTGCCCGCACCCCCTTCCCTGTTGACCCCACGGTCCATCACACCCACTCCCTTCTCTCTTGCCCCCACAAACCCATCCACCCACTCCCTTCCCTGTTGCCCCCAACCATGAACCCACCCCCTTTCCTGTTACCCCCCAACCACCAACCCCCTTCCCTGTTGCACCCAACCACCCCCACTATCCTGTTGTCCCAACAGACTCTACCGCCCTGTTGCCCCCAACCACCCAACCACCACCTTTCCTGTTGCTCCACCCACCCATCCATCCATTCCCTTCCTTATTGCCCCCAACCACCCACCCACCCCCTTCCCTGTTGCCCCCAGCCTCCCACTTCCCTGTTGCCCCGACACACCCTCCTTACCTGTGCCATCACACAGCCAACCTCCCTGTTGCCCCCACCCACCCAACCACCACCTGCCCTGTTGCCCCCACCCACCCACACAACCCCGTCCGTGTTGACCCCACACAGACACCCCACTTTCCCCTTTGACCCCACACACGCACCCACTACCATGCTGCCCCCACCCGCCCACCCACCCACTTACCTTTTGCCCCCACCCACCCACCCACCCCCTTCCATGTTGCCCCCACCCTCCCACTCAACCACATCCCTGTTGCCCCCACCCACCCACCCACCCCCTTCCATGTTGCCCCCACCCTCTCACCCACCCAATTCCCTGTTGCCCCCACCCACCCACCCACCCATTTCCATGTTGCCTCCACCCTCCCATCCACCCCCTTCCCTGTTGCCTCCCACCCACCCACCAATGCCCTTCCCTTTTGCCCCCACCACCTTCCCTGTTGCCCCCACACACCCACGCACCCCCTTTCCTGTTGCCCACACCCACACACCCACCCCCTTCTCTGTTGACCCCACCCACCCATCTCCTTCCCTTCCCTGTTGCCCTTACCTAACCAACCTTCCCCTTCCCTGTTGCCCCAACTCACCCATTTCCATGTTTTCCCCATCCATTTCCCAGTTGCCGCCACCTATCCACCGCTGTTCCTGTTGATCCCATCTTCCCACCCCCTTCCATGTTCCCCCCACCCTCCCACCCACCCACTTCCCTGTTGCCCCCATCCACTCACCCTCCCACTTCCCTGTTGCCCCCACCCTCCCACCCACCCACTTCCATGTTGCCTCCACGCTCCCATCCACCACTTCCCTGTTGACACCCACCCACGCACCAACACCCATCCCTGTTGCCCCCACACATCCACCCACCCCTTCCCTGTTGCCCACACCCACAGACAAACCCCCTTCTCTTTTGACCCCACCCACCCAGCTCCTTCCCAGTAGCCCCCACTCCCTTCCCTGTTGCCCTTACCTAACCACCCACCCCCTTCCCTGTTGCCCCAACTCACCCATTTCCATGTTTTCCCCTTCCAATTCCCAGTTGCCGCCACCTACCCACCCCTGTTCCTGTTGATCCCATCTTCCCACCCCCTTCCATGTTCCCCCCACCCTCCCACCCACCCACTTTCATGTTGCCCCCATCCACTCACCCACCCACTTTCCTGTTGCCCCCACCCTCCCACCCACCCACTTCCATGTTGCCTCCATGCTCCCATCCACCACTTCCCTGTCGCCTCCAGCCATGGACCCACCCCCTTCCCTGTTGCCACCACCCACGGATCCACCACCTTCTCTGTTGCCCCCTCCCACCCACCCAACCCCTTCCCTGTTGCCCACACCCCCTTCCCTGTTGACCCCACCCTCCATCCCACCCACCAGCTTCCCTCTTGCCCACACCGAACCATCCACCCACTCCCTTCCCTGTTGCCCCCAACCATGAACCCACCCCCTTTCCTGTTACCCCCAACAACCAACCCCCTTCCCTGTTGCACCCAACCACCCCCACTATCCTGTTGCCCCCACCCACGGACCCACCCCTTCGCTGTTGCCCCCACCAACTTCCCTGTTGCCCCCAGCCATGGACCTACCCCTTCACTGTTGCCCCCACCCATGGACCCACCCCTTCCCTGTTGCCACCACCCACAGATCCACCACCTTCTTTTTGCCCCCTCCCACCCACCAAACCACTTCCCTGTTGCCCGCACCACCTTCCCTGTTGACCCCACGGTCCATCACACCCACTCCCTTCTCTCTTGCCCCCACAAACCCATCCACCCACTCCCTTCCCTGTTGCCCGCAACCATGAACCCACCCCCTTTCTTGTTACCCCCAACCACCAACCCCCTTCCCTGTTGCACCCAACCACCCCCACTATCCTGTTGTCCCAACATACTCTACCGCCCTGTTGCCCACACCCACCCAACCACCACCTTCCCTGTTGCTCCACCCACCCATCCACCCATTCCCTTCCTTATTGCCCCCAACCACCCACCCACCCCCTTCCCTGTTGCCCCCAGCCTCCCACTTCCCTGTTGCCCCAACCCACCCTCCTTACCTTTGCCATCACACAGCCGACCTCCCTGTTGCAACCACCCACACCCTTCTCTGTTGCCCCCACCCACCCAACCACCACCTGCCCTGTTGCCCCCACCCACCCACACAACCCCGTCCCTGTTGACCCCACACAGACACCCCACTTTCCCCTTTGACCCCACCCACGCACCCCCTTCCATGCTGCCTCCACCCGCCCACCCACCCACTTACCTGTTGCCCCCACCCACCCACCCACCCCCTTCCATGTTGCCCCCACCCTCCCACCCAACCACTTCCCTGTTGCCGCCACCCACCCCCCCACCCCCTTCCATGTTGCCCCCACCCTCCCATCCACCCCCTTCCCTGTTGACTCCCGCCCACCCACCAATGCCCTTTCCTGTTTCCCCCACCACCTTCCCTGTTGCCCCCACACACCCACCCACCCCTTCCCTGTTGCCCACACCCACAGACCCACCCCCTTCTCTGTTGACCCCACCCACCCAGCTCCTTCCCTGTAGCCCCCACTCCCTTCCCTGTTGCCCTTACCTAACCACCCATCCCCTTCCCTGTTCCCCCAACTCACCCATTTCCATATTTTCCCCATCCAATTCCCAGTTGCCGCCACCTACCCACCCCTGTTCCTGTTGATCCCATCTTCCCACCCCCTTCCATGTTCCCCCCACCCTCCCACCCACCCACTTCCCTGTTGCCCCCATCCACTCACCCACCCACTTCCCTGTTGCCCCCACCCTCCCACCCACCCACTTCCATGTTGCCTCCACTCTCCCATCCACCACTTCCCTGTTGACACCCACCCACCCACCAACACCCATCCCTGTTGCCCCCACGACCTTCCCTGTTGCCCCCACACACCCACCCACCCCTTTCCCTGTTGCCACACCCACAGACCCACCCCCTTCTCTGTTGCCCCCACCCAACCACACCCATCCTATTGCCACCACACACCCCCTTCCCTGTTGCCCCCACCATCAAACCCACCCTTCCCTGTTGCACCCACCCACCCACTTACCCCATTCCCTGTTGCTCCCACCCACCCCCTTCCCTGTTGACCCCAACCACCCACACAAACCTCCCCTGTTGTTCTAACCCACCCACCCATCCCGTTCATTATTGCCCCATGCCACCCAAACAGCCCTTTCAATTTTGCCCCACCCCACCCACCCACTGCCTTCCATGTTGTCCCAACCCACCCACACTCCCCCTTCCCCATTGCCCCATCCCACCCACTCACCCCCTTCCCTGTTGCCCCCCACACACCCACCTCCTTCCTTGTTGTGCCAACACACCCACCCACCACCTACCTCGTTGCCCATCCCACCCACTCAACCCCTTTCCTGTTGCCCCCACACACCCACCTCCTTCCTTGTTGCACCAACACACACACCCACCACCTTCCTTGTTGTCCCTACCCACACACCCACCAGTTTACCTGTTGACCCCACCTGCTATCCCACCCAACCCTTCCCTGTTGCCCCAAACACACACCAAACCCATTCCCTGTTGCCCCCACACTCTCACACTCCTCCTTTCCTGTTGGCCCACCAACCCATCCACCCACTCACTCCCCTGTTGCCCCCACCCACACCCTTCCCTGTTGCCCCCACGCACCCACTTCCCTGTTGCCCCTACCCACACACCCACCCCCTTCCCTGTTGCCGCCACCCACAGAAACACATCCTACCCTGTTGACCCCATCCGCAGTCCCACCACCTTCCCTGTTGTTCCCACCCACATGCTTCCCACTTGCCCCCACACACCCAAACACCCCCTTCCCTGTTGCCCGCACCCCCTTCCCTGTTGCCCCCACCCACCAATCCACCCCCTTAACTGTTGCCCCCACCCACCCAGCCACCACCTTCCCTGTTGCCCCACCCCACCCACGCACCCCCTTCCATGTTCCCCCAGCTGACCCATCCCCTTCTCTGTTGTCCCCATCCACACAACCGTCCCCTTCCCTGTTGCCCCCACCCAACCACCCATCCACACACTCCCTTCCCTGTTGCCTCCACCCAACCGCACCCATCCCTACTGCCAGCACACACCCCATTACCTGTTGTCCACACCATCACACCCACCCCCTTCCCTGTTGCACCAACCCACCCACCTAAACCCATTCTCTGTTGCTCCCACCCACCCCCTTCCCTGTTGCACCCAACCACCCACACAAACCTCCCTTGTTGCCACAACCCACACTCCCAGCCCATTCCCTGTTGCCCCAATGCACCCACACACCCCCTTGCCTGTTGCCCCATCCCACACACTCACCCTTTTCCCTGTGGCCCCCAACCACCCACCACCCTCATAGTTGCGTCAACACACCCACCCACCACCTTCCTTGTTGCCCCTATCCACCCACCCACCCCCTTCAATGTTGCCCCCACCCACCCACCAACTTTCCTGTTGAACCACCCCACCCAACCATCCAACCCCATCCATGTTGCCCCAACCCGCCCACCCACGCCTTTCGCTGTAGCCCCCACCCACCCACCCACCCCCTTGCCTGTTACCCCTACCCCCTACCCTGTTGCCCCCACACTCTCACAAACCCCACCCACTTGTCTGTTGCCCCCAAACACCTACCCCCTTCGCAGTTGCCCCCACCCACACACCCAGCCCCTTCCCTGTTGTCCCCACCCACCCAACAAACACTTCCTCTGTTGCCCCCACACTCCCACACAACCACCCATTAGTCTGTTGCCCCCACCAAACCACCCCCTTTGCAGTTGACTCCACCCAGCCACCCACCCCCTTCCGTGTTGACCCCAACCAACCACCACCTTCCCTGTTGCCCTCACTCCCTTCCTGGTTGCCCTTACCCAACCACCCAACCCATTCCCTATTGCCCCAAACCACCCATTTTCCTGTTGCCCCCCACCCCCTTCACTGTTTCCTCCACCCATCAACCCACCCACCACCTTCCCTGTTGCACCTACCCAACCACCCACCCTTTCCCTGTTGTGCCCACTCGCCCACTTCCTTCCATGTAGCCCCAACACAACCACACACCCCCTTGCCTGTTTCACCCACCCACCCACCAACCCCCTTCGCCGTTGCCCCCACCCCCTTTCCCTGTTGACCCCACCCAGCCACCCAACCACTTAATTGTTGCCCCCACCAACCCACCAACCTAACCCCTTCCATGTTGCCCCGAACCACCCACCCACCACCTTCCCTGTTGCCCCCACCTACCCACCCGCCCCCTTCCTTTCTTCCTTTTGCCCAACCCACCCAACCACTCCCTTCCATGTTGCCCCTACCCACCCACACAAGCATCCACTTGTCTGTTGCCCAATCCACCCAACCCCTTCACTGTTGCCCCCGCCCACCCACCCAAACCCCTTCGCTGTTGCCCCCACCCACACACCCGCCCCCTTCCTTTCTTCCTTTTGCCCCCACCCACCCACTCCCGTCCCTGTTGCCCCCAGCCACCCACTCACCCCGTTCCATGTTGCCCCCACCCACACACACACCCCGTCCCTGTTGCCCACACCCACACATCCACCCCCTTCCCTGTTGCCACCAACCACCCACCCACACCCTTCCCTGTTGCCCCCCCCCACACCCAGACACCCAACCAATTGTCTGTTGCCCCACCCACCCCCCTTCAATGTTACCCCCACCCACCCACCCACTCCCTTCCCTGTTGCCCACACCCACACATCCACCCCCTTCCCTGTTGCCCCCACTCACGCAACTGCCCCTTCCATGTTGCCACCACCCACTCAACCGCCCCCTTCCCTGTTGCCACAATCAACCACATACCCACCCACCCAACCACTTCCCTGTTGCCCCAATCCACCGACCACCGTCCCCGTTGCCCATACACGCACACACATCCCCTTCTCTGTAGCCCACACCCACCCACCTTCTTGCCTGTTGCCCCCACACTCCCACAACCCACCCCTTTGTCTGTTGCCTCCACCCACCCACCACCTGCCCAGTTGCCCCCAAACACCCACCCACCCCTTTCCTTGTTGGCCCCACCCACCCACTCACACTCTTCCCTGTTGCCCCCACTCACCCACCAAACACTTTCCCTGTTGCCCCCACTCAATCACCCACCCTCTTCAAATGTTGCCCCCACCCACCCATCCACATACCCCCTTCCCTGTTGCCCCCACCTACCCACACAACCCATCCCTGTTGTCCCCACCCACTCACCCCCTTCACTGTTGTCCCCACACGCCCACCTCCTTCCTTGTAGCCCCAACACACCCACACACCCGCTTCCCTGTTGACCCCACCCACCAATACATCCAATCCTTCCCTGTTGCCACCACCCACCCACCCAGCCCCTTCCATGTTGCTACACCCCACCCACCCACCCCCTTCCATGTTGCCCCCACCCACCCATCCACCCCTATCTCTGTTGCCCCTACCCCCACCCTGTTGCCCCCACACTCTCACAAACCCCCCACTTGTCTGTTGCCCCCAAACACCCATCCCCTTCGCAGTTGCCCTCACCCACACACCCAGCCCCTTCCCTGTTGTCCCCACCCACCCAACAATCCATTTCCCTGTTGCCCCCACACTCCCACACAACCACCCATTTGTCTGTTGCCCCCACCAACACACCCCCTTCGCTGTTGATTCCACCCAGCCACCCACCCCTTTCTGTGTTGACCCCAACCAGCCACCACCTTCCCTGTTGCCCCCACTCCCTTCCTGGTTGCTCTTACCCAACCACCCAACCCATTCCCATTTAACCCAACCCACCCATTTCCCTGTTGTCCCCACTCCTTTCACTGTTTCCTCCACCCATCAACCCTCCCACCACCTTCCCTGTTGCACCTACCCAACCACCCACCCTTTCCCTGGTGTGCCCACTCGCTCACTTCCTTCCATGTAGCCCCAACACACACATTCACCCCCCTTGCCTTTTTCCCCCACCCACCCACCAACCCCCTTCCCCGTTGCCCCCACCCCCCTTTCCCTGTTGACTCCACCCACCAACACAACCACCACTTCCCTGTTGCCACCACAAAGCCATCCAACCCCTTAATTGTTGGCCCCACCAACCCACCAACCCAGCCCCTTCCATGTTGCCCCAAACCACCCACCAACCACCTTCCCTGTTGCCCCGCCTACCCACCCACCCCCTTCCTTTCTTCCTTTTGCCCCCACCCACCCAACCACTCCCTTCCATGTTGCCCCCACCCACCCATACACCCACACAAGCATCCACTTGTCTGTTGCCCAATCCACCCAGCCCCTTCACTGTTGCCCCCGCCCACCCAACCAAACCCCTTCACTGTTGCCCCCACCCACACACCCGCCCCCTTCCTTTCTTCCTTTTGCCCCCACCCACCCACTCCCTTCCCTGAAGCCCCCACCCACCCACTCACCCCATTCCATGTTGCCCTCACCCACACACACAACCCCTTCCCTGTTGCCCACACCCACACATCCACCCCCTTCCCTGTTGCCACCACCCACCCACCCACACCCTTCCCTGTTGCCCCCCCCCCACACCCAGACACCCACCCAATTGTCTGTTGTCCCACCCACCCCCCGTTCAATGTTACCCCCGCCCACCCACCCACTCCCTTCCCTGTTGCCCACACCCACACATCTACCCCCTTCGCTGTTGCTCCCACTCACGCAACCGCCCCTTCCATGTTGCCACCACCCACTCAACCGCCCCCTTCCCTGTTGCCACAACCAACCACATACCCACCCACCCAACCACTTCCCTGTTTCCCCAACCCACCAACCACCGTCCCCGTTGCCCACAACCGCACACACATCCCCTTCCCTGTTGCCCACACCCACCCACATCCTTGCCTGTTGCCCCCACACTTCCACAACCCACCCCTTTGTCTGTTGCCTCCACCCACCCACCACCTTCCCAGTTGCCCCCAAACACCCACCCACCCCTTTCCTTGTTGGCCCCACCCACCCACTCACACCCTTCCCTGTTGCTCCCACCCACCCACCTCCTTTCCAGTTGCCCCCACCCACCCACCAAACACTTACCCTGTTGCCCCCACTCAATCACCCACCCCCTTCAAATGTTGCCCCCATTCACCAATCCACATACCCCCTTCCCTGCTGCCCCCAAAAACCCACACACCCACTTCCCTGTTACCCCCACCCACCAACCGCACTTCCCCATTGCCCCCCAACCAGCCCCTACCCTGTTGCCGCCACCCACCCACTTCCCTGTTGCCCCCACCCACGCACCCACCCAGCTTCCCTGTTGCCACCACCCACACCCTTCCCTGTTGAACCCACCCACCCAACTACCCCCCTCCCTGTTGACCCCACACACCCACACACCCCCATCCCTGGTGTCCCCACCCACTCACCCCTTTCACTGTTGTCCCCATATGCCCACCTCCTTCCTTGTAGCCCCAACACACCCACACACCGCCTTCCCAGTTGCCCCCACACACCCACTCACCCCCTTCCCCAATTCCCCCACCCCTTTCCTGTTGACCCCACCCACCAACACAACCAACCCTTTCCTGTTGCCACCACCCACCCACCCAGCCCCTTCCAATATGCCACACCCCACCCACCCACCTGCTTCCATGTTGCCCCCAACCAGCCACCCACCCCCTTCCCTGTTGCCACCACCTACCCAACCACCCCCCTTCCCTGTTGCCCCCACCCACACACACACCCCCGTCCCTGTTGTCCCCACCCACTCACGCCTTTCCCTGTTGTCCCTACACACCCACCTCCTTCCTTGTAGCCCCAACACACCCACCCACCCCATTCCCTGTTGCCCGCACCCCTTCCCTGTTGTCCCCACCCACCAACACAACAAACCCTTCCATGTTGCCACCACCCACCCACCCACCCCCTTCCATGTTGCCCCCAAACACCCACCTACACTCTTCCCTGTTGCCACCACCCACCCATCCACCTCCTTACCTGTTGCACCCACCCACACACCCACCCCCTTTCCTGTTGCCCCAACCACCCACACAACCCTCCCCTGTTGCCCAACCCACCAAAACACCACCTTCCCTGTTGCCTCACCCCACCCAAACAGCCCCTTCCCTGTTGCTCCACCCCACCGATCCATCATCTTCCATGTTGCCCCAACCCACCCACCAAACTCTTTCCCTGTTACCCCAACCCACCCAAACACCACTTACCCTGTTGCTCCAACCCTCCCACCCACCCTTTCCCTGTTGCTACAACCGACTCACCCACCCCCTTCCCTGTTTTCCCCACCCGCCCACCTCCTAACCTGTAGCCCCAACAAACCCAAACACCCCCTTGCCTGTTGCCCCTACCCACCCACACACCCCTTCCATGTTTCCCTCACCCAACCACCCACCCCATTCCCTGTTGCCCCACCCCACCCAAACGTCCCCTTCCCTGTTGCCTAACCCCACCGATCCATCACCTTCCATGTTCCCCTAACACACCCACTCAGGCCTTTCCCTGTTACCCAACACAACCACACACCCCTTACCCTGTTGCCCCAACCCACCCACCTACCTCCTTCCCTGTTGTCCCCACACACCCACGTCCTTCCTTGTAGCCCCAACACACCCAACCACCCCCTTCCCCATTGACCCCAACCTCTTCCCTGTTGACCCCACCCAGCCACCCACCCACTTCCAGGTTGACCCCTCCCACCCACGCAACCCCTTAACAGTTGCACCCACCACCCACCCCCTTCCCAGTTGCCCCAACCCAAACACACAACCCCTTCCCTGTTTGCCCAACCACCCACCCACCACATTCCCTGTTGCCCCCACACACCCACACACCCACCCGCTCGTCTGTTGCCCCCACCAACCCACCCCCTTCACTGTTGCCCCCACCAACCCACATCCTTCCCTGTTGCCCCCACCCCCTTCCTTGTTGAAACCACCCACCATCACAACTATCCCTTACTCATTGCCCCCACCCAGCCACCCAACCCCTTCCCTGTTGCCCCCACAACCCACACACCCCCTTCCATGTTTCCATCACCCACCCCCTTAACTGTTGCCCTACCCACCCAAACAACCCCTTCCCTGTTGCCCCCAACAACCCACCAACACCCTTCCCTGTTGCCCCCACACACCCAGACACCCACCCAATTGTCTGTTGCCCCACCCACCCACCCAATTCCCTGTTGCCTCCACTCATTCACAGACACCCTTGACTATTGCCCACACCCTCCCATCCACCCACCCCATCCCTGTTGCCCCCAAACACACACTCACCCTCTTCCCTGTTACACCCACCTGCCAAGCCCCCTTCCCTGTTGCCCCTACCCACCCCTTCCCTGTTGCCCCCACCCACAAACCCACCTAGCTTCACTGTTGCCACCACCCACAACCTTCTCTGTTGCCCTCACCCACCCAACCACCCCCGTGCCTGTTGTCCCCACCCACCCACCCCCTTCCCTGTTGTCCCCACCCACCCACCTCGTTTCTTGTAGCCCCAACACACCCACCCACCTCCTTCCCTGTTGCCCCTACCCCCTTACCTGTTGACCACACCCACCAACACAACCACCCCTTCCCCAGTGCCCGCACCCATCCAGCCATCCCCTTCTCTGTTGCCCCCAAACATACGCTCACCCTCTTCCATGTTACACCCACCTGCCAAGCCCCCTTCCCTGTTGCCCCTACCCACCCCTTCCTTGTTGCCCCCATCCACACACCCACCCAGCTTCCCTGTTGCCACCACCCACACCCTTCTCTGTTGCCCTCACCCACCCAACCACCCCCGTGCCTGTTGTCCCCATCCACCCACCCCCTTTCCTGTTGTCCCCACCTGCCCACCTCCTTCCTTGTAGCCCCAACACACTCACCCACCTCCTTCCGTCTTGCCCCTACCCCCTTCCCTGTTGACCACAGCCACCAACACAACCACCCCTTCCCTGTTGCTCACACCCAGCCAGCCACCCCCTACTCTGTTGCCCCCACAACCCACGCACACCCTTCCATGTTGCCATTACCCACCCACCCACCCCCTTAACTTTTGCCCCAACCACCCACCCACCCCCTTCCATGTTGCCCCAACCCACCCACCCAGCCCAATCCCTGTTGCCCCAACCTACCCAAGCACTCACTTCCCTGTTGCCCCCAAACACCCACCCACCCACACCCTTCCCTGTTGCCCCCACACACCCAGACATCCACCCACTTGTCTGTTGCCCCACACACCCACCCACTTCAATGTTGCCCCCCGCCCACCCAACCGCCCCTTTCCCTGTTGCCACAACCAACCACACACCCACCCACCTACTACCCTGTTGCCCCCACATAACCAACCCCTTCCCTGTTGCCCACACCCACACAGACACACCCATTGCCCCCACCCACCCACCTCGCCATTCCCTGTTGCTCCCACCCACCCCCTTCCCTGTTGCCCCCAAGCACCCACACAATCCTCCACTGTTGCCACAACTCATCTACACACCCCCTTCCCTGTTGCCCCACCCCACACAAACAGCCGCTTCCCTGTTGCCCCACCCCACACATCCATCACCTTCCATGTTGCCCCAACCAACCCACCCACCCCTTTCCCTGTTACCTCAATCCACCCCTTACCCTGATGCCCTAACCCAACCACCCACTGCTTTCCCCATTGCCCTAACCCACACACCCACCCCTTTCCCTGTTGCCCCAACACACCCACCCATTTCCCTGTTGCCCCAACCCACCCACCCACCCCTTTCCCTGTTGCCCTAACCCACCCACCCACCCCCTTCCCTGTTGCTTGCACCCACCCACCCACACACTTCCCTGTTGCCTCCACCCACCCACCCACCCCCTTTCCTGTTGCCCCCACGATCCCACAACCCACCCCTTTGTCTGTTGCCTCCACCCACCCACACCCTTCTCATTTGCCCCCACACACCCACCCACCCCCTTCATTGTTGCCCCCACCCAGCCACACACCCCCTTCCCTGTTGACCAAACCCACCCACCCACCTCCTTCCTTGTAGCCCCAGCACACCCACCTATCCCCTTCCCTGTTGCCTCCACCCACCCACCTGCTTGCCTGTTGCCCCCACACTCCCACAACTGACCCCTTTGTCTGTTGTCTCCACCCACACACCCCCTTCCCAGTTTCCCCCACACACCCACCCACACACTTCCATGTTGCCCCCACACAGCCACCCACCCCCTTCCCTGTTGCCCCCCTCACTCACCCACCGCTTTCTCTGTTACCCCCACCCTCCCATCCAAGCACCCCCATCCCTGTTATCCCCAAACACCCACTCGCCCACTTCCCTGTTACCCCCACACACCAAGCCCCCTTCCCTGTTGCCCCCTACCCACCGCTTCCCTGTTGCCCCCCACCCACCCAACCACCCAGCTTCCCTGTTGAAAACAACCACACCCTTCCCAGTTGCCCCTACCCAACCAATCACCCCCTTCCCTGTTTCCCCGACCCACACATACACCCCTGTCCCTGTTGTCCCGACCCACTCACGCCCTTCCTTGTTGTCCCCACATGCCCACCTCCTTCCTTGTAGCCCCAACACACCAACCCACCCGCTTCCCTGTTGCCCCAACCCACCCACTCACCCCCTTCCCCATTGCCCCCACCCCTTCCCTGTTGCCACCACCCACCCACTCAGGCCCTTCCATGTTGCCACACCCCACCGACCCACCCCCTTCCATGTTGCCCCCAATCACCCACCCAGTCCCTTCCCTGTTGCCACCACCCACCCATCCACCTCCTTACCTGTTGCATCCACCCACACACCCACCCCCTTTCCTGTTGCCCCAACCACCCACACAACCCTCCCCTGTTGCCCAACCCACCAAAACACCACCTTCCCTGTTGCCTCACCCCACCCAAACAGCCCCTTCCCTGTTGCTCCACCCCACCGATCCATCATCTTCCATGTTGCCCCAACCCACCCACCAACCTCTTTCCCTGTTACCCCAACCCACCCAAACACCACTTACCCTGTTGCTCCAACCCTCCCACCCACCCTTTCCCTGTTGCCACAACCGACTCACCCACCCCCTTCCCTGTTTTCCCCACCCGCCCACCTCCTAACCTGTAGCCCCAACAAACCCAAACACCCCCTTGCCTGTTGCCCTTACCCACCCACACACCCCCTTCCGTGTTTCCCTCACCCACCCACCCACCCCATTCCCTGTTGCCCCACCCCACCCAAACGTCCCCTTCCCTGTTGCCGAACCCCACCGATCCATCACCTTCCATGTTCCCCTAACACACCCACTCAGGCCTTTCCCTGTTACCCAACACAACCACACACCCCTTACCCTGTTGCCCCAATCCACCCACCCACCCTTTTCCCTGTTGCCCCAACCCACCCACCTACCTCCTTCCCTGTTGTCCCGACACACCCACTTCCTTCCTTGTAGCCCCAACACACCCAACCACCCCCTTCCCCATTGACCCCACCCAGCCACCCACCCACTTCCAGGTTGACCCCTCCCACCCACGCAACCCCTTAACAGTTGCACCCACCACCCACCCCCTTCCCAGTTGCCCCAACCCAATCACACAACCCCTTCCCTGTTTGCCCAACCACCCACCCACCACATTCCCTGTTGCCCCCACACACCCACACACCCACCCGCTCGTCTGTTGCCCCCACCAACCCACCCCCTTCACTGTTGCCCCCACCAACCCACATCCTTCCCTGTTGCCCCCACCCCCTTCCTTGTTGAAACCACCTACCATCACAACTACCCCTTACTCATTGCCCCCACCCAGCCACCCAACGCCTTCCCTGTTGCCCCAACAACCCACACACCCCCTTCCATGTTTCCATCACCCATGCCCTTAACTGTTGCACCACCCACCCAAACAACCCCTTCCCTGTTGCCCCCAACAACCCACCAACACCCTTCCCTGTTGCCCCCACACACCCAGACACCCACCCAATTGTCTGTTGCCCCACCCACCCACCCAATTCCCTGTTGCCCCCACCCACCAACCAACCCCCTTCCATGTTGCTCCCAACCACAGACCTACCCCCTTCCCTGTTGCCCCCAACCACACCCACCACCTTCCCTGTTGCCCCAAACATCCAACCGCACCCTTCCCTGTTGCCACAACCAAGCACCCACCCACTTCCCTGTTGCCCCCATACATCCACCCCATTCCGTGTTGCCCCCACCCAAATACACCAACTTCCCTGTTGCCCCCAGACGTCCCTCTTCCCAGTTGACTCCGCCCAACCACCCACACCCACCCCCGTCGCACTTGCCTCCACCCACCCACCCCCTTCCAAGTTGCCTCCACCCAACCACCCAACCACCCACCCCCTTACCTGTTGGCCCACCCACCCACACCCCCATTCCCTGTTGCTCCCACCCACACACTTCCCTGTTTCCCCCAAACACCCACACACCCACTTCCCTGTTGCCCCAACACATCCACCCACCACTTGCCCTGTTACCCCCAACCCACCCACGCACCCCTAACACTGTTGCCCCAACCCACCCACCCTCCCCTTTCCCCGTTGCCCCAACCCACCCACCCACCCCATGACTTGTTGTCCCCATCTGCCCACTTCCTTCATTGTAGCCCCAACACACCCACACACCACCTTCCCTGTTGCCCCTACCCACCCAAACAACGCCTTCCCTGTTGCCCCCAACAACCCACCAACACCCTTCCCTGTTGCCCCCACACACCCAGACACCCACCCAATTGTCTGTTGCCCCACCCACCCAATTCCCTGTTGCCCCCACCCACCAACAAACCCCCTTCCATGTTGCTCCCAACCACAGACCTACCCCCTTCCCTGTTGCCCTCAACCACACCCACCACCTACCCTGTTGCCCCAAACATCCAACCGCACCCTTCCCTGTTGCCACAACCAAGCACCCACCCACCCACTTCCCTGTTGCTCCCATACATCCACCCCATTCCGTGTTGCCCCCACCCAAACACACCATCTTCCCTGTTGCCCCCCACACGTCCCTCTTCCCAGTTGACTCCGCCCAACCACCCACACCCACCCCCGTCGCACTTGCCTCCACCCATCCACCCTCTTCCAAGTTGCCTCCACCCAACCACCCAACCACCCACCCCCTTACCTGTTGGCCCACCCACCCACACCCCCATTCCCTGTTGCTCCCACCCACACACTTCCCTGTTTCCCCCAAACACCCACACACCCACTTCCCTGTTGCCCCAACAGATCCACCCACTGCTTGCCCTGTTACCCCAACCCACCCACGCACCCCCTAACACTGTTGCCCCAACCTACCCATCCTCCCCTTTCCCCGTTGCCCCAACCCACCCACCCACCCCATGACTTGTTGTCCCCATCTGCCCACTTCCTTCATTGTAGCCCCAACACACCCACACACCACCTTCCCTGTTGCCCCTACCCACCCAACCACCAACCTCTGTCTTTCTCCCACCCATTCAACCGCCCCCTTCCCTGTTGCCCCCACCCAAAAACCCACACCCTTCCCAGTTGCCCAGACCCACCCAACCGCCCCCTTCCTTGTTGCCACAACCAACCGCGCACCCACCCACCCACATCCCTGTTGCCCCCATATACCCACCACCTTCCCTATTGCCCACACCCACACATACACAAACTTGCCTGTTGCCCTTACCCACACACCCCCTTCCCTGTTGCCACCACCCACCCACCCACTCCCTTACCTATTGTGCCCACACCCACACCCTTCCCTGTTGCCCCAACCCACCCACTTCCCGATTCCCTGTTGCTCCCACCCACACCCTTCCCTGTTGCCCCCAACCACCCACACAATCCTCACCTGTTGCCCCTACTAACACATCCATTGCCTTCCATGTTGCCCCAACCAACCCACACACTCCTTTTCCTGTTACCTCAACCCACCCCTTTCCCTGTTGCCCCAACACACCCACACACCCCCTTCATTGTTGCCCCCACCCAGCCACCCACGCCCTTCCCTGTTGACCAAACCCATGCACCAACGCCCTACCCTGTTGCCCCAACCCACCCACTCACACCCTTCCCTGTTGTCCCCACCCAGCCACCTCCTTCCTTGTAGCCCCAACACACCCACCCATCCCCTTCCCTGTTGCCTCCACCCACCCACCTAATTGCCTGTTGCCTCAACACTCCCACAACTGACCACTTTGTCTGTTGCCTGCACCCACCCTCCTCCTGCTCAGTTGCCCCCACACACCCACCCACTCCCTTCCTTGTTGCCCCCACACAGCTACCCACCCCGTTCCCTGTTGCCTCCACTCATTCACAGACACCATTGACTATTGCCCACACCCTCCCATCCACCCACCCCATCTCTGTTGCCCCCAAACACACACTCACCCTCTTCCCTGTTACACCCACCTGCCAAGCCCCCTTCCCTGTTGCCCCCTACCCACCCCTTCCCTGTTGCCCCCACCCACAAACCCACCTAGCTTCACTGTTGCCACCACCCACAACCTTCTCTGTTGCCCTCACCCACCCAACCACCCCCGTGCCTGTTGTCCCCACCCACCCACCCCCTTCCCTGTTGTCCCCACCCACCCACCTCGTTTCTTGTAGCCCCAACACACCCACCCACCTCCTTCCCTGTTGCCCCTACCCCCTTACCTGTTGACCACACCCACCAACACAACCACCCCTTCCCCAGTGCCCGCACCCAGCCAGCCACCCCCTTCTCTGTTGCCCCCAAACATACGCTCACCCTCTTCCATGTTACACCCACCTGCCAAGCCCCCTTCCCTGTTGCCCCTACCCACCCCTTCCCTGTTGCCCCCATCCACACACCCACCCAGCTTCCCTGTTGCCACCACCCACACCCTTCTCTGTTGCCCTCACCCACCCAACCACCCCCGTGCCTGTTGTCCCCACCCACCCACCCCCTTCCCAGTTGTCCCCACCCACCCACCTCGTTTCTTGTAGCCCCAACACACCCACCCACCTCCTTCCCTGTTGCCCCTACCCCCTTACCTGTTGACCACACCCACCAACAGAACCACCCCTTCCCCAGTGCCCGCACCCAGCCAGCCACCCCCTTCTCTGTTGCCCCCAAACATACGCTCACCCTCTTCCATGTTACACCCACCTGCCAAGCTCCCTTCCCTGTTGCCCCTACCCACCCCTTCCCTGTTGCCCCCATCCACACACCCACCCAGCTTCCCTGTTGCCACCACCCACACCCTTCTCTGTTGCCCTCACCCACCCAACCACCCCCGAGCCTGTTGTCCCCATCCACCCACCCCCTTTCCTGTTGTCCCCACCCGCCCACCTCCTTCCTTGTAACCCCAACACACCCACCCACCTCCTTCCCTCTTGCCCCTATCCCCTTACTTGTTGTCCACACCCACCAACACAACCACCCCTTCCCAGTTGCCTGCACCCAGCCAGCCACCTCCTTCTCTGTTGCCTCCACAACCCATGCACCCCCTTCCATGTTGCCATCACCCACCCACCCACCCCCTTAACTTTGGTCCCAACTATCCACCCACCCCCTTCCATGTTACTACAACCCACCCACCCAGCCCAATCCCTGTTGCCCCAACCTACCCAAACACCACTTCCCTGTTGCTCCCAAACACCCACCCACACCCTTCCCTGTTGCCCCCACACACCCAGATATCCACCCACTTGTCTGTTGCCCCCACCCACCCACCCCCTTCAATGTTGCCCCGCCCACCCACACACTCACTTCCATGTTGCCCCCAGCACACACCCACACCATTCCCTGTTGCCCCCCACCCACTCAGCCACCCCTTTCCCTGTTGCCCCCACCCACCCAACCCCCCCTTCCCTATTGCCGCAACCAACCACACACCCACCCACTACCCTGTTGCCCCCACACACCCAACCCCTTCCCTGTTGCCCACACCCACACACACACACACACCCTTGCCTGTAGCCCCCACCCACACACCTCCTTCCCTGTTGCCACCACCCACCCAGCCACCCCTTTACCTGTTGCGCCTACCCACACACACACACCATTCCCTGTTGCCCCAAACCACCCACCTCCCCATTCCCTGGTTCTTCCACCCACCCCCTGCCCTGTTGCCCCCAACCAACCACAAAATCCTCCCCTATTGCCATAACCCATCTACACACCCCCTTCTTTGTTGCCCCACCCCACCCAAACAGCCCCTTCCCTGTTGCCCCACCCCACATATCCATCGCCTTCCATGTTGCCCCAACCAACCCACCCACCACTTTCCCTGTTACCTCAACCCACCCCTTACCCTGTTGCCCCAACCCACCCACCCACCCCTTTCCCTGTTGCCCCAACACACCGACCCACCCATTTCCCTGTTGCCCCAACCCACACACCCAGCCCTTTCCCTGTTGCCTCCACCCATCCACCCACCCCCTTCCCTGTTGCCACACCCCACCCACCCACCCCTTCCATGTTATCCCCAAACACCCACCCACCTCCTTACCTGTTGCACCCACCCACACATCCACCCTCTTTCCTGTTGCCCCAACCACCCACACAACCCTCCCCTGTTGCGCAACCCACCCGAACACCACCTTCCCTGTTGCCTCACCCCACCCAAACAGCCCCTTCCCTGTTGCTCCACCCCACCGATCCATCGTCTTCCATGTTACTCCAACCCACCCACCAACCTCTTTCCCTGTTACCCCAACCCACCCACACACTCCTTACCCTGTTACCACAACCCACCCACCCACCTCTTTCCCTGTTACACCAACCCACACTGCCAGCCCTTTCCCTGTTGCCCCAATCCACCCACCCACACCCTTCACTGTTGACCCACCCGCCCATCTCCTACCTTGTAGCCTCAACAAACCGAAACACCCCCTTCCCTGTTGCTCCAACCACCCACACACCGCCTTCTGTGTTTCCCTCACCCACCCGCCCACCCCATTCCCTGTTGCCCCACCCCATTCCCTGTTGCCCCACCCCATTCCCTGTTGCCCCACCCCATCCAAACATCCCCTTCCCTGTTGCCTAACCCCACCCATCCATCGCCTTCCATGTTACCCTAACACACCCACACAGGCCTTTCCCTGTTACCCCAACCCACCCACACACCTCTTACCCTGTTGCCCCAACCCACCTACCCACCCCTTTCCCTGTTGCCCCAACCCACCCACCCACCCCCTTCCCTGTTTTCCCCTCCCGCCCACCTCCTTCCTTGTAGCCCCAACACACACAACCACCCCCTTCCCCATTGCCCCGAACCACCCACCCCCTTCCCTGTTGCCCTCACCCCCTTACCCTGTTGACCCCACCCAGCCACCCACCCACTTCCAGGTTGACCCCTCCCACCCACGCAACCCCTTAACAGTTGCACCCACCACCCACCCCCTTCCCAGTTGCCCCAACCCAATCACACAACCCCTTCCCTGTTTGCCCAACCACCCACCCACCACATTCCCTGTTGCCCCCACACACCCACACACCCACCCGCTCGTCTGTTGCCCCCACCAACCCACCCCCTTCACTGTTGCCCCCACCAACCCACATCCTTCCCTGTTGCCCCCACCCCCTTCCTTGTTGACACAACCCACCAACACAACTACCGCTTTCCCCGGTGCCCCCACCCAGCCACCCACCCCCTTCCCTGTTGCCCCCACAACCCACGCACCCCCTTCCATGTTTCCATCACCCACCCCCTTAACTGTTGCACCACCCACCCAAACAACCCCTTCCCTGTTGCCCCCAACCACCCACCCACACCCTTCCCTGTTGCCCCCACACACCCAGACACCCACCCAATTGTCTGTTGCCCCACCCACCCACCCACTTCTCTGTTGCCCCCACCCACCAACCAACCCTCTTCCTTGTTGCTCCCAACCACAGACCTACGCCCTTCCCTGTTGCCCCCACCCACACCCACCACCTTCCCTGTTGCCCCCACCCACACCCACCACCTTCCCTGTTGCCACAAACATCCAACTGCCCCCTTCCCTGTTGCCACAACCAAGCACCCACCTACCCACCCACCCACTTCCCTGTTGCCCCCACACATCCACCCTTCCCTGTTGCCCACACCCAAACACACCACCTTCCCTGTTGCCCCCACACGTCCCTCTTCCCAGTTGCCTCTGCCCAACCACCCCCACACCTTCCTCCATCACTCTTTCCCCCACCCACCCACCCCCTTCTCAGTTGCTTCCACCCAACCATCCAACCACCCAACCATCCACCCCCCTTACCTTTTGGCCCACCCACCCACACCCCCATTCCCTGTTGCTCCCATCCACCCACTTCCCTGTTTCCACCAGACACTCACTTCCCTGTTGCCCCAATCCACCCACCCACTGCTTGCCCTGTTACCCCAACCCACCCACTCACCCCTAACCCTGTTGCCCCAAACAACCCACCCACCCCTTTCCCCGATGCCCCAACCCACCCGCCCAACCCTTTCCCTTTTACCCCAACCCACCCACCCAAACCTTACCCTGTTGCCCCAACCAACCCACACACCCCTTTCCCTGTTGCCTAAACCCACCCTCCCACCCCATGACCTGTTGTCCCCATCTGCCTACTTCCTTCCTTGTAGTCCGAACACACCCACACACCCCCTTCCCTGATGCCCCTACCCACACACCCACCAACTTCTGTCTTTCTCCCACCCATTCAACTGCCCCCTTCGCTGTTGCCCCCACCCATACACCCACACCCTTCGCTGCTGCCCCCCACCCACCCAAATTCCTCCTTCCCTGTTGCCACAACCAACCGCACACCCACCCATCCACTTCCCTGTTGCCCTCACAGACCCACACCCTTCCCTGCTGCCCACACACACACACACACACCCTTGCCTGTTGCCCCCACCAACACACCCCCTTCCCTCTTGCCACAACCCACCCACCCACCCCCTTACCTGTTGCACCCACCCATACACCTCCCCATTCCCTGTTACCTCAACCCACCCCTTTCCCTGTTGCCCCAACACACCCACCCACACACTTCCCTGTTGCCTCCACCCACCGACACACCCCCTTTCCTGTTGCCCCTACAATCCCACAACCCACCCCTTTGTCTGTTGCCTCCACCCACCCACACCCTTCCCAGTTGCCCCCACACACCCACCGACCCCCTTCATTGTTGCCCCCACCCAGCCACCCACCCCCTTCCCTGTTGACCCAACCCACGCACCAATGCCCTACCCTGTTGCCCCAACCCACCCACTCACACACTTCCCTGTTTTCCCCACCCACCCACCTCCTTCCTTGTAGCCCCAACACACCCACCCATCCCCTTCCCTGTTTCCTCCACCCACCCACCTACTTGCCTGTTGCCCCAACACTCCCACAACTGACCCCTTTGTCTGTTGCCTGCACCCACCCTCCCCCTGCCCAGTTTCCCCCACACACCCACCAACTCCCTTCCTTGCTGCCACCACACAGCCACCCATCCCCTTCACTATTGCCCCCACTCACTCACACACCCCCTTCACTGTTACCCCCACCCTCCCATCCACCCACCCCAACCCTGTTGCCCCAAACACACACTCACCCTCTTCCCTGTGACCCCCACCCGCCAAGCCCCCTTCCCTGTTGCCCCTACCCACCCCTTCCCTCGTGCCCCCACCCACACACCCACCCAGCTTCTCTGTTGCCACCACCCACACCCTTCTCTGTTGTCCTCACCCACCCAACCACCCCCATCCGTGTTGTCCCCACCCACCCACCCCGTTCCCTATTGTCCCCACCCACCCATCTCCTTCCTTGAAGCCCCAACACACCCACCCACCTCCTTCCCTCTTGCCCCTACCCCCTTACCTGTTGACCACACCCACCAACACAACCACCCCTTCTCCGTTGCCTCCACAACCCACCCACCCCCTTCCATGTTGCCCCCACCACCCAGCCCAATCAATGTTGCCCCAACCTACCCAAACACCACTTCCCTGTTGTCCCCAAACACCCACCCACACCTTTCCCTGTTGCCCCCACACACCCAGACATCCACCCACTTGTCTGTTGCCCCACCCACCCACCCCCTTCAATGTTGCCCCCGCCCACCCACACACTCACTTCCCTGTTGCCCCCACCACACACCCACCCCTTTCCCTGTTGCCCCCAACCACACACCCACCCCTTTCCCTGTTGCCCCCACCCACCCAACCCCTCTTTCCCTATTGCCACAACCAACCACACAACCACCCACTAACCTGTTGCCCCCACACACCCAACCCCTTCCCTGTTGCCCACACCCACACACACACACACCCTTGCCTGTAGCCCCCACCCACCCACCCCCTTCCCTGTTGCCACCACCCACCCACCCCCTTACCTGTTGTGCCTACCCACACACCCACACCCTTCCCTGTTGCCCCAACCCACTTCCCTCCCCATTCCCTGTTGCTCCCACCCACCCCCTTCCCTGTTGCCCCCAACCACCCACAAAATCCTCCCCAGTTGCCACAAACCATCTACACACCCTCTTCCCTGTTGCCCCACCCCACCCAAACAGCCCTTTCTCTGCTGCCCCACCCCACACATACATCGCCTTCCATGTTGCTCCAACAAACCCACCCACCACTTTCCCTGTTACCTCAACCCACCCCTTATCCTGTTGCCCCAACCCACCCACCCACCCCTTTCCCCGTTGCCCCAACCCACCCACCCCTTTCCCTGTTGCCCCAACACACCGACCCACCCATTTCCCTGTTGCCCCAACCCACCCACCCACCCCTTTCCCTGTTGCCCCAACACACCCACCCACACACTTCCCTGTTGCCTCCACCCATCCACCCATCCCCTTTCCTGTTGCCCCCACAATCCCACAACCCACCCCTTTGTCTGTTGCCTCCACCCACACACACCCTTCCCAGTTGCCCCCACACACCCACCCACCCTCTTCATTGTTGCCCCCACCCAGCCACCCACCCCCTTCTCTGTTGACCAAACCCACCCACCAACGCCGTTCCCTGTTGCCCCAACCCACCCACTCACACACTTCCCTGTTTTCCCCACCCACCCACCTCCTTCCTTGTAGCCCCAACACACCCACCCTTCCCCTTCCCTGTTTCCTCCACCCACCCACCTACTTGCCTGTTGCCCCAACACTCCCACAACTGACCCCTTTGTCTGTTGCCTGCACCCACCCTCCCCCTGCCCAGTTTCCCCCACACACCCACCAACTCCCTTCCTTGCTGCCACCACATAGCCACCCACCCCCTTCACTATTGCCCCCACTCACTCACACACCCCCTTCACTGTTACCCCCCACCCTCCCATCCACCCACCCCAACCCTGTTGCCCCAAACACACACTCACCCTCTTCCCTGTGACCCCCACCCGCCAAGCCCCCTTCCCTGTTGCCCCTACCCACCCCTTCCCTCGTGCCCCCACCCACACACCCACCCAGCTTCTCTGTTGCCACCACCCACACCCTTCTCTGTTGTCCTCACCCACCCAACCACCCCCATCCATGTTGTCCCCACCCACCCACCCCGTTCCCTATTGTCCCCACCCACCCATCTCCTTCCTTGAAGCCCCAACACACCCACCCACCTCCTTCCCTGTTGCCCCTACCCCCTTACCTGTTGACCACACCCACCAACACAACCACCCCTTCTCCGTTGCCTGCACCCAGCCAACCACCCCCTTCTCTGTTGCCTCCACAACCCACCCACCCCCTTCCATGTTGCCCTCACCCACCCAGCCCAATCAATGTTGCCCCAACCTACCCAAACACCACTTCCCTGTTGTCCCCAAACACCCAGCCACACCCTTCCCTGTTGCCCCACACACCCAGACATCCACCCACTTGTCTGTTGCCCCACCCACCCACCCCCTTCAATGTTGCCCCCGCCCACCCACACACTCACTTCCCTGTTGCCCCCACCACACACCCACCCCTTTCCCTGTTGCCCCCAACCACACACCCACCCCTTTCCCTGTTGCCCCCACCCACCCAACCCCTCTTTCCCTATTGCCACAACCAACCACACAACCACCCACTAACCTGTTGCCCCCACACACCCAACCCCTTCCCTGTTGCCCACACCCACACACACACACTCCCTTGCCTGTAGCCCCCACCCACCCACCCCCTTCCCTGTTGCCACCACCCACCCACCCCCTTACCTGTTGCGCCTACCCACACACCCACACCCTTCCCTGTTGCCCCAACCCACTTCCCTCCCCATTCCCTGTTGCTCCCACCCACCCCCTTCCCTGTTGCCCCCAACCACCCACAAAATCCTCCCCAGTTGCCACAAACCATCTACACACCCTCTTCCCTGTTGCCCCACCCCACCCAAACAGCCCTTTCCCTGCTGCCCCACCCCACACATACATCGCCTTCCATGTTGCTCCAACAAACCCACCCACCACTTTCCCTGTTACCTCAACCCACCCCTTATCCTGTTGCCCCAACCCACCCACCCACCCCTTTCCCCGTTGCCCCAACCCACCCACCCCTTTCCCTGTTGCCCCAACACACCGACCCACCCATTTCCCTGTTGCCCCAACCCACCCACCCATCCCTTTCCCTGTTGCCCCAACACACCCACCCACACACTTCCCTGTTGCCTCCACCCATCCACCCATCCCCTTTCCTGTTGCCCCCACAATCCCACAACCCACCCCTTTGTCTGTTGCCTCCACCCACACACACCCTTCCCAGTTGCCCCCACACACCCACCCACCCTCTTCATTGTTGCCCCCATCCAGCCACCCACCCCCTTCTCTGTTGACCAAACCCACCCACCAACGCCGTTCCCTGTTGCCCCAACACTCCCACCCTCCCCATTCCCCGTTGCCCCCACCCCCTTCCCTGTTGACCCCACCCTGCCACCCACCCACTTCCAGGTTGTCCCCTCTCACACCCGCAAACCCTTAACAGTTGCCCCCCCCCACCCACCCCCTTCCCAGTTGCCCCAACCCAACCACACACCCCCTTCCCTGTTTGTCCAACCATCCACCCATCACCTTCCCTGTTGCCCCCACACACCCACACACCGACCCGCTCGTCTGTTGCCCCCACCAACCCACCCATTCACTGTTGCCCCCACACACCCACATCCTTCCCTATTGCCCCCACTCCCTTCCTTGTTGACACCACCCATCAACACAACTATCCCTTCCCCATTGCCCCCACCCAGCCACCCACCCCCTTCCCTGTTGCCCCCAAAACCCACGCACCCCCTTCCATGTTTCCATCACCCACCCCCTTAACTGTTGCCCCACCCACCCAAACAACCCCTTCCCTGTTGCCCCCAACCACCCACCCACACCCTTCCCTGTTGCCCCCACACACCCAGGCACCCACCCAATTGTCTGTTGCCCCACCCACCCACCCTCTTCCCTGTTGCCCTCAATCACCAACCAACCCCCTTCCGTGTTGCTCCCAACCACAGACCTACCCCCTTCACTGTTGCCCCCACCCACACCCACCACCTTCCCTGTTGCCCCAAACATCCAACCGCCCCTTCGCTGTTGCCACAACCAAGCACCCAACCACCCACCCACTTCCATGTTGCCCCCACACATCCACCCCTTCCCTGTTGCACATACGCAAACACACCACCTTCCCTGTTGCCCCCACACGTCCCTCTTCCCAGTTGCCTCCACCCAACCACCCACACGCCCACCCCCGTCACTCTTTCCCCCACCCACCCACCCCCTTCCCAGTTGCCTCCACCCAACCACCCACACGCCCACCCCCGTCACTCTTTCCCCCACCCACCCACACCCCCATTCCCTGTTGCTTCCACCCACCCACTTCCCTGTTTCCCCCAAACACCCAGACACCCACTTCCCTGTTGCCCCAACCCACCCACTCACCCCTAACCCTGTTGCCCCAACCCACCCACCCACCCCTTTCCCCATTGCCCCAACCCACCTGCCCAACACTTTCCCTGTTACCCCAACCCACCAACCCAACCCTTAACCTGTTGCCCCAACCAACCCACCCACCCCTTTTCCTGTTGCCCCAACCCACCCTCCCACCCCATGACCTGTTGTCCCCATCTGCCTACCTCCTTCCTTGTAGCCCCAACACACCCACACACCACCTCCCCTGTTGCCCCTACCCACCCACCCACCAACTTCTGTCTTTCTCCCACCCATACAACCGCCCCCTTCCCTGTTGCCCCCACCCATACACCCACACCCTTCCCTGCTGCCCCCACCCACCCAACTGCCCCCTTCCATGTTGCCACAACCAACCGCACATCCACCCACCCACTTCCCCGTTGCCCTCACATACCCACCCCCTTCCCTGTTGCCCACACCCACACACACACACACCCTTGCCTGTTGCACCCACACACCCACACCCTTCCCTCTTGCCACCACCTACCCACCAACCCCCTTACCTGTTGCGCCCACCCACACATCCTCACCCTTCCCTGTTGCCCCCAAACCACCCACCTCCCAATTCCCTGTTGCTCCCACCCACCCCCTTCCCTGTTGCCCCCAACCACCCACACAATCCTCCCCTGTTGCCCCAACCAACACACTCACCCCTTTCACTGTTACCTCAACCCACCCCTTAACCTGTTGCCCCAAACCACCCTCCCACCCCTTTCCCTGTTGTCCCAACACACCCACCCACACACTTCCCTGTTGCCTCCAACCAGCCACCCACCCCCTTTCCTGTTGCCCCCCGCAATCCCACAACCGACCCCTTTGTCTGTTGCCTCCACCCACCCACCCCCTTCCCAGTTGCCCCCACATACCCACTCACCCCCTTCCTTGTTGCCCCCACACAGCCACCCACCCCCTTCCCTGTTGCCTGCACTCACTCACCCACCCCCTTCACTGTTGCCCCAACCCTCCCTTCCACCCACACCCATCCCTGTTGCCCCCAAACACTCACTCACCCTCTTCCCTGTTACCCCCACCTGCCTAGCCCCCTTCCCTGTTGCCCCTACCCACCCCTTCCCTGTTGCCCCCACCCAGCCATCCACCCAGCTTCCCTGTTGCCACCACCCACACCCTTCCCTGTTGCCCTCACCCACTCACCAACACTTTTCCTGTTGCCCCCATTCACTCACCCTCCACCTTCCCAGTTGACCCAACCACACACTCACCCTCCTCCCTGTTGCCTGCACCCACCAAACCCCCTTCCCTGTTGCCCCCCATCCACCTCCTTCCATGTTGACCACACCTACCCACTTCCCTGTTGCCCCTCCCACCCACTCACCCAGCTTCCCTGTTACAACCACCCACACTCCTTCCGTTTGCCCCCATCCACCCAAACAGCCCTTTCCCTGTTGACCCCAGCCAGACACCCACACCCTTCCCTGTTGACCCACCCGCCCACCTCCTACCTTGTAGCCTCAACAAACCGAAACACCCCCTTCCCTGTTGCTCCAACCACCCACACACCCCCTTCTGTGTTTCCCTCACCCACCCGCCCACCCCATTCCCTGTTGCCCCACCCCATTCCCTGTTGCCCCACCCCATCCAAACATCCCCTTCCCTGTTGCCTAACCCCACCCATCCATCGCCTTCCATGTTACCCTAACACACCCACACAGGCCTTTCCCTGTTACCCCAACCCACCCACACACCTCTTACCCTGTTGCCCCAACCCACCTACCCACCCCTTTCCCTGTTGCCCCAACCCACCCACCCACCCCCTTCCCTGTTTTCCCCTCCCGCCCACCTCCTTCCTTGTAGCCCCAACACACACAACCACCCCCTTCCCCATTGCCCCGAACCACCCACCCCCTTCCCTGTTGCCCTCACCCCCTTACCCTGTTGACCCCACCCAGCCACCCACCCACTTCCAGGTTGTCCCCTCCCACCCACACAACCCCTTAACCGTTGTCCCCACCCACCCACCCCCTTCCCAGTTGTCCCAAACCAACCAGACACCTCCTTCTCTGTTGCCCCAAACAACCACCCACCCCCTTCCCTGTTGACCCCACCCAGCCACCCACCCACTTCCAGGTTGACCCCTCCCACCCACGCAACCCCTTAACAGTTGCACCCACCACCCACCCCCTTCCCAGTTGCCCCAACCCAATCACACAACCCCTTCCCTGTTTGCCCAACCACCCACCCACCACATTCCCTGTTGCCCCCACACACCCACACACCCACCCGCTCGTCTGTTGCCCCCACCAACCCACCCCCTTCACTGTTGCCCCCACCAACCCACATCCTTCCCTGTTGCCCCCACCCCCTTCCTTGTTGACACAACCCACCAACACAACTACCGCTTTCCCGGTGCCCCCACCCAGCCACCCACCCCCTTCCCTGTTGCCCCCACAACCCACGCACCCCCTTCCATGTTTCCATCACCCACCCCCTTAACTGTTGCACCACCCACCCAAACAACCCCTTCCCTGTTGCCCCCAACCACCCACCCACACCCTTCCCTGTTGCCCCCACACACCCAGACACCCACCCAATTGTCTGTTGCCCCACCCACCCACCCACGTCTCTGTTGCCCCCACCCACCAACCAACCCTCTTCCTTGTTGCTCCCAACCACAGACCTACGCCCTTCCCTGTTGCCCCCACCCACACCCACCACCTTCCCTGTTGCCCCCACCCACACCCACCACCTTCCCTGTTGCCACAAACATCCAACTGCCCCCTTCCCTGTTGCCACAACCAAGAACCCACCTACCCACCCACCCACTTCCCTGTTGCCCCCACACATCCACCCTTCCCTGTTGCCCACACCCAAACACACCACCTTCCCTGTTGCCCCCACACGTCCCTCTTCCCAGTTGCCTCTGCCCAACCACCCCCACACCTTCCTCCATCACTCTTTCCCCCACCCACCCACCCCCTTCTCAGTTGCTTCCACCCAACCATCCAACCACCCAACCATCCACCCCCCTTACCTTTTGGCCCACCCACCCACACCCCCATTCCCTGTTGCTCCCATCCACCCACTTCCCTGTTTCCACCAGACACTCACTTCCCTGTTGCCCCAATCCACCCACCCACTGCTTGCCCTGTTACCCCAACCCACCCACTCACCCCTAACCCTGTTGCCCCAAACAACCCACCCACCCCTTTCCCCGATGCCCCAACCCACCCGCCCAACCCTTTCCCTTTTACCCCAACCCACCCACCCAAACCTTACCCTGTTGCCCCAACCAACCCACACACCCCTTTCCCTGTTGCCTAAACCCACCCACCCACCCCATGACCTGTTGTCCCCATCTGCCCACTTCCTTCCTTGTAGTCCGAACACACCCACACACCCCCTTCCCTGATGCCCCTACCCACACACCCACCAACTTCTGTCTTTCTCCCACCCATTCAACTGCCCCCTTCGCTGTTGCCCCCACCCATACACCCACACCCTTCGCTGCTGCCCCCACCCACCCAAATTCCTCCTTCCCTGTTGCCACAACCAACCGCACACCCACCCATCCACTTCCCTGTTGCCCTCACAGACCCACACCCTTCCCTGCTGCCCACACACACACACACACACCCTTGCCTGTTGCCCCCACCAACACACCCCCTTCCCTCTTGCCACAACCCACCCACCCACCCCCTTACCTGTTGCACCCACCCATACACCTCCCCATTCCCTGTTACCTCAACCCACCCCTTTCCCTGTTGCCCCAACACACCCACCCACACACTTCCCTGTTGCCTCCACCCACCGACACACCCCCTTTCCTGTTGCCCCTACAATCCCACAACCCACCCCTTTGTCTGTTGCCTCCACCCACCCACACCCTTCCCAGTTGCCCCCACACACCCACCGACCCCCTTCATTGTTGCCCCCACCCAGCCACCCACCCCCTTCCCTGTTGACCCAACCCACGCACCAATGCCCTACCCTGTTGCCCCAACCCACCCACTCACACACTTCCCTGTTTTCCCCACCCACCCACCTCCTTCCTTGTAGCCCCAACACACCCACCCATCCCCTTCCCTGTTTCCTCCACCCACCCACCTACTTGCCTGTTGCCCCAACACTCCCACAACTGACCCCTTTGTCTGTTGCCTGCACCCACCCTCCCCCTGCCCAGTTTCCCCCACACACCCACCAACTCCCTTCCTTGCTGCCACCACACAGCCACCCACCCCCTTCACTATTGCCCCCACTCACTCACACACCCCCTTCACTGTTACCCCCACCCTCCCATCCACCCACCCCAACCCTGTTGCCCCAAACACACACTCACCCTCTTCCCTGTGACCCCCACCCGCCAAGCCCCCTTCCCTGTTGCCCCTACCCACCCCTTCCCTCGTGCCCCCACCCACACACCCACCCAGCTTCTCTGTTGCCACCACCCACACCCTTCTCTGTTGTCCTCACCCACCCAACCACCCCCATCCGTGTTGTCCCCACCCACCCACCCCGTTCCCTATTGTCCCCACCCACCCATCTCCTTCCTTGAAGCCCCAACACACCCACCCACCTCCTTCCCTCTTGCCCCTACCCCCTTACCTGTTGACCACACCCACCAACACAACCACCCCTTCTCCGTTGCCTCCACAACCCACCCACCCCCTTCCATGTTGCCCCCACCACCCAGCCCAATCAATGTTGCCCCAACCTACCCAAACACCACTTCCCTGTTGTCCCCAAACACCCACCCACACCTTTCCCTGTTGCCCCCACACACCCAGACATCCACCCACTTGTCTGTTGCCCCACCCACCCACCCCCTTCAATGTTGCCCCCGCCCACCCACACACTCACTTCCCTGTTGCCCCCCACCACACACCCACCCCTTTCCCTGTTGCCCCCAACCACACACCCACCCCTTTCCCTGTTGCCCCCACCCACCCAACCCCTCTTTCCCTATTGCCACAACCAACCACACAACCACCCACTAACCTGTTGCCCCCACACACCCAACCCCTTCCCTGTTGCCCACACCCACACACACACACACCCTTGCCTGTAGCCCCCACCCACCCACCCCCTTCCCTGTTGCCACCACCCACCCACCCCCTTACCTGTTGCGCCTACCCACACACCCACACCCTTCCCTGTTGCCCCAACCCACTTCCCTCCCCATTCCCTGTTGCTCCCACCCACCCCCTTCCCTGTTGCCCCCAACCACCCACAAAATCCTCCCCAGTTGCCACAAACCATCTACACACCCTCTTCCCTGTTGCCCCACCCCACCCAAACAGCCCTTTCTCTGCTGCCCCACCCCACACATACATCGCCTTCCATGTTGCTCCAACAAACCCACCCACCACTTTCCCTGTTACCTCAACCCACCCCTTATCCTGTTGCCCCAACCCACCCACCCACCCCTTTCCCCGTTGCCCCAACCCACCCACCCCTTTCCCTGTTGCCCCAACACACCGACCCACCCATTTCCCTGTTGCCCCAACCCACCCACCCACCCCTTTCCCTGTTGCCCCAACACACCCACCCACACACTTCCCTGTTGCCTCCACCCATCCACCCATCCCCTTTCCTGTTGCCCCCACAATCCCACAACCCACCCCTTTGTCTGTTGCCTCCACCCACACACACCCTTCCCAGTTGCCCCCACACACCCACCCACCCTCTTCAGTGTTGCCTCCACCCAGCCACCCACCCCCTTCTCTGTTGACCAAACCCACCCACCAACGCCGTTCCCTGTTGCCCCAACACTCCCACCCTCCCCCTTCCCCGTTGCCCCCACCCCCTTCCCTGTTGACCCCACCCTGCCACCCACCCACTTCCAGGTTGTCCCCTCTCACACCCGCAAACCCTTAACAGTTGCCCCCCCCACCCACCCCCTTCCCAGTTGCCCCAACCCAAGCACACACCCCCTTCCCTGTTTGTCCAACCATCCACCCATCACCTTCCCTGTTGCCCCCACACACCCACACACCGACCCGCTCGTCTGTTGCCCCCACCAACCCACCCATTCACTGTTGCCCCCACACACCCACATCCTTCCCTATTGCCCCCACTCCCTTCCTTGTTGACACCACCCATCAACACAACTATCCCTTCCCCATTGCCCCCACCCAGCCACCCACCCCCTTCCCTGTTGCCCCCAAAACCCACGCACCCCCTTCCATGTTTCCATCACCCACCCCCTTAACTGTTGCCCCACCCACCCAAACAACCCTTTCCCTGTTGCCCCCAACCACCCACCCACACCCTTCCCTGTTGCCCCCACACACCCAGGCACCCACCCAATTGTCTGTTGCCCCACCCACCCACCCTCTTCCCTGTTGCCCTCAATCACCAACCAACCCCCTTCCGTGTTGCTCCCAACCACAGACCTACCCCCTTCACTGTTGCCCCCACCCACACCCACCACCTTCCCTGTTGCCCCAAACATCCAACCGCCCCTTCGCTGTTGCCACAACCAAGCACCCAACCACCCACCCACTTCCATGTTGCCTCCACACATCCACCCCTTCCCTGTTGCACATACGCAAACACACCACCTTCCCTGTTGCCCCCACACGTCCCTCTTCCCAGTTGCCTCCACCCAACCACCCACACGCCCACCCCCGTCACTCTTTCCCCCCACCCACCCACCCCCTTCCCAGTTGCCTCCACCCAACCACCCACACGCCCACCCCCGTCACACTTTCCCCCACCCACCCACACCCCCATTCCCTGTTGCTTCCACCCACCCACTTCCCTGTTTCCCCCAAACACCCAGACACCCACTTCCCTGTTGCCCCAACCCACCCACTCACCCCTAACCCTGTTGCCCCAACCCACCCACCCACCCCTTTCCCCATTGCCCCAACCCACCTGCCCAACACTTTCCCTGTTACCCCAACCCACCAACCCAACCCTTAACCTGTTGCCCCAACCAACCCACCCACCCCTTTTCCTGTTGCCCCAACCCACCCTCCCACCCCATGACCTGTTGTCCCCATCTGCCTACCTCCTTCCTTGTAGCCCCAACACACCCACACACCACCTCCCCTGTTGCCCCTACCCACCCACCCACCAACTTCTGTCTTTCTCCCACCCATACAACCGCCCCCTTCCCTGTTGCCCCCACCCATACACCCACACCCTTCCCTGCTGCCCCCACCCACCCAACTGCCCCCTTCCATGTTGCCACAACCAACCGCACATCCACCCACCCACTTCCCCGTTGCCCTCACATACCCACCCCCTTCCCTGTTGCCCACACCCACACACACACACACACCCTTGCCTGTTGCACCCACACACCCACACCCTTCCCTCTTGCCACCACCTACCCACCAACCCCCTTACCTGTTGCGCCCACCCACACATCCTCACCCTTCCCTGTTGCCCCCAAACCACCCACCTCCCAATTCCCTGTTGCTCCCACCCACCCCCTTCCCTGTTGCCCCCAACCACCCACACAATCCTCCCCTGTTGCCCCAACCAACACACTCACCCCTTTCACTGTTACCTCAACCCACCCCTTAACCTGTTGCCCCCAAACCACCCTCCCACCCCTTTCCCTGTTGTCCCAACACACCCACCCACACACTTCCCTGTTGCCTCCAACCAGCCACCCACCCCCTTTCCTGTTGCCCCCCGCAATCCCACAACCGACCCCTTTGTCTGTTGCCTCCACCCACCCACCCCCTTCCCAGTTGCCCCCACATACCCACTCACCCCCTTCCTTGTTGCCCCCCACACAGCCACCCACCCCCTTCCCTGTTGCCTGCACTCACTCACCCACCCCCTTCACTGTTGCCCCAACCCTCCCTTCCACCCACACCCATCCCAGTTGCCCCCAAACACTCACTCACCCTCTTCCCTGTTACCCCCACCTGCCTAGCCCCCTTCCCTGTTGCCCCTACCCACCCCTTCCCTGTTGCCCCCACCCAGCCATCCACCCAGCTTCCCTGTTGCCACCACCCACACCCTTCCCTGTTGCCCTCACCCACTCACCAACACTTTTCCTGTTGCCCCCATTCACTCACCCTCCACCTTCCCAGTTGACCCAACCACACACTCACCCTCCTCCCTGTTGCCTGCACCCACCAAACCCCCTTCCCTGTTGCCCCCCATCCACCTCCTTCCATGTTGACCACACCTACCCATTTCCCTGTTGCCCCACCCACCCACTCACCCAGCTTCCCTGTTACAACCACCCACACTCCTTCCGTTTGCCCCCATCCACCCAAACAGCCCTTTCCCTGTTGACCCCAGCCAGACACCCACACCCTTCCCTGTTGCCCTCACCCACTCACCAACACTTTTCCTGTTGCCCCCATTCACTCACCCTCCACCTTCCCAGGTGACCCAACCACCCACTCACCCTCCTCCCTGTTGCCTGCACCCACCAAACCCCCTTCCCTGTTGCCCCCCATCTACCTCCTTCCATGTTGACCACACCTACCCACTTCCCTGTTGCCCCTCCCACCCACTCACCCACCTTCCCTGTTACAACCACCCACACTCCTTCCGTTTGCCCCCATCCACCCAAACAGCCCTTTCCCTGTTGACCCCAGCCAGACACCCACACCCTTCCCTGTTGCATCCACCCACCCACGCACCTCCTTGCCTGTTGCCCCCACACACCCACAACCCACCCATTTGTCTGTTGCCTCCACACACCCACCCCCTTCCCAGTTGCCCCCTCCCACCACCCCCTTCCAATTTGCCCCCACCCAGCCACCCACCCCTTTCCCTGTTGCCCCCACCCACCCACAAACACTTTCCCTGTTGCCCCCAATCACTCACCCACCCCTTCTCAGTTGACCCAACAACCCACTCACACACCTCCCTGTTGCCCCCACACCCCAACCCCCCTTCCCTGTTGCCCCCCATCCCCCCTTCCATGTTGACCCCACCTACCCACTTCCCTGTTGCCCCTCCCACCCATTCACCCAGCTTCCCTGTTACAACCACCCACACCCTTTCTGTTTGCCCCCAACCACCCAACCACCCCTTTCCCTGTTGACCCCAGCCAGACACCCACACCCTTCCCTGTTGCCTCCACAACCCATGCACCCCCTTCCCTGTTGCCCCCACCCACCCAGCTACAACCTTCAATGTTGCCCCAACCCACCCAAATACCCTCTTCCTTGTTGCCCCAACACACCCACCCACTCCCTTCCCTGTTGCCCCCACCCACCCACCCACAACTTTCCCTGTTGCCCCCCCACACCCAGACACCCACCCACTTGTCTGTTGCCCCCAACCACCCACCCACTTCCCTGTGCCCCCACCCACCAACCAACCCACTTCCATGTTGCCCACAACCACACACCCACCCCCTTCCCTGTTGCCACATCCCACCCAACCGTCCCCTTCCCTGTTGCCACAACCAAGCACACACCCACCAACCCACCCACTTCCCTGTTGCCCACACCCAAACACACCCCCTTCCCTGTTGCCCCATCCACAAATCTCCCCCTTCCCAGTTGCCTCCACCCAACCATCCACCCACCACCCCCTTCCCTTTTGCCCCCACCCACACACCCCGTTCCCTGTTGTCACCACCAACCCACCCACCCCTTTACCTGTTGCGCCCACCCACACACCCACCCCGTTCCCTGTTGACCCACCCCCCATTCCCTGTTGCTCCCACACACCCAATTCCCTGTTTCGCCTCACCCACCCACACAACTCTCCACTGTTGACCCAACCCACCCACACACCCCCTTCCCAGTTACCCAAACCCAAACACCCACCACTTTCTCTGTTGCTCCAACACACCCACACAACCCCTTCCAATTTGACCCCACTCAGACACCCACCCCCTTTCCTGTTGACTCCACCCAGCCACCCCCTTCCTTGTTGCCCCCACACACCCACCTCCTTCCCTGTTGCCCCCCACTCCCTTGCCTGTTGCCCCCCACACACCCAGCCACCCTCCCCCTTCCCCGTTGCCCCCACCTTCTTCCCTGTTGCCCCCATCCCCTTCCCTGTTGCCCTTATCCAACCATTTCCCTTTTGCCCCCACCCCCCTTCCCAGTTGCCCGCACCCAGCCAGCCCTTTCCCTGTTGCACTCACCCACAGACCCCCTTCCCTGTTGCAAAGACCCACACACCCCCTTCCTTGTTGCACACACCATTCCACCCCCTTCCATGTTGCCCCCACCCACGCAACCACTTCCCTGTTGCCACCATACATACACAAAATACATTCCCTGTTACCCCCACACACCCACCTATTCCTTCCCTGTTGCATCCACCCACGGACCCACCCTCTTCCCTGTTGCCCCCACACATGGGCACACACCCTTCCCAGTTGCCTCCAAAACCCATACATCCCCTTCAATGTTCCCCCAACCACCCAAGCACCCCCGTTTCCAGTTGCCCAAACCAAACTACCCACCCTCTTCCATGTTGCCCAACCCACACACCCACCCCCTTCCCTGTTGCCCCAATACACCAACTGACTCCCTTCTCTGTTGCCTCCACCCACCCACCCTCCCCCTTGCATGTTGCCCCCACACTCCCACAACCCTCCCCTTTGTCTGTTGCCTCCACACACCCACCTTTGTCCCAGTTGCCTCCACACAACAACCCACACCCTTCCCTGTTGCCCCCACCCACCAATCACTTTCCCTGTTGCCCCCATTCACTATCCCACCCCCTTCACTGTTGCCCCCACCCACCCAACCACCCACATCCCTGTTGCCCCCACCCACCAAACTCCCTTCCCTGTTGCCCCCCCACCCACCCCTTCCCTGTTGCCCCCACCCACCCCCTTCCCAGTTGTCTCAACCACCCAACCACCCAGTTTCTGTTGCCAAAACCCACATCCTTCCCTGTTTCCCCCACCCAAACAACCACCCCCATTCCTGTTGCCCCCACCCACCCACACACACACTTCCCTTTTGCCCCGACCCCCCCCACCCAACACTTCCCTGTTGCCCCCACCCAGCCACAACCTTCCCTGTTGACTCCACCCAGCCACCCACACCCTTCCCTGTTGCACCCACACACCCACCCACTTACCAGCTTCTCTGTTGCCTCCACCCCCTTCGCTGTTGTCCCCACACACCCACCCACCTCCTTCCCTGTTGCACCCCACCCTCTTCCCTGTTGCCCCTAACAACCCACCCACCTCCTTCCCTGTTGCCCCCACCCCCTTCCCTGTTGCCCTTATCCACCTATTTCCCTTTTACCCCCAACCCATTCCCTGTTGCCACCACCCACCCACCCCCTTCCATGTTGCCCGTACCAACCCATTCCCTTCCCTGTTGCCCACACCTACCCACCCCCTTTCCTGTTGCACTCACCCACCTACCCCCTTCCTATTGCAAAGACCCACACACCCCTTTCCCTCTTCTCCCCATCTTCTCACCCCTTCCATTTTGCCCGCACCCACCCACTTCCCTGTTGCAACCATCCACACACACAATACATTCCCTGTTACCCCACCCACCCACAAATCCCCTTCCCTGTTGCGCCCACCACTTTCCCTGTTGGCCCCACACTCCCACCCACTCCTTCCATGTTGCTGCCACACATGGACCCACCCCCTTCCATGTTGCCCCTACCCATGCGCACACACACTTCCCTGTTTGCCCCCACACACCAACTTCTGTGTTGGACTAACCCAGCCACCGCCTTTCCTGTTGCCCCCACCCAGCCACCCACACCCTTCCCTGTTGCTCCCAAAACCCATACACCCCCTTCCATGTTGACCGCAATCACCCACACACCCCTTTTCCTATTGCCCCACCCCACCCACACACGCCCTTCCATGATGCCCCAACCCACACACCCACCCCCTTCCCTGTTTCCCGAACAAACCCACCCAGCCCCTTCCCTGTTGCCTCCACCCACCCATCCACCCCCTTGCATGTTGCCCCCATACTCCCACAACCCTCCCTTTTGTCTGTTGCTTCCACCCACCCACCCCCTTCCCAGTTGCCCCCACCCACCCACCCACACCCTTCCCTGTTGCCCCCACCCATTCACCTAACTCCTTCCCTGTTGCCTCCCACCCACCCACTTCCCTGTTGCCCCCACCCACCCCTTCCCTGTTGCCTCCAACCACCCAACCACCCAGCTTCCCTGTTGCCACCACCCACACACTTCCCTGTTGCCCCATCTACAAAACCACCTCCTTCCCTGTTGCCCCCACCCAACCAGACACCCACGTCCCATTTGCCCCCACACACCCACCCAACACTTCCTTTTTGACTCCACCCAGACACCCACCCCCTTCCCTGTTGACTCCACCCAGCCACACCCTTCCCTGTTGCGCCCACACACCCACCCACTTACCACCTTCCCTGTTGCCCCCCACCCCCTTCGCTGTTGTCCCCACACACCCACCCACCTCCTACCCTGTTTCCCCCACCCCCTTCCCTGTTGCCCTTACCCAACCATTTACCTTTTACCCCCACCCCATTCCTCTTGCCACCACCGACCCATCCCCTTTCATGTTGCCCGCACCAGCCCACTCCCTTCCCTGTTGCCCGCACCCACCCACCCCCTTCCCTGTTGTACTCACCCATCCACCAACCTCCTTCCCTGTTGCCCCCACCAACCCACCAAACACTTTCCCTGTTGCCCCCCACTCACCCACCCCCTTCACTGTTGATCCCACCCACCCATCCACCCACATCCCTGTTGCCCCCACCCACCAAACCCCCTTCCCTGTTGCCCCCCACCCACACCCTTCCCTGTTGGCCCCACTCACTTCCCTGTTGCCATTACCCAAGCATTTCCCTTTTGCCCCCACCCCATTCCTCTTGCCACCACCCACCCACCTTCTTCCCTATTGCACTCACCCACCCACCCCCTTCCTGTTGCAAAGACCCACACACCCCCTTCCCTGTACACCCCACCCTCTCACCCCCTTCCATGTTGCCCACACCCACCCACCCACTTCCCTGTTGCCTCCCACCACCCACAACCTACCCCTTTGTTGGTTGCCTCCACCCACCCAACCCCTTCCCACTTGCTGCCACACACCCATCCACGCCCTTCCCTGTTGCTTCCACCCAATAACACACCTCCTTCCCTGTTGCCCCCACCCACCCACCCCCTTCCCTGTTGCCAACACCCACTCACCCCCCTTCCAAGTTGCCCCTACCCACCAAATCACTTCCCTGTTGCCATCATCCACACACACAATACATTCCTTGTTACCCCACCCACCCACCAATCCCCTTCCCTGTTGCCCCCACCACCTTCCCTGTTGCCTCCACAATCCCACCCTCTTCTCCATGTTGCCGCCACGCACGGACCCACCCCCTTCCCTCTTGCCCCCACCCATGGGCACACACACTTCCCTGTTTGCCCCCACCCAGCCACACCCTTCCCACTTTGCCCCAAAACCCATACATCCCCTTCAAAGTTGCCCCCACTGCCCCCACACCCCATTTCCTGTTGCCCCACTCCACCCACCAAACCCCCTTCCCTGTTGCACCAAACACAAGCCCCTTCCCTGGTGCCCCCACCCACCCACTTCCCTGTTGCCCCCACGCACCCACCCACCCAGCTTCCCTGTTGCCACCACCCACACCCTTCCCTGTTGCCCCCACCCACACAAGCACCCCCCTTCCCAGTTGCCCCCACACACCCACCCACCCCCTTCCCTGTTGACCCCACCCAGCCACCCCCTTCCCTGTTGCCCCCACACACACACACACACACACCTCCTTCCCTGTTGCCCCCACCGCCTTCCCTGTTGCCCCCACAAACCAACCAACCCAGCTCCTTCTCTGTTGACTCCACCCCTTCCCTGTTGCCCTTACCCAACCATTTCCCTTTTCCCCCACCCCTTTCCCTTTTGCCTCCAACCTCCCACCCCCTTCCAAGTTGCCCCTACCCACCAAATCACTTCCCTGTTGCCATCATCCACACACACAATACATTCCTTGTTACCCCCCACCCACCCACCAACCCTCTTCCCTGTTGCCCCCACCAACTTCCCTGTTGCCCCCACACTCCCACCCACTCCTTCATTGTTGCCGTGACACACGGACCCACCCCCTTCCCTGTTGCCCCCATCCATGGACCCACGCCTTTCCCTGTTGCCCCAACTCATGGGCACATGCTTCCTTGTTGCCCCCACCCACCCACTTCCTAGTTGCCCCCACCCCGCCACCCACCCCCTGCCCAGTTGCCCTCACACACCCACCCACACCCTTCCTTGCTGCCCCCATCCAGCCACCCAACCCCTACCCTGTTGCCCCCACCCACGCACCAAATACTTTCCCTGTTGACCCCATCCACCCATCCACCCACCCCATCCCTGTTGCCCCCAACCAACCATCCTCCCACTTCCCTGTTGCCCACACCCACCAACACCCCTTTCTTGTTGCCACCCACCCACCCCTTCCCTGTTGCCCCCACCCACTCACTTCACTGTTGCCTCCAACCACCCACCCACCCAGATTCCCTGTTGCCACCACCCACACCCTTCCCTGTTGACCACACCCACCCAACCACCCCTTTCCCTGTTGCCCCCACCCACCCACACACCACTGTCCCTTTTTGCCCCAACCCAGCCACTCATCTCTTCCTTGTTGCCCCCACAAACACACCCACCCACCCACTACCATTTTGACCCCACCCAGAAACACACGCGCTTCCCTGTTGACTCCACCCAGCCACCCCTTCCCTGTTGCCCCCACACACCCACCCACCCACCTCCTTCCCTGTTACCCCCACCCACTTCCCTGTTGCCCCCATAAACCCACCCACCTACATCCTTCTCTGTTGCCCCCACTCACTTCCCTGTTGCCCCCCACCAACCCACCCACTTCCCTGTTGCCCCCACCCCCTTCCCTGTTGCCCTTACTCAACCATTTCGCTTTTGCCCCCACCCAATTCCATGTTGCCCGCACCCACCCACCCCCTTCCATGTTGCACACAACCACCCATCTCCTTCCCTGTTGCAAAGACCCCCCCAACCCCTTCCATGTTGCCCCCAACCACCCACTTCCCTGTTGCCACCGTCCACTCACACATTACATTCCCTGTTATCCCCTCACCCAAAATCCCCCTTCCCTGTTGCCCCCACCACCTTCACTGTTGCCCCCACACACCCATTCTCTCCTTCCCTGTTGCCCCCAACTCCCAACCCCCCTTCCCTGTTGCCCCCCATCCACCCTCCTTCCATGTTGACTCCACCTACCCACTTCCCTGTTGCCCCTCCCACCCACTCACCCAGCTTCCCTGTTACAACCACTCACACCCTTTCTGTTTGCCCCCAACCACCCAACCACCCCTTTCCCTGTTGACCCCAGCCTGACACCCACACCCTTCCCTGTTTCCTCCACAACCCACACACCCCCTTCCCTGTTGCCCCCACCCACCCAACTACAACCTTCCCTGTTGCCCCAACCCACCCAAATACCCCCTTCCTTGTTGCCCCAACCCACCCACCCACTCCCTTCCCTGTTGCCCCCACCCACCCGCCCACAACTTTCCCTGTTGCCCCCACACACCCAGACACCCACCCACTTGTTTGTTGCCCCCAACCACCCACCCACTTCCCTGTGCCCCCACCCACCAACCAACCCACTTCCATGTTGCCCACAACCACACAGCCCCCCCCTTCCCTGTTGCCACATCCCACCCAACCGTCCCCTTCCCTGTTGCCACAACCAAGCACACACCCACCAACCCACCCACTTCCCTGTTGCCCACACCCAAACACACCCCTTCCCTGTTGCCCCATCCACAAATCTCCCTCTTCCTAGTTGCCTCCACCCAACCATCCACTCACCACCCCCTTCCCTTTTGCCCCCACCCACACACCGCCTTCCCTGTTGTCACCACCAACCCACCCACCCCTTTACCTGTTGCGCCCACCCACACACCCACCCCCGTTCCCTGTTGACCCACACCCCCATTCCCTGATGCTCACACACACCCAATTCCCTGTTTCGCCTCACCCACCCACACAACCCTCCACTGTTGACCCAACCCACCCACACAAGCCCTTCCCAGTTACCCCAACCCACCCACCCACCCCTTTCCATATTGCACTCACCCACACACCCCCTTCCCATTGCAAAGACCCACACACCCCCTTCCCTGTTCACCCCACCCTCTCACCCCCTTCCATGTTGCCCCCACCCACCCACCCACTTCCTTGTTGCAATCATCCATACACACAATACATTCCCTGTTACCCCACCCACCCACCAATCCCCATCCCTGTTGCCCCCACGACCTTCCCTGTTGACCCCACACTCCCACCCACTCCTTCCATGTTGCCACCATACACGGACCCACCCCCTTCCCTGTTTCCCCCATCCATGGGCACACATACTTCCCTGTTTGCCCCCACCCACCAACTTCCGAGTTGCCCCCACCCAGCCACCCCCTTACCAGTTGCCCCCACCCAGGCACCCACACCTTCCCACTTGCCCCAAAAACCCATACACCCCCTTCCATGTTGATCCCAACCACCCACACACCCCATTTCCTGTTGCCCCACCCAACCCATCAACCCCCATCCATGATACCTTATCCCACACACCCACCCCCTTCCCTGTTGCCACAACATACCCACCCACCCCATTCCCTGTTGCCTCCACCCACCCACCCACCCCCTTGCCTGTTGCCCCCACCCTCCCACAACACACCCCTTTGTCTGTTGCCCCCACCCACCCATTACACCCACCCCATCACTGTTGCCCCCAACCACCCACAAGCCAATTTCCCAGTTGCCCCACCCACCAATCCTCATTCCCTATTGCCACCCACCACTCATTTCCCTATTGCCCCCCTTCCCTGTTGCCCCCCACGCACCCAGCTTCCCTTTTGCCACCAACCACACCATTCCCTGTTGCCCACACACACCGAAACACCCCCTTCCCTGTTGCCCCACCCCACCCACCCACACCCTTCCCTGTTGCCCCCACCCAGGCACCCACACCCTTCCCACTTGCCCCAAAAACCCATACACCCCCTTCCATGTTGATCCCAATCACCCACACACCCCATTTCCTGTTGCACCACCCCACCCATCCACCCCCATCCATGATGCCCCAACCCACACACCCACCCCATTCCCTGTTGCCACAACACACCACCCAACCCATTCCCTGTTGCCTCCACCCACCCACCCACCCCCTTCCCTGTTGCCTCCAACAACCCAACCACCTGGCTTCCCTGTTGCCCCCCCACCCACACCCTTCCATGTTGCCCCCACCCACCCCCTTCCCTGTTGCCCGAACACATCAACACAGCCCCTTCCCTGTTGCCTCCACCCACCCACCCGCCCCCTTGCATGTTGCCCACATACTCCTATAACACTCCCCTTGGTCTGTTGCCTCCACCCACCCACCCCCTTCCCAGTTGCCCCCACCCACCCACCCACACCCTTCCCTGTTGTCCACACCCATTAATCTAACTCCTTCCCTGTTGCCCCCCCACCCACCAACTTCCCTGTTGCCCCTACCCACCCCCTTCCCTGTTGCCTCCAACCACCCAACCACCTAGCTTCCCTGTTGCCACCACCCACACACTTCCCTGTCGCCCCCACCTACCCAACCACCTCCTTCCCTGTTGCCCCCCACCCACACCCTTCCCTGTTGCCCCCACCCACCCCCTTCCCTGTTGTCTGAACACACCCACCCAGCCCCTTCCCTGTTGCCTCCACCCACCCACCCACCCCCTTGCATGTTGCCCCCATACTCCCACAACCCTCCCCTTTGTCTGTTGCCTCCACCCACCCACCCACATCCCAGTAGCCCCCACCCACCCACCCACACCCTTTCCTGTTGCCCCCACCCATTAATCTAACTTCTTCCCTGTTGCCCCCCACCCGCCAACTTCCCTGTTGCCCCCACCCACCCCCTTCCCTGTTGCCTCCAACCACCCAACCACCCAGCTTCCCTGTTGCCCCCCACCCACACCCTTCCCTGTTGCCCCCAACCACCCCCTTCCCTGTTGCCCCCCACTCCCTTCCCTGTTGCCCTTACCCAACCATTTCCCTTTTGCCCCCACCCCATTCCTCTTGCCACCACCCACCCACCCCCTTCCATGTTGCCACCACCAACACACTCCCTTCCCTACTGCACTCACCCACCCACCCCCTTCCTGTTGCAAAGACCCACACACCCCCTTCCCTGTTCAACCCACCCTCTCACCCCCTTCCATGTTGCCCCCACCCACCCACTTCCCTGTTGCAATCATCCATACACACAATTCATTCCCTGTTACCCCACACACCCACCAATCCCCATCCCTGTTGCCCCCACCACCTTCCCTGTTGCCCCCACACTCCCACCCACTCCTTCCATGTTGCCACCACACACGGACCCATCCCCTTCCCTGTTGCCCCCATCCATGGGCACACATACTTCCCTGTTTGCCCCACCCACCAACTTCCAAGTTGCCCCCACCCAGCCACCCCCTTCCCTGTTGCCCCCACCCAGGCACCCACACCCTTCCCACTCGCTCCTAAAACCCATACACCCCCTTCCATGTAGATCCCAACCACCCACACACCCCATTTCCTGTTGCCACACCCCACCCATCCACCCCCTTCCATGATGCCCTAACCCGCACACCCACCCACTTCCCTGTTGCCACAACACACCCACCCACCGCATTCCCTGTTGTCTCCACCCACCCACCCACTTGCCTGTGGCCCCCACCCTCCCACCACACACCCCTTTGTCTGTTGCCCCCACCCACCAATCCACCCACCCCATCACTGTTGCCCCCAACCACCCATCCACCAATTTCCCTGTTGCCCCATCCACCAACCCTCATTCCCTATTGCCACCCACCCACCCCCTTCCTTATTGCCCCCCCTTCCCTGTTGCCCCCACCCACACCATTCCCTGTTGCCACACCCACAAAAACACCCCCTTCCCTGTTGCCCCACACCTCCCACACACCCCCTTCCATGATGCCCCAACCCACACACCCACCCCCTTCCCTGTTGCCCTACACACCCACCCAACCACCCCCTTGCATGTTGCCACCACCCATACACTTCCCTGTCGCCCCCACCTACCCAACCAACTCCTTCCCTGTTGCCCCCCCACCCACAACCTTCCCTGTTGCCCCCACCCACGCCCTTCCCTGTTGCCCGAACACACCCACCCAGCCCCTTCCCTGTTGCCTCCACCCACCCATCCACCCACCCCTTGCATGTTGCCCCCATACTCCCACAACCCTCCCCTTTGTCTGTTGCCTCCACCCACCCACCCCCTTCCCAGTTGCCACCACCCACACACTTCCCTGTCGCCCCCACCTACCCAACCACCTCCTTCCCTGTTGCCCCCCCAACCACACCCTTCCCTGTTGACCCACCCACCCCCTTCCCTGTTGCCCCCACTCCCTTCCCTGTTGCCCTTACCCAACCATTTCCCTTTTGCCCCCACCCCATTCCTCTTGCCACCACACACCCACCCCCTTCCATGTTGCCCGCACCCACCCACCCCCTTCCCTATTGCACTTACCCACCCACCCCCTTCCTGTTGCAAAGAACCACACACCCCCTTCTTGTTCACCCCCACCCTCTCACCCCCTTCCATGTTGCCCCCACCCACCCACCCACTTCCCTGTTGCAATCATCCATACACACAATACATTCCCTGTTACCCCACCCACTCACCAATCCCCATCCCTGTTGCCCCCACCACCATCCCTGTTGCCCGCACACTCCCACCCACTCCTTCCATGTTGCCACCACGCACGGACCCACCCCCTTCCCTGTTGCCCCCATCCATGGTAAAACATACTTCCCTGTTTGCCCCCACCCACCAAATTCTGAGTTGCCCCCACCCAGCCACCCCCTTCCCTGTTGACCCCACCCAGGCACCCACACCCTTCCCACTTGCCCCAAAAACCCATACACCCCCTTCCATGTTGATCCCAACCACCCACACACTCCATTTCCTGTTGCCCCACCCCACCCATCCACCCCCTTCCATGATGCCCCAACCCACACACCCACCCCCTTCCCTGTTGCCACAACACACCCACCCACCCCTTTCCCTGTTGCCTCCACCCACCCACCCAACCCCTTGCCTGTTGCCCCCACCCTCCCACAACACACCCCTTTGTCTGTTGCCCCCACCCACCCATCCACCCACCCCATCACTATTGCCACCCACCCAACCCCTTCCGTATTGCCCCCCTTCCCTGTTTCCCCCACCCACCCAGCTTCCCTGTTGCCACTACCCACACTATTCCCTGTTGCCCACACCCACCCACACACCCCCATCCCTTTTGCCCCCACCCACCCATCCATCCCTTCCCTGTTGCCCCCACACACACATACACACCCACCCCCTTCCCTGTTGCCCCCACCCAGACACCCTCCCCCTTCCCTGTTGACTCAACCCAGCCACCCCCTTCCCTGTTGCCCGCACACACCCACCCATCCACCCACCTCTTTCCCTGTTGCCGACACCCCCTTCCCGGTTGTGCCCACCAACCCACCCACTTCTCTGTTGCCCCCACCCCATTCACTGTTGCCCTTATCCCAACATTTCCCTTTTGCCCCCACTCTATTCCCTGTTGCCGCCACCCACCCACGCCTTTCTCTGTTGCAAAGACCCATCTACCCCCTTCCCTGCTACCCCCCACCACCCACCAATCCCCTTCACTGTTGCCCCCACCATCTTCTTGTTGACCCCTCCCATGGACCCACCCCATTCTCTGTTGCCCCAACCCACTGGCACACACACTTCCCTGTTGCCCCCACCCACACACTTCTGAGTTGCCCCCACCCAGCCACCTGCTTCTCTGTTGCCTCCACCCACCCACCCACCACCTTTCCAGTTGACCACACCCACCCACTCACACCCTTCCCTGTTGTCCCCACCTATCCACCAACCTCCTTCCCTGTTGCCCCCACCCTCCCACCAAACACTTTCCCTGTGCCCCCAATCACTCACCCACACCTTCACTGTTGCCCCCACCCACGCAACCACCCACATCCCAGTTGCCCCCACCCGCCAAACCCCATTCCCTGTTGCCCCCCACCCACCCCCTTCCCTGTTGCCCCCACCCTCCCACAACACACCCCTTTGTCTGTTGCCCCCACCCACCCATCCACCCACCCATCACTGTTGCCCCCAACCACCCATCCACCAATTTCCCTGTTGCCCCACCCACCAATCCTCATTCCCTATTGCCACCCACCAACCCCCTTCCCTATTGCCCCCTTCCCTGTTGCCCCCACCCACCCAGCTTCCCTGTTGCCACCACCCACACCATTCGCTGTTGCCCAAACCCACCAAAACACCCCCTTCCCTGTTGCCTCCACCCACCCTCCCACCCCCTTGCATGTTGCCCCCATACTCCCACAACCCTCCCCTTTGTCTGCTGCCTCCACCCACCCATCCCCTTCCCAGTTGCCCCCACCCACCCACCCACACCCTTCCCTGTTGCCCCCACCCATTAAACCTAACTCCTTCCCTGTTGCCCCCCACCCACCCACTTCCCTGTTGCCCCCACTCACCCCCTTCCCTGTTGCCTCCAACCACCCAACCACCTAGCTTCCCTGTTGCCACCACCCACACACTTCCCTGTCGCCCCCACCTACCCAACCACCTCCTTCCCTGTTGACCCCCACACACACCCTTCCCTGTTGCCCCCACCTACCCCCTTCCCTGTTGCCCGAACACACCCACACAGCCCCTTCCCTGTTGCCTCCACCCACCCACACCCTTCCCAGTTGCCCCCACCCACCCACCCACACCCTTCCCTGTTGCCACCAACCATTAACCTAACTCCTTCCCTGTTGTCCCCCACCCTCCCACTTCCCTGTTGTCCCCACCCACCCCCTTCCCTGTTGCCTCCAACCACCCAACCACCCAGCTTCCCTGTTGCCACCAACCACACACTTCCCTGTCACCCCAACCTACAAAACCACCTCCTTCCCTGTTGCCCCCCCACCCACATCCTTCCTGTTGCAAAGACCCACACACCCCCTTCTTGTTCACCGCACCCTCTCAACCCCTTCCATGTTGCAATCATCCATACACACAATACATTCCCTATTACCCCACCCACCCACCAATCCCCATCCCTGTTGCCCCCACCAACTTCCCTGTTGCCCCTACACTCCCACCCACTCCTTCCATGTTGCCACCACACATGGACCCACCCCCTTCCTTGTTGCCCCCATCCATGGGCACACATACTTCCCCGTTTGCCCCCACCAACTAACTTACGAGTTGCCCCCACCCAGCCACTTCCTTCCCTGTTGCCCCCACCCAGGCACCCACACCCTTCCCACTTACCCCAAAAACCCATACACCCCCTTCCATGTTGATCCCAACCACCCACACACCCCATTTCCTGTTGCCCCACCCCACCCATCCACCCCCTTCCATGATGCCCCAACCCACACACCCACCCCCTTCCCTGTTGCCACAACACACCCACCCACCCCTTTGCATTTTGTCCCCACCCTCCCACAACACACCCCTTTGTCTGTTGCACCCACCCACCCATCCACCCACCCCATCACTTTTGCCACCCACCCACCCCCTTCCCTATTGCCCCCCTTCCCTGTTTCCCCCATTCTCCCAGCTTCCCTGTTGCCACCACCCACACCATTCTCTGTTGCCCACACCCACCGAAACACCCCCTTCCCTGTTGCCCACACCCACCCACACACCCCCATCCCTTTTGCCCCCACCCACCCATCCATCCCTTCCCTGTTGCCCTCACACGCAAATACACACCCACCCCCTTCCCTGTTGCCCCCACAAGACACCCACCCCCTTCCCTGTTGACTCAACCCAGCCACCCCCTTCCCTGTTGCCCGCACACACCCACCCATCCACCCACCTCTTTCCCTGTTGCCGACACCCCCTTCCCGGTTGTGCCCACCAACCCACCCACTTCTCTGTTGCCCCCACCCCATTCACTGTTGCCCTTACCCCATCATTTCCCTTTTGCCCCCACTCTATTCCCTGTTGCTGCCACCCACACACGCCCTTCTCTGTTGCAAAGACCCATCTACCCCCTTCCCTGCTACCCCCCACAACCCACCAATCCCCTTCCCTGTTGCCCCCACCATCTTCCCTGTTGACCCCACCCATGGACCAACCCCCATCTCTGTTGCCCTGACCCATGGGCACACACACTTCCCTGTTGCCCCCACCCACAAAACTTCCGAGTTGCCCCCACCCAGCCACCTGCTTCCCTGTTGCCCCCACCTAGCCAGCCATACCCTTCCCTGTTGCCTCCAAAATCCATGCACCATCTTCCATGTTGCCCGCACCCACCCACACACCCCTTTCCCTCTTGCCCCAACACACCCACACACTCCCTTCTCTGTTGCCTCCACCCACCCGCCCACTCCCTTGCATGTTGCCCCCACACTCCCACAACCATCCCCTTTGTCTGTTGCCTCCACCCACCCAACCCCTTCCCAGTTGCCCCCACCCACCCACCCACACCATTCCCTGTTGTCCCCACCTATCCACCAACCTCCTTCCCTGTTGCCCCCACCCACCCACCAAACTCTTTCCCTGTACCCCCACTCACTCACCCACGCCTTCACTGTTGCCCCCACCCATCCATCCACCAACATCCCTGTTGCCCCCACCCACCAAACCCACTTCCCTGTTGCCCCCCACCCACCACCTTCCCAGTTGCCCCCACGCACCCCCTTCCCTGTTGCCTCCAACCACCCACCTTCCCTGTTGCCCCCACCCAACCATCCACCCCATTTCCTGTTGCCCCCACACACACACCCACCCTCCCCTTCCCTTTTGATGCCACCCAGACACCCACCCCCTTCCCTGTTGCCCCCATCCAGCCATATCCTTACCTGTTGCCACACACACCCACCCAACCACCCCGTTCCCCGTTGACTCCACCCAGCCACCCATACCCTTCCCTGTTGCCCCCAAAATCCAAGCACCCCCTTCCATGTTGCCCGCACCCACCCACACACCCCCTTCCCTTTTGCCCCAACACACCCACACACTCCCTTCTCTGTAGCCTCCACCCACCCATCCACCCCCTTCCCAGTTGCCCCCCACCCACCCACCCACACCCTTCCCTTTTGTCCCCACCTATCCACCAACCTCCTTCCCTGTTGCCCCCACCCTCCCACAAAACACTTTCCCTGTGCCCCCACTCACTCACCCACCCCTTCACTGTTGCCCCCACCCACGCATCCACCCACATCCCAGTTGCCCCCACCCACCAAACCCCCTTCCCTGTTGCCCCCACCCAGCCCCTTCCCTGTTGCCCCCACCCACCCCCTTCCCTGTTGCCTCCCACCACCCACCTTCCCTGTTGCCCCCAACCACCCAACCACCCCCTTCCCTGTTGCCCCCTCCCACACATACACCCACGTGCCATTTGCCCCCATCCACCCATCCCTTCCCTGTTGCCCCCACACACACACCCACCCACCCCTTCCCTTTTGACTCTACCGAGACACCCACCCCCTTCCCTGTTGCCCCCACCCAGCCACACCCTTCCCTGTTGCCCACACACACCCACCCAACCATCCCCTTCCCTGTTGACTCCACCCAGCCACCCACACCCTTCCCTGTTACGTCCACACACCCATCCACTTACCATCTTCCCTGTTGCCCCCACCCACTTCACTGTTGTCCCCACACGCCCACCCACCTCCTTCCTGGTTGCCCCCACCCCTTCCCTCTTGCACCTACCCTCCCACCCACCTCCTTCCCTGCTGCCCCCACCCCTTTCCCTGTTGCCTTTACCCAACCTTTTCCCTTTTACCCCCACCCCATTCCCTGTTGCCACCACCCACCCACCCCCTTCCATGTTGCCCGCACCAACCCACCCCATTCCATGTTGACCTCACCCACACACCCTCTTCCTGTTGCAAAGACCCACACACCCGCTTCCCTGTTCACCCCACCCTCTCACCCCCATCCATGTTGCCCCCACCCACACACCCACTTCCTTGTTGCAACCATCCACACACACAATACATTCCCTGTTACCGCACCCACCCAGCAATCCCCTTCCCTGTTGCCCCCACCACCTTCCCTGTTGCCTCTACACTCCTACCCACTCCTCCACGTTGCCGCCACAAACGGACCCACCCCCTTCCCTGTTGCCCCCACACATGGGCACACACACTTCCCTGTTTGCCCCCACCCACCCGCTTCCGAGTTGACCCCACCCAGCCACACCCTTCCCACTTTGCCCCCAAAACCCATACATCCCCTTCCATGTTGCCCCCCACCGCCCCCACACTCCATTTCCTGTTGCCTCACCCCACCCACCCACCCCCTTCCATAATGCACCAACCCACCCACCCACCAAACACTTTCCCTGTGCCCCCATTCACCCACCCACCCCTTCACTGTTGCCCCCACCCACACATCCACCCACATCCCTGTTGCCCCCAACCACCAAACCCCCTTTCCTGTTGCACCCCACCCACCCCCTTCCCTGTTGCCCCCACACTCCCACAACCTACCCCTTTGTCTGTTGCCTCCACCCACACAACCTCTTCCTACTTGCTGCCACACACCCATCCATCCCCTTCCCTGTTGCTCCCACCCAATAAACCACCTCCTTCCCTGTTGCCCCCACCCACCCACCCCCTTCCCTGTTGCCACCACCCACTCACCCCCATCCATGTTGCCCCCTCCCACCCACCCACTTCACTGTTGCAGCCATCCACACACACAATACATTCCCTGTTACCGCATCCACCCAGCAATCCCCTTCTCTGTTGCCCCCACCCATCCATCCACCAACATCCCTGTTGCCCCCACACACCAAACCCACTTCCCTGTTACCCCCACCCACACAAGCACCCCCCTTCCCTGTTGCCCCCACACACCCACCCACCCCCCTTCCCTGTTGACCCCACCCAGCCACCCCCTTCCCTGTTGCCCACACACACACACACACACACCTCCTTCCCTGTTGCCCCCCACCCCCCTTCCCTGTTGCCCCCACAAACCAACCAACCCAGCTCCTTCTCTGTTGACTCCACCCCTTCCCTGTTGCCCTTACCCAACCATTTCCCTTTTCCCCCACCCCTTTCCCTTTTGCCGCCACCCTCCCACCCCCTTCCCTGTTGCCCCTACCCACCAAATCACTTCCCTGTTGCCATCATCCACACACACAATACATTCCTTGTTACTCCCACCCACCCACCAACCCCCTTCCCTGTTGCCCCCACCAACTTCCCTGTTGCCCCCACACTCCCACCCACTCCTTCATTGTTGCCGTGACACACGGACCCACCCCCTTCCCTGTTGCCCCCATCCACAGACCCACGCCTTTCCCTGTTGCCCCAACTCATGGGCACATGCTTCCTTGTTGCACCCACCCTCACCCTTCCTTGCTGCCCCCACCCAGCCACCCAACCCCTACCCTGTTGCCCCCACCCACGCACCCACCTCCTTCCCTGTTGCTCCCACCCACCCACCAAATACTTTCCCTGTTGCCCCCATCCACCCATCCACCCACCCCATCCCTGTTGCCCCCAACCAACCGTCCACCCACTTCCCTGTTGCCCACACCCACCAACACCCCTTCCTTGTTGCCCCCCACCCACCCCCTTCCCTGTTGCCCCCACCCACTCACTTCACTGTTGCCTCCAACCACCCACCCACCCAGATTCCCTGTTGCCACCACCCACACCCTTCCCTGTTGACCACACCCACCCAACCACCCCTTTCCCTGTTGCCCCCACCCACCCACACACCCCTGTCACTTTTGCCCCGACCCACCCACTCATCTCTTCCCTGTTGCCCCCACACACACACTCACCCACCCCCTACCCTTTTGACCCCACCCAGAAATCCACCCCCTTCCCTGTTGACTCCACCCAGCCACCCCTTCCCTGTTGCCCCCACACACCCACCCACCCACCTCCTTCCCTGTTGCCCCCACCCACTTCACTGTTACCCCCATAAACCCACCCACCTACATCCTTCTCTGTTGCCCCCACCCACTTCCCTGTTGCCCCCACCAACCCACCCACTTCCCTGTTGCCCCCACCCCCTTCCATGTTGCCCTTACTCAACCATTTCGCTTTTGCCCCCACCCAATTCCATGTTGCCCGCACCCACCCACCCCCTTCCATGTTGCACACAACCACCCACTTCCCTGTTGCCACCATCCACTCACACAATACATTCCCTGTTATCCCCCCACCCAAAATCCCCCTTCCCTGTTGCCCCCACCACCTTCACTGTTGCCCCCCACACACCCATTCTCATCTTCCCTGTTGCCCCCAACCACGGACCCACCCCCTTCCCTGTTGCCACCACCCATGGGCACACACACTTCCCTGTTGCCCCCACCCACCTGCTTCCTTGTTGCCCCCACCCAGCCACCTCCTTCCATGTTGCCCCCACCCAACCACGCACCCCATTTCCTGTTGCCCCTCCCCACCCACCCACCCTCTTCTATGTTGACCCAATCCACACCCCCTCCCACTTCCCTGTTGCCCCAACCCACACACACACTCTCTTCCCTGTTGCCCACACCCACACACCCACCTTCCCCATTGCCCCCACCCATCAACCCACACACTTCCCTGTTGCCCCCGAAATCCATGCACCCCCTTCCATGTTGCCCCCACTCACCCACGCACCCCATTTCCTGTTGCCCCACCCACCCACCCTCTTCCATGTTGCCCTAACCCACACCCCCTCCCGCTTCCCTGTTGCCCCAAAACACCCACCCACCCCCTTCCCTGTTGCAAAGGCCCACACACCCCCTTCCCTGTTGCCCCGACCCTCCCAGCCCCTTCCATGTTGCCCCCACCCACCCACCCACTTCCCTATTGCCACCATCCACAAACACAATACATTCCTTGTTACCCCCCACCCACCCACCAACCCCCTTCCCTGTTGCCCCCACCCCCTTCCCTGTTGCCCCCACTCACCGTCCACCCCCTTCCCTGTTGCCCCCCACCCATGGGCACACACCCTACCCTGTTGTCTCCAAAACCCATGCACCCCCTTCCATGTTGCCCCCACCAACCCACGCACCCCGTTTCCTGTTGCCCCACCCAACCCCTTCCATGTTGCCCAAACCCAGCCACACAGCCCCTTCTCTGTTGCCCCCTACCACCCACCCTCATGCTTACCTTTTGCCCCCAGCAACCCAGCACCTTCCCTGTTGCACCCATGCACCCACACCTTTCCTGTTGCCACCACCCACCCCCTTCCCTGTTGCCCACACCCACCCACCCACCCACCACCATCCTTGTTGCCTCCTCCCACCCACCCACCCCCATCCCTGTTGCCCCCACCCACCCACCAACCCATCCCTTCCCTGTTGCCCCCACACACCCACCCACTCCCTTCACTGTTGCCCCCCACCCTCTCACACCCTTCCATTTTGCCCCGATCCACCCACCACCTTCCCTGTTACCCCCCACGCACCCCACGAACCCACCCCCTTCCCTGTTGCCCCCCACCTACGGACCCACCCCCTTCCCTGTTGCCCCAAACAGATGCTTCCATATTGCCCCCAGCCACCCCCTTTCCTGTTGATCACACCCACCCACCAACCAACCCTCCCCCTTCCATGTTGCACCCAACCACCCACACCACACCCATCCCTGTTGACCCACCCACCCACACCACATTTCATGCTGCCCCCAGGCACTCACCCAACCCCTTCCCTGTTTCCCCCACCCACCACCTTCCCTCTTGCCCCCAACCACCAACCCACACACATCCTTCACTGATGAGCCCACACAGCCACCCAACAACTTCCCTGTTGCCCATGCACCCCACCCACACAACCCCTTCCCTGTTGGCCGCATGTACCCACCATCTCCCTTCCTGTTGCCCCATCCACTTCCCTGTTGCCTCCACCCACCCACCCACCGCCTTTTCTGTTGCCTCCACCGACCTACCCACTCACTTCCCTGTTGCCCCCCTCACTCCCACCCACTCCCTTCCTAGTTGCCCCCACCCACCCACCCCCATCCTTGTTGCTCCCACTCACCCACCAACCACCACACCTGTTGCCCCCACCCACCCACCCACCTCTTTCCCTGTTGCCCCCAACCACCCACCAAACACTTACCTGTTGCCCGCACTCAGTCACCCACCCCTTCCCTCTTGCCCCCACCCACCCAACCACCCACACTACCCTGTTGCCCCCAACCACTCACCCACCTCCTTCCCTGTTGCCCCACCCCCTTCCCTGTTTCCGCCACACACCCACCCACCCACCTCCATCCCTGTTGCCCCCACCCCCTTCCCTGTTGACCCCACCCACCAACCCAACTCCATTCCCTGTTGCCCCCACCCCCCTTCCATGTTGCCCTTACCCAACCATTTCCATTTTGCCCCCACTCCATTCCCTATTGCTGCCACCCACCCACCCCCTTCACTGTTGTCCTAACCCACCCACCCACCCCATCCCTGTTGCCCCCCACCCACCCACCAACAACCCATCATTTCCCTGTTGCCCCCACCCACCCACCTACCCAACCTCTTCCCAGTTGCCCCCACCCACCCACCTCCTTCCATGTTGCCCCCACCCACTTCCCTGTTGCGCTTACACAACCACCCAGCCCCTTCCTTGTTGCACACACCCACCCACCCCCTTCCCTGTTGCACGCACCCACCCACCCAACCACTTCCCTGTTGCACCACCCACCACCTTCTTGTTGCCCCCACCCACCCACCCCCTTCCCTGTTGCCCCCACCCACGGACCCACCCCCTTCCCTGTTGCCCCAAACCACGGATCCACCCGCTTCCCTGTTACCCCCACCAACCCACACACTCCCTTCCCTGTTGTCCCCAACCACCCACACCACTCCCATCCCTGTTGACCCACCCACCCACACCCCTTCCCATGCTGCCCACAGCCACTCACCCAACCCCTTCCCTGTTGCCCCCAGCCACCCCTTCTCTCTTGCCCCCAACCACCCACCCACACATCTCCTTCCCTGTTGCCCCCACCCCTTCCCTGTTGCCTCCACCCACCCAACCAAATATCCACCCCCTCCCTGTTGCCCTGACTCACCCATCCACCCACCGCCTTCCCTGTTGCCCCCACCCACCCACACCCTTCTCTGTGGCCCCCACCCACCCACACACCTCCTTCCCTGTTGACCCCAACAAGCCACCCCCTTCCCTGTTGACCCCACACACCCACTCACTCACCCACCTCATACCATTTTGCCCCATCCCCTTCCCAGTTGCCCTTACCCAACCACACAGCCCCTTCACTGTTGTACCAACCCACCCATCCCCTTCCCTGTTGCCCCCACCCTCCCACCCCCTTACATGTTGCCTCCACCCACCCAACCACTTCCCTGTTGCTCCCACCCACCAGCTTTGCTGTTGTCCACACCCACCCACCACCTTCCCTGTAACCCCCACCCACCCACCCACCCCCTTACCTGTTGCCCTTACCCAACCACACAGCCCCTTCCCTGTTGCACCAACCCACCCACCCCCTTCTCTGTTGCCCCCACCCTCCCACCCCCCTTACATGTTGCCTCCACTTACCCAACCACTTGCCTGTTGCTCCCACCCACCAGCTTCGCTGTTGTCCACACCCACCCACCACCTTCCCTGTAACCCCCACCCACCCACCCACCCCCTTCCCTGTTGCCTTCACGCACAGACGCACCCCCTTCACTGTTACCCCCAACCATGGGCCCAGCTGCTTCCCTGTTGCCCCCAACAACCCATCCACAACCTTCCCTGTTGCTCGCACCCAACCACCCTCACAGCCCCTTCCCTGTTGCCCCCACAACCCTGGCTCCCCTTTCCATGTTGCCTGACCCATACTCGCACCTCCTTCCATGTTGCCCCCACCCACCCTCCCACCCCCTTCCATGTTGCCTGGACCCACCAACAAACCCCCTTCCCTGTTGCCCCAAACCACCCATCACCACCTTCCCTGTTGCCTCCACCCACCCACCCAACCCCTTCCCTGTTGCACCCACCCACCCAAACACTCACCCCCTTCCCTGTTGACCCTAACTACCCAAACTTTTCCCTGTTGCCCCCCACCCACTGACACACTCCTTCCCTCTTGCCCCCAACAAGCTGCTCATCCCCTTCCCTCTTGCCCCCACCAACCCACCAACCCTCCTCCCTGTTGCCCCCAGCCACCCACCCACCCCCCTTCGCTGTTGTCCCCAACCACCCACCTCTACCCTACTGCCCCCAACAAAAGTCCCAACCCTTCCCTGTTGCCCCCACCCACTCTCCAACCCCTTCCCTGTTGCCTCCACCCACCCACCCGCCCCCTTCTCAGTTGTCCCCACCCACACCCTTCCATGTTGCCCACACACACCTACCCACTCCCTTCCCTGACCCCACCCACCCACCCACTCCCTTCCCTGTCCCCACTCACCCACCCACTGCCTTCCCTGTCCCCAAACCCTTCCCTCACCCCACCCACACACCCAGCCCCTTCTCTTTCCCCACCCATCCCGTTCCCTCTCCCCACCCACCAACCCACTCCCTTCCCTCTCAGCACCCACCCACCCTCTTCCCTCTCTACACCCACACACCACCTTCCCTCTCCCCACCTACCAACACCCTTCCCTCTCCCCACCCACCCACACCATTCCCTCTCCCAACCCACCCACTTACCCCCTTCCCTGTTGCTCCCACTCACCCACCCACTCACCCCTTCCCTGTTTCTCCCTACCACCCACCCACCCATCCACTCCCTTCCCTGTTGCCATCACCCACCCTCCCACCCCCTTCCATAATGCCCCACCCAATCTCCCACCCCCTTCCATGTTGCCCCCACCCACCCTCCCACATGCTTCCATGTTGCCCGAACCCAGCAACAAACCCTCTTCCCTGTTGCCCCAAACCACCCACTCACCACCTTCCCTGTTGCCTCCAACCACCGATCCAATCCTTCCCTCTTGCCCCCAATAAGCCGCTCACCCTCTTCCCTCTTGGCCCCAGCCACCCACCCACCCACCCCTTCGCTGTTGTCCCCAAAAAGCCACCCCTATCCTGCTGCCCCCACCCAAACTCCCAACCCTTCCATGTTGCCCCCACCCACTCTCCAACCCCTTCCCTGTTGCCTCCACCCACCAACCCACCCCCTTCTCTGTTGCACCCACCAACTTACCTGTTGCCCCCACCCACCCGCCACTGCCTTCCCTTTCCCCACTCACCCACACACCCAGCCCCTTCCATCTCCCCACCCACCCACCCATCCTGCTCCCGACCCACATGCTTCGATCTCCACACCCACCCACCCACCTCCTTCCCTCTCCCCACCCACCAACCCACTCTCATCACACACCCACCACTTTCCCTCTCCCCACCCACCCCATTCCCTCCCCCCACCACCCACCACCTTCCCTCTCCCCACCCACACACACCCTTCCCTCTCCCCACCCACCCATGCCCTTCCCTCTCCCCACACACCCACCCATGACCTTCCCTCTCAGCCCCCACTCACACAAGCCCTTCCCTCCCCCCACCCACCCACCCATGCCCTTCCCTCTCCCCACACACCCACTCATGCCATACCCTCTCAGCCCCCACTCACACATGCCCTTCCCTCCCCCCACCCACCCCATTCTCTCTCCCCAACCATTCCCTTCCCTCTCCCCACCCACCAACCCACCTCCTTCCCTCTCAGCACCCAACCAACCCCTTTGCTCTCTACACCCACCCACCCACACACCCCCTTCCTTGTTGCACCTACCCACCCAGCCCCTTCCCTGTTGCCCCCACCCATCCACCTCCTTCCCTGTTGCCTTCACGCACATCTCCAACCCTTCCCTGTTGCCCCCACACAACAAACACACGCTCTTCCCTTTTGTCCCCGCCCACCCAGCCCCTTCCCCGTTGCCCGCACACACAAAGCCCCGTTCCCTGTTGCCCAAATCCACGCACACAACCCTTCCTTGCTGCCCCCACGTACCCGCCGACACCCTTCACTGTTGCCCCCACCCACCCACAAACCCACTTCCCTGTTGCCCCCACCCACACAACCACAGCCTTTCCTGTTGCACCCACCCCCTTCCAGGTTGCTCCCACCTGCCCACCCCCTTCCCTGTTGCCACCACACACCCTCCCACCCCCTTCCCTGTTGCCACCGCACACCCTCCCACCCCCTTCCATGTTACCCCCCACATACCCACCCAATCCCTTCCCTCACCCCACCCACATACCCAGCCCCTTCCATCTCCCCACCCACCGGTCCTGCTCCCCACCCACACACCCCCTTGCCTCTCCCCACCCACCACCTTCCCTCTCCCCACACACCCACCCACCCACGTCTCTCCCCACCCATTCCCTTCCCTCTCCCCACCCACCAAACAACCTTCTTCTCTCTCAGCACCCACCCATCCAACCCCTTCCCTGTTGCCACCACGTACCCTCCCACGCCCTTCCATGCTGCCCCCACCCACCCACACACCCCCTTCCCTGTTGACCTCAACTACCCAAACTTTTCCCTGTTGCCCCCTCCCACCGACATACTCCTTCCCTCTTGCCCCCAACAAGCCAATCACCCCCTTCCCTCTTGCCCCCACCCACCCACCAACACCCTTCCCTGTTACCCCCAGCCACCCACCCACCCCCTTGCCTGCTGCCCCCACCCACCCTCCCAACCTTTCCTTGTTGCCCCCACCCACTCTCCAATCCCTTCCCTGTTGTCTCCACCCACCGACCCACCCCCTTCCCAGTTGCCGCCACCCACCCACACACCCCCTTCCCTGTTGCCTCCACGCACCCACCCACTCCGTTCCAAGTCCCTACCCACCCACCCATCCACAACTTCCCTGTCCCCACCCACCCACTCACTGCCTTCCCTGTCCCCACCCACCCACCCACCCACTGCCTTCCCTGTCCCCACCCTCCCACCCACTCCCTTCCCTCTCAGCACCCACCCACCCCCTTCGCTCTCCCCACCTACCCACCCATGCCCTTCCCTCTCCCCATGCACCCACCCAGGCACTTCCCTCTCCCCACGCACCCACCCACGCCCTTCCCTCTCCCCACCCACCAACCCACCCCCTTCCCTGTTGCCTCCACCCCCTTCCCTGTTGACCCCACCCAACAACACAACAAACGAACCTTCTTCCCTGTAGCCCCCACCCACCCACACACCCCCTTCCCAGTTGGCCCCATCCAGCCACCCACTCCCTTCCCTGTTGCCCCTACCCATCCATCCACCCCTTCCCTGTTGCCCCCACCCATCCCCTTCCCTGTTGCCTCCACTCATCCACCCTCCCCCTTCATTGTTGCCCCAACCCACCCACTCACCCGCTTCCCTGTTGCCCCCACCCATCCACCCACCCCCTTCCCTGTTGCCCCCACACACACACCCCCTTCCCTGTTGCCCTCACACACACACCCCCTTCCCTGTTGCCCCCACAAACTCACCCACCTCCTTCCATTTTGTCCCCACACACACCCCCACCCCATTCCCTGTTGCACCCCTACCCTACCACCCCTTCCCTGTTGCACCCACACACCCACCCGCTTTCCTTTTGCACCCAAACACCCACCCTTCCCTGTTGTCCCCACCCACCCAATCCTCCTTCCCTGTTGACCCACCCACCCACACCCCTTCCATGTTACCCCCACCCACTCACCCAACCCCTTCCTTGTTGCCCCCACCCTCCCACCCACCCCGTTCCATGTTGCACCCAGCCGCTCTCTCTCCCCCTTGCCTGTTGCCCACACTCACCCACCCCTTCCTTTTTACGCCCACCCAGTCACCTATGCATTGGCCTTTTGCCCACACTCAAACACCCACTTCCTTGTTGCCCCCACTTACCCACTCCATTGTTGCCCCCACCCAACCCCCAACCCAACCATTCCCTGTTGCCCCCACCCACTTCCCTGATGCCCCCACCCACCCACCCGCTTCTCTGTTGCGCACAACCACCCATCCACTTCCCTTTTGCCCCCACCCTCCCACCCACTTCCATGTTACCCCCCACCCACCCACTCACCCACACCCTTCCCTGTTGCCCCCACCCACCCACTCTCCCAATTACCTGTTACCCCAACCCACCCACCCATTCCCTTCCCTGTTGGCCCGACCCATCCACCTGCTGCCTTCCCTGATGACCCCACCAACCACCCACCCACTTCCCTGTTGCCTCCACCCACCCACACCCATCCCTGATGCCCCCACCCACCCAGCCACCCCCTTCCCTGTTGCCCGTCCACCCAACAACCCACTTCCCTGTTACCTCCACCCACCCACACCCATCTCTGTTGTCCCCACCCATCCACCCGCCCACTTCCCTGTTGCCTCCACCCACCCACCCATCCACCCCCTTCCCTTTTTCTCCCAACCACCCACCCAATCCACCCTCTTTCCTGTTGCCACCACCCACTCTCCCACCCGCTTCCATGTTGCCCCCACCCACCCACCCACTTCCCTGTTGCGCACACCCACCCATCCACTTCCCTTTTGCCCCCACCCTCCCACCCACTTCCATGTTAACACCACCCACCCATCCACACCGTTCCCTGCTGCCCCCACCCACCCACCCCCTTCCCTGTTGTCCCCACTCACTGACCCCCTTTTCCTGTTGCCCCCACCCATCCACAGCCCTCCTTCCCTGTTGCCCCCACCCACCCTCACACCCCCTTTCATGTTGCCCTCCCCACCCTCCCAGACCTTCCATGTTTCCCGAACCCACCAACCAACCCCCTTCCCTGTTGCCCCCACACACCCTCCCCTTTGCCTGTTGTCCCGACCCTCCCAACCACACACCCCCTTCCCTGTTGACCCCAACTACCCAAACTTTTCCCTGTTGCCAACACCCATGGACCCATTCCTTCCCTCTTGCCCCCAACAAGCCGCTCACCCCTTCCCTCTTGCTCCCACCCGCCCACCCCCATCCCTGTTGCCACCACTCAACCTCCCACCCCCTTACATGTTGCTCCCACCCACTCACCAACACCCTCCCTGTTGCTCCTAGCCACCCACCCACCCCTTCCCTGTTGTCCCCAACCACTCTCCAACCCGTTCCATGTTGCCTCCATCCACCGACCCACTCCTTCCCTGTTGCACCCACCCCCTTCCTTGTTGCCCCCACCCACCCACCCGCCACCCTCCCTGTTGCCCCCACCTGCCCCCCTTCTCTGTTGACCACACCCACCAACCACCCACCCCTTCCCTGTTGCCCCAACCTACCCATGCACCCACTTCCCTGTTACCCCAACACACCCACCCACTCCCTTCCCTGTTGCCCCCACCCACCCACCCGCTGCCTTCCCTGGTGCCCCCACCAACCCAACCACCCCCTTTCCTGTTGCCCCTCCACGCAACAACCCCCTTCCCTGATGCCCCCACCAACCCAATCACCCCTCCCCTGTTGCCCATCCACCCAACAACCCCCTTCCCTGTTGCCCCCACCCACCCACCCGCCACCTTCCCTGATGCCCCCACCAACCCAACAACCCCCTTCCCTGTTGCCCCTCCATCCAACAATCCCCTCCCTTGTTGCCTCCACACACCCACACCCTCTTCTCTGTTGCTCCCACACACCCGCCCACCCACGCCCTTCCCTGTTGATCCCACCTTCCCTGTTTCTCCCACCAACCCATCCTCCCATTTCCCTGTTGCCACCACCCACCCTCCCACCCCTTCCATAATGCCCCCACCCACCCTCCCACCCTTTCCATGTTGCCCGAACCTACCAACAACCCATCTTCCCTGTTGCCCCAAACCACCCACTCACCACCTTCCCTGTTGCCTCCACCCACCCACTCAACCCCTTCCCTGTGACCCCACCCACCCAACCACACACTCCCTTCTCTGTTGACCCTAACTACCCAAACTTTTCCCTGTTGCCCCCACCCACTGACCCAATCCTGCCCTCTTGCCCCAACAAGCCGCTCACCACCTCCCCTCTTGCCCCAACCCACCCACCAACCCCCTTTTCTGTTGCCCCCAGACACCCACTCACCCCTTTCCCTGGTGTCCCCAACCACCCACCCCTAACCTGCTGCCCCCACCCACTCTCCAACCCTTCCCTGTTGCCTCCACCCACCAACACACCTGTTGCACCTACCCACTTCCCAGTTGCCCCCACCCACCCACACCCTTCCTTGTTGCCCACACACACCCACCCACCGCCTTCACTGTTGCCACCACATACGCACCCACTCCCTTCCCTGTCCCCACCCACCCACCACTGCCTTCCCTGTCCCAAACCACCAACACACCCAGCCCCTTCCATCTCCCCACCCACCCAACTGTCCGGCTCCCCACCCAAACCCTTCGCTCTCCAAAACCGACCGACCCACGCCCTTCCCTCTCAGCACCCACCCCCTTCTCTCTCCCCACCCACCAACACACTCCCTTCCCTCTCAGCACCCACACACCCACTTCCCTCTACCCACCCACCCACCCACGCCCTTCCCTCTCCCCACCCACCCACCCATGCCCTTCCCTCTCTCCACCCACCCACACACGCCCTTCCCTCCCCCCACACAACCCCTTCTCTCTCCCCACCCATTCCCTTCCCTCTCCCCACCCACCAACCCACCTCCTTCCCTCTCAGCACCCATCCAAGCACCCCCTTCTCTCTCTCCACCCATGCACCCACCCCCTTCCTTGTTGCACCCACCCACACAAACCCTTCCCTGTTGCCCCCACCCACTTCCCTGTTGGCCCCACCCAAAAACCCACAAACCCCTTCCCTGTTGCCCCCACCCACATACCCAACCCTTCCCTGTTGCCCCCACCCAAATACACAACAAACACACCCTCTTCCCTTTTGTCACCTCACACCCACCCCCTTCCCTGTTGCCCGCACCCATCCACCCAGCCCCTTCCATGTTGCCCCCACCCATCCACCCCCTTCCCTGTTGCCTTCATCCACATCCCCAACCCTTCCCTGATGCCCCCACCCAACCACACAGCAAACACACCCTCTTCCCTTTTGTCCCCGCACACCCACCCACTTCCCAGAGGCCCCTGCCCAACCAGCCCCTTCCCCGTTGCCCATACACACCCAACCCCATTTCCTGTTGCCCAAAACCACGCACACACCCCTTCCTTGTTGCCCCCACATACCCACCGACACCCTTCCCTGTTGCCCCCACCCACCCACAAAATCATTTCCCTGTTGCCCCCACCCATCCATCCATTCACCCCCTTCCCTGGTGCACCCACCCACCCAACCATGCCCTTCCCTGTCGCACCCACCCCCTTCCCTGTTGCGGCCACCTGCCAACCCCCTTCCCTGTTGCCACCACACACTCTCCCACTCCCTTCCATGTAGCCATGACCCACCCTCCCACCCCCTTCTATGTTGCCCAAACCCACCAACCAACCCCCTTCCATGTTGCCCCAAACCACCCACTCACCACCTTCCCTGCTGCCTCCACACACCCACCCAAAACCTTCCCTGTTGCCCCCATCGACTCTCCCCCTTCCCTGTTGCCCCCACCCACTCACCCCTTCCCTGTTGACCCCACCCACCCAACCACACACCCCCCTTCCCTGTTGACCCCAACTACCCAACACCTTCACTGTTGCCCACACCCACTGACCCATTCCTTCTCTCTTGCCCCAACAAGCCACTCACCCCCTTCCGTCTTGCCCCCACCCACCCACCAACCCCCTTCCTGTTGCCCCCAGCCACCCACCCACCCCTTCCCTGTTGTCCCCAACCATCCACCCCTACCCTGCTGTCGCCACCCACCCTCCCAACCCTTCCCTGTTGCTCCCATCCACTCTCCAACACCTTCCCTGTTGCCTCCACACCCCAACCCACCCACTTCCCTGTTGCCCCCACCCACCCAACCACCCCCTTCCCAGTTGCCCCCACCCACAGCCTTCCCTATTGCCCATACATACCCACCCACTCCCTTTTCTGTCCCCACCCAGTCACCCACCCACTCCCTTCCCTGTCACCACCCACCCGCCCACCCACTGCCTTCCCTGTCCCCAACGCCTTCCCTCACCCCCCCACACACCCATCCCCTTCCATCTCTCCACCCACCCGTCCCGCTCCCCACCCACACCCTTCGCTCTCCCCACCCACCCACCCATGCCCTTCCCTCTTCCCACCCACCAACCCACTCCCATCCCTCTCAGCACCCACCCACCCCCTTCCCGCTCCCCGGCCACCACCATCCCTCTCCCCATCCACCAACCCACTCCCATCCCTCTCAGCACCCACCCACCCCCTTCCTTCTCCCTGCCCACCACCTTCGCACTCCCCACCCACCCACACCCTTCCCTCTTCCCACCCACCCACGCCCTTCCCTCTCCGCACCCACCCCCTTCTCTCTCCCCACCCATTCCCTTCCCTCTCCCCACCCACCAAAGCACCTCCTTCTCTCTCAGCACCCAACAATCCACCCCCTTCCCTGTTGCCACCCCCGACGCTCCCAACCCCTTCCTTGTTGCCCCCAACCACACCCCACCGCCTTCCATGTTGCCCCCACCCACCCCCTTCCTTGTTGCACCCACCCACACAAATCCTTCCCTGTTGCCCCCACCCCCTTCCCTGTTGACCCAACTCAACAACACACCCACCCCCTTCCCTGTTGCCCCCATCCACCCTCCCACCCCTTCCATGTTGCCCAAATGCACCAACAAACCCCCTTCTCTGTTGCCCCAATGCAACCACTCACCCACTTCCCTGTTACCACAACCCAACCACCCTATCCCTTCCATGTTGCCCCCACCCACCTACCCACTGCCTCCCCTGATGCCCCCACCAACACAACCACCCCCTTACCTGTTGCCCCTCCACTCAACAACCCCCTTCCCTGTTGCCTCCACCCACCTAAACCCATCCCTGTTGCCCCCACTGACCCACCCGCCACCTTCCCTGATGCCACCACCCACCCAGCCACCCGCTTCCCTGTTGCCCCACCAACGAACAACCTCTTCCCTGTTGCCTGAATGCACCAACAAACCCCCTTCCCTGTTGCCTCCACCCACCCACACCACCACCCCATCCCCATTGCTCCCACTTACCCACCCACACCTTACCCTGTTTCTCCCAACCACCCACCCATCCACCCCCTTCCCTGTTGCCACCACACAACCTCCCACCCCCTTCCATGTTGCCTCCACCCACCCACCCTACCCCTTCCCTGTTGCCCCCACCCACCTGCCCCCTTCCCTGTTGCCCTCACCTGCCCACCACCTTCCCTGTTGCCCCCACCCCCTTCTCTGCTGGCCCCAGCCAAAAACCCAGCCATCCCTTCCCTGTTGCCCCCACCCACATCCTCAACCCTTCCCTGTTGCCCCCACCCAAACACACAGCAAACACACCCTCTTCCCTTTTGTCCCCGCACACCCACCCCCTTCTCAGTGGCCCCCGCCCACCCAGCCCCTTCCCCATTGCCCGCACACATCCAACCACACACCCCCTTCTCTATTGACCCAAACTTGTCCCTGTTGCCCCCACCCACCAACCCACCCCTTCCCTGTTGTCCCCAACCACCCAACCCTACCCTGCTGCCCCACCCACCCTCCCAACCCTTCCCTGTTGCCCCCAACCACCGACCCACCCACCCACCACACGCTTCCCTGTTGCCCATACACACCCACCCACAGCCTTCCCTGTTGCCACCATATGCCCAGCCACTCCCATCCCTGTCCCCACCCACCCACCCAATCACTGCCTTCCATGTCCCCACCCACCCACCCACCCAACCACTTCTCTCACCCCACCCACACACCCAGCCCCTTCCTTCTCCCCAGCCACCCAACTGTCCCGCTCCGCACCCACACCCTTCGCTCTCCCCACCCAACCACCCGTGACCTTGCCTCTCCCCACCCACCCCCTTCCCTCTCCCCACCCATCCACTACTGTCTCCCCACCCACCAACCCACTCCCTTCCCTCTCAGCACCCACCTACCCCCTTCCCTCTCCCCACCCACCCACGCCCTTCCATTTCCCCACCCTCCCACCCACGCCCTTCCTTCTGACCACCCACCCCCTTCTCTCTCCCCACCCATTCCATTCTGTCTCCCCACCCACCAACCCACCTCCTTCCCTCTCAGCACTCACCCAGCCACCCCCTTCCCTCTCCCCACCCACTCAACCACCCCTTCCTTGTTGCACCCACCCACACAAACTCTTCCCTCTCAGCACCCACCCCCTTCCCTGTTGACCCCACCCAAAAACCTACCCAACCCCTTCCCTGTTGCCCCCACCCACATCACCGACCTTTCCCTGTTGCCCTCACCCAACCACATAACAAACACACCCCCCTTCCCTTTTGTCCACGCACACCCACCCCCTTCCCTGTTGCCCCCACCCACCCACCCAGACCCTTCCCTGTTGCCCCCACCCACCCACCCACTCCCTTCCCTGTTGCCCCCACCTACCCACCCCCTTCCCTGTTGCCCCCACCCACATCACCAACCCTTCCCTGTTACCCCCACCCACCCACCGAGCCCCTTCCCCGTTGCCCACACACACCCATCCCCCTTCCCTGTTGTCCAAAACCACGCACACACCCCTTCCTTGTTGCCGCCACGTACCCACCCACACCCTTCCCTGTTGCCACCACCCACCCACAAACCCACTACCCCTGTTGCCCCCACCAACACATCCACCCACCCCCTTCCTTGTTGGCCCCACCCACCTAACCACACAGTTCCCTGTCGCACCCACTCCCTTCCCTGTAGCCCCCACCCACTCACCGCCTTCCCTGTTGCCACCACCCAATCTACCACCCCCTTCCATGTTACCCCAACCCACCCTCCCACCCCCTTCCATGTTGCCCCCCACCCACCCTCCCACTCACAGCCTTCCCTGTTGCCCCCACATGCCTACCCAATCCCATCCCTGTCCCCACCCACCCACCCTCCCACCCCCTTCCATGTTCCCCGAACCCACCAACCAACCCCCTTCCCTGTTGCCCCCCACCCACCTGCCACTTTCCCTGTTGCCCTCAAATGCCCTCCCCCTTCCCTGTTTTCCTGACCCACCCAACCACGCACCCCCTTTCCTGTTGACCCCAACTACCCAAACATTTCCCTGTTGTCAACACCCACAGACCCATTCCTTCCCTGTTGCCCCCAACCAGCCACCCCCCCCCTTCCCTGTTGCCCCCACCCAGCCACCCCCTTTCCCTGTTGTCTCCAACCCCTTCCATGATGCACCCACCCCCCCTGTTAAACCTACACACACACCCACCCCCTTACCTGTTACCCACACCCACCCAACCACCTACCCCCTTCGCTGTTGCCATTGCCCACCCACCCACCCACTCCCTTCCCTGTTGCCCCCCACCAACACATCACTTTTGCTGTTGCCTCCACCCACCCACACACCCCCTTCCCTGTTGCCCCCACCCACCCACCCAGCCCCTTCCCTTTTGCACCCACCCACTTCCCTCTCCACAACCACCCCCTTCCCTTTTCACACCCACCCCCTTCCCTCTCCCCACCCACCCCTTCACTCTCAGCACCCACTCACAAACACCCTTGCCTCTCCCCACCCAACCCCTTCACAATCCCCACCCTCCCACCCACCCACGTCACTCTCCCCACCCACCCCCTTTGCTGTCCCCACCCACACACACATCCCTTTCCCTCTCCCCAGCCACCCACGCACACCCTTCCCTCTCCCCAGCCACCCACCCCTTCCCTCTCCCCACCCACCTACTCCCCCTTGCTTGTCGCCCCCAGCTTCCCTGTCACCACCACACAGCCCGTTCCCTGTTGCCCCCAACCACCCACCACCCCCTTCCCTTTCACACCCACCCTCCCTGTTGCCCCCCACCTTCCCACTTCCCTGTTGCCCCCACCCACCAGCATCCCTGTTGCCCCCACCCACACACCCACACCCTTCCCTGTCGCTCCACCCACCAACCCCTTTCCCTGTCACCCCACCCACCAACCCCCTTCCCTGTTGCCCCCACCCACCCACCACCTTTCATGTTGCCCCCACCCACACACTCACTTCCCTGTTGCCACCTCCCACCCACCCATCCTCTTGCCTGTTGCCCACAACACTCCACCCCCATCTCTGTGGCCCCGACCCACCCTATTCCCTGTTGCCCCCCCACCCAACCCCTTCTCTTTTGCCCCGACCCACCCACCCATCCCCTTCCCTATTGACCCATCCACCCCCTTCCCTGTTCCCCCCACCCACCCACCCCCTTCCCTGATGCCCCCACACACACACACACCCTCTTCCCTGTTGTCCCCACCCACCCACCCTCTTCCATGTTGCCCCCACCAACTCACCCAACCCTTCCCTGTTGTCCCCACCACACACCCACCCCCTTCCCTGTCACTCCACCCGCCGACCCCCTTCCCTGTCGACCAACCCACCCCCTTCCCTATTCCCCCACCCACCCCCTTCCCTGTTCCCCCCACCAACCCACCCCCTTCCCTGTTGTCCCCACACACCCACACACCCTCTTCCCTGTTGTCCCCACCCACCCACCCCCTTCCCTGTTCCCCCACCCACCCAACCCCTTCCCTGTTGCCCCCATGCACCCACCCACCCCCTTCCCTGTTATCCCCACCCACATACCCACCCCCTTCCCTGTCACCCCACCCACTGACCCCCTTCCCTATTGTCCGCATGCACCCCCTTCCCTGTTTCTCCCACCCACACCCTTCCATGTTGCCCCCACACACCCACCCACCCTCTTCCCTCTTGTCCCCATTCACCCTCCTACAAACATCCTATCATGTTGCCCCCCATCCTCCCACCAACCCCCTTCCCTTTTGCTCCCTCCCACCCACCCATCCCCTTGCCTGTTGCCCCCACCCCCCAACCCCTGTCTCTGTGGCCCCGACTCACCCCCTTCCCTGTTGCACCTACCACCTTCCCTGTTGCCCCCACCCCCTTCCCTGTTGCCCCCACACATCCACTCATCCCCTTCCCTGCTGCCCCTCCTACCCACCCATCCCATTGCCTGTTGCCCCCTCCAACTCACCCCCGTCTCTGTGGCCCCGACCCACACACTTCCCAGTTGCCCCCACTCACCCACCCAGACCCTTCCCTGTGGCCAACACCCACCCACCCACCCCCTTCCCTGCTGCCCCCACCAACACATCCCCTCCTTCCTTGTTGCCACCACCCACCCACCCCTTTCCCTGTTGCCCCCACCCACCCACCCATCCTCTTCCCTGTCACCCAATCCACCGACCCTCTTCCCTGTCACCCCACCCACCGACACCCTTCCCTGTCACCCCCACCTACCCCCTTCCCTGTTGCCCCACCCACCCACCCAACACCTTCTCTGTTGCCCCCACCCACTCACCCAGCACTTTCCCTGTTGCTCCCACCCACCCACCCTCCAGCATCCCTGTCGGCCCAACACAGACACCCACCCTCTTCCATGTTGCCCCCACTCACCATCCCACAAACACCCTTCCCTGTTGCCCCCACCCACCCACCCACACATCCCCTTGCCTGTTGCACCCACCACCTTCCCTGTTGCCCCCACACCCTTCCCTGTTGCCCACACCACCTTCCCTGTTGCCCCACCTCTCCACTGTTGCCCACACCCACCCAACCACCCCGTTCCCTGTTGCCCTCACCCACCTACACACTTCCCTGTTGCCCCCACCCACCCATCCATCCCCTTCCCTATCACCCAACCCACCGACCCCCTTCCCTGTCCCCCCCACACACTCCCTTCCTTGTTGCCCCGACCCAGCCACCCACCCTCTTCTCTGTTGCCCCCACACCCTCCCACAAACAGCCTATCGTGTTACCCACACCCATCCACACACCCCTTTCCCTGTTGCCCCCCTCCCACCCATCCATCCCCTTGCCTGTTGCTCCCAACACCCGTCTCTTTGGCCCCGAACCACCCCTTTCCCTGTTGCACCCACCACCTTCCCTGTTGCCCCCACCCCCTTCCATGTTGCCCCCACACACCCACCCATTCCCTTCCCTGTTGCCCCTCCCACCTACCGATCCCATTGCCTGTTGCTCCCACCAACTCACCCCTGTCTCTGTCGCCCAATCCACCGACACCCTTCCCTGTCGCTCCCACCCACCCCCTTCCCTGTTGCCCCCACCCACCCACCACCTTCTCTGTTGCCCCCACCCACACACCCATCCCCTTGCCTGTTGCCCCCACTCGCCCTCCCACAAACACCCTTCCCTGTTGCCCCCACCCCATCCCTGTTGCCCACCCAGCCACCCACCCCCTTCCCTGTTGCACCCACCCACCTACCCCCTTCCCTGTTGCCACCACCCATGCACCCAACACCTTCTCTGTTGCCCCCACCCACCCACACACCAACTTCCCTGTTGCCCCCTCCAATCCAACCATCCCCTTGCCTGTTGCCTGCACCCACCCACCCACCCAGCCGCTTCCCTGTTGCCCCCACCCACCCACCCATCCTCTTCCCTGTCACCCAATCCACCGACCCACTTCCTTGTCACCCCACCCACTGACACCCTTCCCTGTCACCCCCACCTACCCCCTTCCCTGTTGCCCCACCCATGCACCCAACACCTTCTCTGTTGCCCCCACCCACCCACACACCAACTTCCCTGTTGCCCCCTCCAATCCAACCATCCCCTTGCCTGTTGCCTGCACCCACCCACCCACCCAGCCGCTTCCCTGTTGCCCCCACCCACCCACCCAGCCCATTCCCTGTTGCCCCCACCCACCCATCTCCTTCCCTGTTGCTCCCACCAACCCACCCACTCCCTTCCCTGTTGCCCCCAACCACCCACCCCTTCCCTGTTGCCCGCATGCACCCACCCACCTCCTTCCCTGTTTCCCCATCCCACCCATGCACCCCCTTCCCTGATGTCCCCACGCTCGCACCCACCCCCGTCTCTGTGGCCCCCACACACCCCCTTCCCTCTTGACACAACCCATCCACCCACCCCTTCCCTGTTGCCCCCACCCACCCACAAACCCAGCTACATCCCTGTTGCCCACACACACCCACCCCCCTTCCCTGTTGCCCCCACCCAAACACCCACTCACTTGCCTGTTGCCTCCAACTATCTACCCACCCATTTCCCTGTTACCCCATCCCACTCACTACCTTCACTTTTGCCCGCACCCACCTACCCCCATCTCTGTGGTGCCCACCCACCACTTCCCTGTTGTCCCCACCCACCCACCCATCCACTTTCCTGTCGCCCCACCCACCGACCCCCTTCCCTGTCACCCCCACCCACCAACACCCTTCCCTGTCACCCCCCACACATCCCCTTCACTGTTGCCCCCACCCACTCACCCACCACCTTCCCAGTTGCACCCACACATGCCCATCCCTGTTGCCCCCAACCACCCTCCCACAAACACCATTTCCTGTTGCCCCAAACCACCCATGCACCGCCATCCCTGTTGTCCCCACCCACCCACCTATCCCCTTGCCTTTTGCCCCCACCAACTCACCCCCACCTCCATGGCCCCGATCCACACACTTTCATGTTGCCCCCACCCACCCTCCCACCACCTTCCCTGTTGCCCCCAGCCACCCACCCACCACCTTCTCTGTGTACACCACCCACCCACCCCCTTTACTGTTGACCCCAACCCACCCCCATCCCTGCTGCCCCCACCCACCCATCCATCCCCTTCCCTGTTGCCCACACCCACCCACCCCTTCCTTTTTGCCCCCACCCACTCATCTTATTCCCTGTTGCTGCCACCCACTCACCACCTTCCCTGTTGCCCCCACCCACCTGCCCCTTCCCTGTTGCCCCCACCTATCCACCCCCTTCCCAGTTGCGCCCACACAACCACCCATCCCTTCCCTGTTGCCCCACCCCACCTAATCACCCACTTCCCCGTTGCCACCACCCACCTACCCACCCCCTTCCTTGTTGCCCCCAACCACCCACCCCCTTCCCTGTTGCCACCACCCAATCACCCCCTTCCCTCTTGACCCCAACTACCCCTTTCCCTGTTGCCCCCACCCACCCAGCCACTTCCCTGTCACCCCCATACACAGTTCACCTTCCCTGTCACCCCTACCCAACCGTCCCTTCCCTCTCCTGACCCACCCATCCACACTCCCCCTTCCCTGTTGCCCCCACCCACCAACTTCTCTGTTGCCCCCACCCATCCACCCCTTCCCTGTTGTCCCCTTCCACCCATCCCCTTCCCTGTTACCCCACCCAGCCACACCTTCCCTGTTGCCCCCTCACACAGTTCACCTTCCCTGTCGCCCCTACCCAACCATCCTTTCCCTCTCCTGACCCACCCATCCACACTCCCCCTTCCCTATTGCCACCACCCACCACCTTCCCTGTTAGCCCACTCACCCACCCCTTCCCAGTTGCCCCCTTCCACCAACACAACCCATTACCTGTTGCCCACTCACACCCAAGGAACACCTTCCCTGTTGCACCCAGCCACCCAGCTACCCACCCCCTGGCCTGTATCCCCTCACCCACCCACCCACACACCCCCTTCCCTGTTACCCCCTCCTACCCACCCAACGCCTTGCCTGTTGACCCCACACCCCCCACCCACTTCTCTGTGGTCCCGACCCACCCCCTTCCCTGTTGCCCCCACCCATACACCCACACCCTCCCATGTTGCACCCACCCACCCTCCCTCTTCCCTGTTGCACCCATTCACACTCCCTCAAACACCCTTTCCTGTTCCACCCACACACCCACTTCCCTGTTGCCCCCTCCCACCCACTCACCCCATGCCCTGTTGCCCGAATCCATGCACCCCATTCCCTGATGCCCCCACCCACCTCCTTCCCTGTTGCCCCCACCAACCAACCCACCCTGTTCCCTGTTGACCCCAACCATCCACCCCCTTCCCTCTTGCGCCCTCCCACTCACCCACCCCTTCCCTGATGCCCCCACCCTCACACCCACCCCCATCTCTGTTGCCCCCACACACCCACTTCCCTCCTGACACCACCCACCCACCCAGCACTTCCCTGTTGCCCCCACCCACAAACCCAGCCAAATCACTGTTGCCCCCACCCACGCACCCCCTTCCCTGTTGCCCCCACCCAACCACCGACTCACTTCCCTGTTGCCTCCAATTATCTACCCACCCACTTTCCTGTTGCCCCCACCCACTCACCACCTTCGCTTTCGTCCCCACCCACCCACCTCTGTCTCTGTGGCGCCCACCCACCCTCTTCCCTGTTGCCCCCAACCACCCACCCATCCACGTTCCTGTCGTCCCACCCGACAACCTCCTTCCCTGTTGCCCCACCCACTGACCCCCTTCCCTGTCGCCCCCACTCCTCCACTTCCCAGTTGCCCCCACCCACTCACCCATCACCTTCCCTGTTGCACCCACACACCCCCTTCCCTGTTGCCCCCACCCACCCACCCACTACCATCCCTGTTGCCCACACCTTCACACCCACGCCTTTCCATGTTGTCCCCACACAACCACCCAGCCAGTCCCTGTTCCCCCACACACCCACAAACTCCACCACTTCCCTGTTGCCCCCACGTACTCACCCACGCCCTTCCATGCTGCCCCCAACCACCCACTTCCCTGTTGCTCCCACCCAACAACCAACCTATTCCCTGTTGCCCCCACCCACATAACCACCCTTTTCCCTGTTGCCCCCACCCACCTACCCACCCCCTTCCCTGTTGCCCTCATCCACCCATCCACTTCCCTGTTGCCCCCACCCACCCAGCAACCCCATTCCCTGTTGTCCCCATCCATGCACCCCACTCCCTGTTGCATCCACCCACCTCCTTTCCTGTTGCCCCCACCAACCCACCCAGCCTCTTCCCTGTTGCCCCAACCATCTACCCCCTTCCCTGTTGCCCCCAACCACCCACCCACCACCATCCCTGTTGCCCACACCTTCACACCCACACCCTTCCATGTCGCCCCACCCACCGACCCCCTTCCCTGTCGCCCCCACCCACCAACTTCTCTGTTGCCCCCACCCACTCACCACTTTCGCTTTCACCACCACCCACCCACATCCGTCTCTGTGGTGCCCACACACCCACTTCCCTGTTGCCCACAACCACCCACGCATCCACTTTCCTGTCGCCCCACCCTCTGACCCCTTCCCTGTCGCCCCCACTCATCCCCTTGCCTGTTGCCCCCACCCATCCACCCACCACCAGCCCTGTTGCCCACACCTTCACACCCACACCCTTCCATGTTGCCCCCACACACCCACCCAGCCAGTCCCTGTTGCTCCCACACACCCACCGCATTCCCTGTTGTCCCCATCCATTCACCCCATTCCCTGATGCCCCCACCAACCTCCTTTCCTGTTGCCCCACCAACCCACCCACCCTCTTCCCTGTTGCCCCAACCATCCACCCCCTTCCCTGTTGCCCCCACCCACCCCCTTCCCTGTTGCCCCCACCCACCTCCTTCCCTGTTGTCCCCACCCACCCACTTTCCTGTTGCCCCAAACCACCCACCCACCCAAGCCTTTCCCTGATGCCCCCACCCACCCACTTCCCTGTTACCACCACCCACCCCATCCACCCACATTCCTGAGGTCTCCACACACACCCTTCATTCTTGCCCCTGCCACCCACCCACCCGCTTACCTGTTTCCCCCTCCAACCCACTCACCACTTTCCCAGTTGCCCCCAACCACGCACCCCCTTCCCTCTTACTAACACACACGCACCCACACCCATCTCTAAGGCCCCCAGTGACCCCTTTCCTCTTGACACCACCCACCATCCCACACCTTCCCTGTTGCCCCCACACAACCACCCATCCACTTCCCTGTTGCCCCAAACCCTCATCACCTTCCCTGTTGACCCCAACTACACACCCAACACTTCCCTGTTGCCCCCATCAACCTCCTTCCCTGTTGCCCCCACTAACCCATCCACCCTCTTCCCTGTTGTCCCCAACCATCCACCCCCTTCACTCTAGCCTCCTTCCACCCACTGACCCCTTCCCTGATGCCCCCACTCTCGCACCCACCCCCGTCTCTGTGGCCCCCACACACCAACTTCCCTCCTGTCCCCACCCACCCACCCACCCACCACTTCCCTGATGCCCCCACCCACAAACCCAGCCACATCCCTGTTGCCCCCACCCACGCACCCCCTTCACTGTTGCCTCCACCCAACCACCGACTCACTTCCCTGTTGCCTCCAACTATCTACCCACCCATTTCCCTGCTGCCCCGACCCACTCACCACCTTCATTTTTGCCCCCACCCACCCATCTCCATCTCTGTGGCTCCAAACCACCACCTTCCCTGTTGCCCCCAGCCACCCACCCATCCACTTTCGTGTCACCCCACACACTGACCTCCTTCCCTGTCGCCCCACCCACCGACCCCCTTCCTGTCACCCCCACTCATCCCCTTCACTGTTGCCCCCACCCACTCACCCACCACCTTCCCTGTTGCACCCATGCACCCCCTTCCCTGTTGCCCCCCTCCCACCCACCCACCACCATCCCTGTTGCCCACGCCTTCACACCCACAACCTTCCATGTTGCCCCCTCCCACCCACCCCCCATCCCTGTTGTCCCTACCCACCCACTTTCCTGTTACCCCAAACCACCCACTCACCCATGCCTTTCCCTGTTGCCCCCACCCACCCCATTCCCTGTTACCACCACCCACCCCATCCACCCACATTCCTTTGGCCTCCACACACACCCTTCACTCTTGCACCTCCCACCCACCCACCCACTTAACTGTTGCCCCCTCCAACCCACTCACCACCTTCCCAGTTGCCCCCAGCCACGCACCCCCTTCCCTCTTACTAACACCCATGCACCACCCCCCATCTCTGTGGCCCCCACTCACCCCCTTCCCTCTTGACTCCACCTACCCACCCACCCCTTCCCTGTTGCCCCCACACAACCACCCATCCACTTCCCTGTTGCCCCCACCCCCTCATGACCTTCCCTGTTGACCCCAACAACCCACCCAACCCTTCCCTGTTGCCCCCCACCCACTCACCAACTTCACTTTTGCCCCCACCAACGCACCCCCATCCCTGTGGCCCCCACCCACCCCCTTCCTTCTTGCCCCCAAACCCCACCCACCCCTTCTCTGTTGATACCACCCACCCACAAATCCAACCACTTCCCTATTGTCCCCACACTCCCACCCACTTCTCTGTTGCCCGCACCCAACCACACACCCACTTCCCTGTTGCCCCGACATACCAACATGTCCCTTCGCTGTTACCCCTACACACCCACAAAACCAGCCACTTCCCTGTTGCCCCCATCTACCTACCCACCCCCTTCCAAGTTGCCCCCACCCGCTCCCTTCCCTATTGCCCCAACCCACTCACCCACTTCCCATTTGACACCACCCACCCCTTCCCTGTTGCCCCCACCCAGCCACCCCCTTCCTTCTTCCCTCCCTGCCATCCACACTCGCCTTTACCTGTTGCCTCCACCCACCACCTTCCCTGTTGCCTCCTTCCACCCATCCCCTTCCCTGTTACTCCACCCAGCCACACCTTCCCTGTTGCCCCCTCACAACCACCCATTCCCTTCCCTGTTGCATCCAGCCACCCCCTTCCCTTTTGCCCCCAACCACCCACCACCCACTTCACTGTCGCCTCCACCCTCCCTGTCACCTGCACCCACCCACTTCCCTGTTGCCGCCACCCACCCAACCACACCCATCGCTATTGTCCCTACCCACCCACCACACCTTCCTTATGCCGCCACCTTCCCTGTCGACACCATCCACCCGCTTCCCTGTTGCCCCCTCCCACCCACTCATCCCCTTCAAAATCTCCCTACCCACCGACCCCCTTCCCTGTCGCCCAACCCACTGAGACCCTTCCCTGTTGCCCCCAACCACCATCTTCTATGTTGCCCCCACCCACCCACCACCGTCCATGGTGCCCCCACCCACTCACCCACCACCTTCCCTGTTGCCCCCACCCATACACCCACACCCTCCCATGTTGCCCCCACCCACCCACACTCTTCCCTGTTGTACCCACTCACGCTCCCTCAAACAACCTTTCCTGTTGCCCCCACCCACCCACACACACCCTTCCCTGTTGCCCCCACCCACCTCCTTCCCTGTTGTCCCCACCCACCCACTTTCCTGTTGCCCCAAACCACCCACCCACCCATGCCTTTCCCTGTTGCCCCCACCCACCCCCTTCCCTGTTACCACCACCCACCCCATCCACCCACATTCCTGTGGCCTCCACACACACCCTTCACTCTTGCCCCACCCACCCACCCACCCGCTTACCTGTTTCCCCCTCCAACCCACTCACCACCTTCCCAGTTACCCCCAGCCACGCATCCTCATCCATCTTTCAAAACCCACGCACCCACCCCCATCTCATTTTGCCCCACTCACCACCTTCCCTCTTGATCCCACCCACCCACCCACCCCTTCCCTGTTGCCTCCACACAACCACCCATCCACTTCCCTGTTGCCCCCACCCCCTCATCACCTTCCCTGTTGACCCCAACCATACATCCAACCCATACCTGTTGCCCCCCACCCACTCACCAACTTCACTTTTGCCCCCACCAACGCACCCCCATCTCTGTGGCCCCCACCCACCCCCTTCCGCCTTGCCTCCAACCCACACCCACCATTTCTCTGTTGATACCACCCACCCAAAAATCCAACCACTTCTCTGTTGTTCCCAAACTCCCACCCACTTCTCTGTTGCCCTCACCCAACCACACAGCTACTTCCCTGTTGTCCTGACATACCAACCCATCCCTTCCCTGTTGCCCCCACACACCCACAAAACAAGCCATTTCCCTGTTGCTCCCATCTACCTACCCACCCCCTTCCAAGTTGCCCCCACCCACCCCCTTCACTGTCGTCTCCACCCTCCCTGTCGCCCGCAACAACCCACTTCCCTGTTGCCGCCACCCACCCACTCACACCCTTCGCTGTTGCCCCTACCCAGCCGCCACCCCTTCCCTGTGACCCCACCTTCCCTGTTGCCACCAACCACTCGCTTCCCTGTTGCCCCCTCCCACCCATTCATCCCCTTCTCTGTCGTCCCACCCATCGACCCCCTTCCCTATCACACCACCCAAAGACCCCCTTCCTTGTCGCCCCCACCCACGACCTTCTATGTTGCCCCCACCCGCCCACCACCTTCCATGGTGCCCCCATCCACTCACCCACCACCTTCCCTGTTGTCCCCACCCATACACCCACCCCTCCCATGTTGCCCCCACGCACCCACCCTCTTCCATTTTGCACCCACTCACACTCCCTCAAACACCTTTCCTGTTGCCCCCACCCACCCACACACCCACTTCCCTGTTGCCCCCTCTGACCCACCCACCCCATGCCCTGTTGCCCCCATCCATGCACCCCATTCGCTGTTGACCCACCCACCTCCTTCTCTGTTGCCCCCTTCCACCCACCCACCACTTCCCTGATGCTCCCACCCTCACACCCACCCCTGTCTCTGTGGCCCCCACGCACCCACTTCCTTCTTGACCCCACCCACCCACCCACCACTTCCCTGTTGCCCCCACCCACGCACCCCCTTCCCTGTTGCCCCCACCCAACCACCGACTCACTTCCCTGTTGCCTCCAAATATCTACCCACCCACATCCCTGTTGCCCCCACTCACTCACCACTTTTGCTTTCGCCCCCACCCACCCACATCCGTCTCTGTGGTGCCCACCCACCACCTTCCCTGTTGCCCCCAACCACCCACCCATCCACTTTCCTGTCACCCCACCCACTGACCTCCTTCCCTGTCGCCCCACCCACCGACCTCCTTCCCTGTCGCCCCCACTCATCTCCTTCCCTGTTGCCCCCACCCACTCACCCACCACCTTCCCTGTTGCACCCACGCACCCCCTTCCCTGTTGCCCCCTCCCACCCACCCACCACCATCCCTGTTGCCCACACCTTCACACCCACACCCTTCCATGTTGCCCCCACACACCCACGCAGCCGGTCCCTGTTGCCCCCACACACCCACAAACTCCACCACTTCCCTGTTGCCCCCACATACTCACCCATGCCCTTCCATGTTGCCCCCAACCACCCACTTCCCTGTTGCTCCCACCCAACCACCAACCCATTCCCTGTTGCCCCCACCCACATAACCACCACTTTCCCTGTTGCCCCAACCCACCAACCCACCCCTTCCCTGTTGCCCCCATCCACCCACCCACTTCCCTGTTGCCCCCACCCACTCAAATCCATCTCTGTTGTCCCCACCCACCCTTTTCCCTGTTGCCCTCTCCCACCCACCCACCCCATTCCATGTTGTCCCCATCCATGCACCCCACTCCCTGGTGCCCCCACCAACCTCCTTTCCTGTTGCCCTCACCAACCCATCCACCCTCTTCTCTGTTGCCCCAACCATCCACCCCCTTCCCTGTTGTGCCCACCCACCCACCCCCTTCCCTGTTGACCCAACCCACCCATTTTCCTGTTACCCCCAAACCACCCACCCACACATGCCTTTCCCTGTTACCACCACCCACCCCATCCACCCACATTCCTTTGGCCTCCACACACACCCTTCCCTCTTGACCCTCCCACCCACCCAACAACTTAACTTTCTCCCCCTCCAACCCACTCACCACCTTTCCAGTTGCCCCAGCCACGCACCCCCTTCCCTCTTACTAACACCCACGCACCCACCCCCATGTCTGCGGCCCCCACTCACCCCCTTCCCTCTTGACTCCACCCACCCACCCACCCCTTCCCTGTTGCCCCCACACAACTACCCATCCACTTCCCTGTTGCCCCCATCCCCTCATTATCATCCCTGTTGACCCCAACAACCCACCCAACCCTTCCCCATTGCCCCCCACCCACTCACCAACTTCACTTTTGCCCCCACCAATGCACCCCCATTTCTGTGGCCCCCTCACACCCCCTTCCTTCTTGCCTCCAACCCCCACCCACTCCTTCTCTTTGATGCCACCCACCCACAAATCCAGCCACTTCCCTGTTCTCCCCACACTCCCACCCACATCTAAGTTCCCCACAACCAACCACACACCCAATTCCCTGTTGCCCCCGACATACCAACTGATCGCTTCCCTGTTGCCCCTACACACCCACAAAACCAGCCACTTCCCTGTTGCCCCCATCTACCTACCCACCCCCTTCCAAGTTGCCCCCACCGACCCCCTTCCCTGTCGCCCACCCACCAAGCCCTTTCCCTGTCGCTCCCACCCACCACCTTCCATGGTGCCCCCCCAACTCACCCATCACCTTCCCTGTTGCCCCGACCCATACACCCACACCCTCCCATGTTGCCCCCACCCACCCACCCTCTTCCCTGTTGCACCCACTCACGCTGCCTCAAACAACCTTTCGTGTTGCCCCCAACCACCCACATGCCCCCTTCCCTGTTGCCCCCACCCACCTCCTTCCCTGTTGTCCCCACCCACGCACTTTCCTGTTTCCCCAAACCACCCACCCACCCATGCCTTTCCCTGTTGCCCCCACCCACCCCCTTCCCTGTTACCACCATCCACCCCATCCACCCACATTCCTGTGGCCTCCACACACACCTTTCACTCTTGCCCCACACACCCACGCACCCGCTTACCTGTTTCACCCTCCAACCCACTCACCACCTTCCCTGTTGACGCCAGCCACGCACCCTCTTCCCTCTTACTAACACCCACGCACCCAGCCGCATCTCTTCTTGCCCCCACTCACCCCCTTCCCTCTTGACAGCACCCACCCTCCCACCCCTTCCCTGTTGCCCCCACACAACCACCCATCCACTTCCCTGTTGCTCCCACCCCCCCACCTTCTCTGTTGCCCCCACCCACCCACCACCTTTCACGGTGCCCCCACCCACTCATGCTCCCTCAAAAACTCTTTCCTGTTGCCCCCACATACACACCCACTTCCCTGTTGCACCCTCCCACCCACCCACCGCATTCCCTGTTGCCACCATTCATGCACCCCATTACCTGATGCCCCCACCCACTCCTTTCCCTGTTACCCCCACCCACCCACCCCCTTCCCTGCTACCACCACCAACACCCCTACCCACCACCATTCCTGTGGCCCCCACACACACCCTTCCCTCTTGGCCCCTCCCACCCACCCAAACCTTCCCTGATGCCCCCACCCTCGCACACACCCCCATCCCTGTGGCCCCCATACACCCACTTCCCTCTTGACCCCACCCACCGACCCACCACTACCTTGTGGCCCCCAACCGCAAACCCAGCCACATCCCTGTTGACCCCACCCACCCACCCCCTTCCCTGTTGCCACCACCCAACCACAGACTCACTTCCCTGTTGCCTCCAACTATCTACCCACCCACTTCCCTCTAGCCCCCACCCACTCACCACCTTCACTTTTGCCTCCACCCACCCACCTCCATCTCTGTGGCGCCCACCCACCCCCTTCCATGCTGCCACCAACCACCCACCCATCCACTTTCCTGTCACCCCACCCAGTGACCCCCTTCCTTGTCGCCCCCACCCATCCCCTTCCCTGTTGCCCCCACCCACTCACCCACCACCTTCCCTGTTGCGCCCACGCATCCCCTTCCCTGTTGCCTCACCCACCCACCCACCACCATCCTTGCTGCCCACACCTTCACACCCACACCCTTCCATGTTGCCCCCACACACCCACCCAGCCAGTCCCTGTTGCCCCCACACACCCACAAACCCAGCAACTTCCCTTTTGCCCCCACCTACTCACCCACGCCCTTCCATGTTGCCCCCAACCACCCATTTCCCTGTTGCTCCCACCCACATAACCAACCCCTTCCCTGTTGCCCCCCACCCACCTACCCACCCCTTCCCTGTTGCCCCCATCCACCCACCCTCTTCCCTGTTGCCCCCATCCACTCACCCCCTTCTCTGTTGTCCCCACCCACTCCCTTCCCTGTTGCCTCCACCCACACACTCACTTCCCTGTCGCCCCCACCCACCCACCTGCTTCCCTCTCCCCACACACCCATCCACACCCCCCATCCTGATGCCCCTACCCACCATCTTCCCTGTTGCCCCCACCCACCCACCCATTCCCTGTTGCCCCCTTCCACCTAACCACTCTCTATGTCACCTCCACCAACACACCTCCTTCCTTGTCACCCGCACTCATACACCCACCCCCTGCCCTGTTGCCCCTACCCACCAACCCACTCCCTTCCCTGTTGCCCCTACTCACCAACCCACCCCCTTCCCTGTTGCCCCTACTCACCAACCCACCCCCTTCCCTGTTGCCCCCAACCACACACACACCCCCTTCCCTGTTGCCCCTACCCAGCAACCCACCCCCTTCCATGTTGCCCCCACACACTCACCCACCCCCTCCTCTGTTGCCCCCACTCAGCCCCTTCCCTTTTGCCCTAACCCAACCACCCACTTCCCTGTCACCACCCACACCCAGTTCACCTTCCATGTCGTCCCCAAACACCCACCACCTTCCCTCTCCCCACCCACCTATTCACACACCCCCTTCCTGTTGCCCGCACACACCACCTTCCCTGTTGCCCCCACCCACCCATGCCATTACCTGTTGCCCCCTCACAACCACCAAACCCTTCCCTGTTGCACCCAGCCACCAACCTACCCACCCCCTTCCCTTTTTACCCCTCCCACCCACTCATCCCTCCCTGTTGCCCCCTCCTACACACACCCTTCCCAGTTGCCCCCACCCACCCACCCCCTTCCCTGTTCCCCACACACACACCTCCGTCTCTGTGGCCCCAACCCTACCCCTTCCATGTTGCCACCAACCACCCACCCATCCACTTCCTGTCGCCCCACACACCGACCCCCTTCACTGTCGTCCCACCTACCGACCCCCTTCCCTGTCGCCCCCACCCATCCCCTTCCCTGTTGCCACCACCCACTCAACCACCACCTTCCCTGTTGCACCCACGCACCCCCTTCCCTGTTGACCCACCCACCCACCAACCACCATCCCTGTTGCCCACACATTCACACCCTTCCATGTTGCCCCCACACACCCACAAACCCAACCACTTCCCTGTTGCCCCACCCACCCACCCTCTTCCTTCTCCCCACCCAGCCATCCACACTCCCCTTTCCCTGTTGCCCCCACCCACCACCTTCACTGTTGCCCCCACCCACCCAACCCTTCCCTGTTGCCCCTTCCACCAATCCCCTTCCCTGTTACCCCACCCAGCCACACCTTCCCTGTTGCCCCCTCACACACACCCATCCACTTCCCTGTTGCACCCAGCCACACCCTTCCCTCTTGCCCCCAACCACCCACCACCCCCTTCACTGTTGCATCCACCCTCCCTGTTGCCCACACCCACCCACTTCCCTGTTGCCGCCACCCACCCACCCACATCCTTCGCTGTTGCACCTACCCACCCACCACTCCTTCCCTGTGCCCTCACCTTCCCTGTCACCACCACCCACCCACTTCCCTGTTGCCCCCTCCCACACACCCATCCGCTTCCCTGTCGCCCCACCCACTGACCCCCTTCCCTGTCGCCCCTCCCACAGACCCCCTTCACTGTCGCCCCCACCCTCCACCTTCTCTGTTGCGCCCACACACCCACAAACCCAGCCACTTCCCTTCTGCCCCCACCTACTCACCCACGCCCTTCTATGTTGCCCTCAACCACCCACTTCCCTGTTGCTCCCACCCACATAACCAGCCCCTTCCCTGTTGCCCCTACCCACCCCTTCCCTGTTGCCCCCACCCACCCACCCACTTCCCTGTCACCACCCACACCCAGTCCACCTTCCATGTCGACCACCCACCCACCGCCTTCCCTCTTCCCACCCACCTAATCACACGCCCCCTTCCTGTTGCCCAGACACACCACCTTCCCTGTTGCCCCCACCCACCCACGCCATTACCTGTTGCCCCCTCACAACCACCAAACACTTCCCTGTTGCACCCAGCCACCAACCTACACACCCCCTTCCCTTTTTGCCCCTCCCACCCACTCATCCCCTCCCTGTTGCCCCCTCCCACACACACCCTTCCCAGGTGCCCCCACCCACCCACTCCCTTCCCTATTCCCCCCACACACACCCCCGTCTCTGTGGCCCCCACCCAACCCCTTCCCACTTGACCCCACCCACCAACCCACCCCTTCCCTGTTGCCCCCACCCACCCACCCACTTCCCTGTGTCCCCCAACCACCTACCCACCCCCTTCCCAGTTACCCCCACCCACCGACCCACACCTTTCCCTGTTGCCCCCACCCACCCACCCCTTCCCTGTTGCCCTCACCCACCCACACACACACCCAGCCACTTCCCTGTTGCCCCCACCCATCCACTGACCCTCTACATTGCTGCCTCCATCCACCCACCTCCTTCCTTGTTGCCCCCACCCAGCCCCTTCCCTGTCACCCACACCCACCTACCCAGCCTCTTTCCTGTTGCTCCCACCCACCAACCCACCCAACCCCTTTCCTGTTGCCCCCACCCACCCAACCACTTCCCTGTTGCCCCCACCCACCCACCCATCCTTTCCCTGTTGCCCACACACACCCAGAAATCCAGCCACTTCCCTGTTGCCCCCATCTACCCACCCACCCCTTTCCATGTTGCCTCCAACCACCCACTTCCCTGTTGCCCCCAAACACCTACCCACCCACTTCCCAGTTACCCCCACCCACCGACCCACCACTTTCCCTGTTGCCCCCACCCACCCACCCGTTCCCTGTTGCCCTCACCCACCCACACACACACCCAGCCGCTTCCCTGTTGCCCCCACCCATCCACCCACCCTCTACATTGCTGTCCCCATCCTCCCTCCTCCTTCCTTGTTGCCCCCACACAGCCCCTTCCCTGTTACCCACAGCCACCTACCCAGCCTCTTTCCTGTTGCCCCCACCCACCCACCCACTTTCCTGTTACCCCCCACCCTCCCCTTCCTTGTCGTCCCCACCTGCCCTGTCGCCTTCACCCACCCACCCCCAACCTGTCACCCCCCACCCACCCATCACCTTGTCTGTCGTGCCCAACCACCCACCCACCAACCCCCTTCCCTGTTGCCCCACCCACCCCCTTCCCTGTTGCCCCCAACAACCCACCCACACACTTCCCTGTTGCCCACGCCCAGCCATTCAACCACCACCTTCCCTTTTGCCCCCACCCTCTTCCCTGTTGCCGCCACCCATCCACACAGTGCCTTCCCTGTTGCCCCAACCCTCTTCCCTGTTGCAGCCACTCACACTCTCTCAAACACCCTTTCCTGTTGTCCCCACCCACCCACACACCCACTTCCCTGTTGCCCTCTCCCACCCACCCACCCTATTCCCTGTTGCTCCCACCCACCTCCTTTCCTGTTGCCTCCACCAACCCACCCACCCACTTCCCTGTTGCCCCCAACCATCCACCCCTTCCCTGTTGCCCCCACCCACCTCCTTCCCTGTTGTCCCCACCCACCCACTTTCCTGTTGTCCCAAACCACCCGCCCACCCATGCCTTTCCCTGTTGCTCCCACCCACCCCCTTCCCTGTTACCACCATCCACCCACATTCCTGTGGCCTCCACACACACCCTTCCTTCTTGCCCCTCCCACCCACCCGCCCGCTTACCTGTTTCCCCCTCCAACCCACTCACCACCTACCCAGTTGCCCCCAGCCATGCACCCTCTTCCCTCTTACTAACACCCACGCACCCACCCGCATCTCTTCTTGCCCCCACTCACCCCCTTCCCTCTTGACACCACCCACCCACCCACCCCTTCCCTATTGCCCCCACACAACCACCCATCCACTTCCCTGTTGCTCCCACCCCCTCATCACCTTCCCTTTTGACACCAAACACACATCCAACCCATCCCTGTTGCCCCCCCACCCACTAACCAACTTCACTTTTGCCCCCACCAATGCACCCCGAGCTCTGTGGTCCCCACCCACCCCCTTCCTTTTTGCCCCCAACACCCACCCACCAATTCGCTGTTGATACCACCCACCCACAAATCCAGCCACTTCCCTGTTGTCCCAACCCTCCCACCCACTTCTCTTTTGCCCACACACAACCACACACCCACTTCCCTGTTTCCCCGACATACCAACCCCTCCCTTCCCTGTTGCCCCCACACAACCACAAAACCAGCCACTTCCCTGTTCCCCCATCTACCTACCCACCCCCTTCCAAGTTGCCCCCACCCACAACCTTCCTTGTTGCCCCCACCCACTCACCCCCCTTCCCTCTTGATCCCACCCACCTCTTCCCTGTTGCCCCCACCCACCCACCCCCTTCCTTCTCCCCACCCAGCCATCCACAGTCCCTTTTCCCTGTTGCCCCCACCCACCACTTCCCTGTTGCCCCCACCCACAAACCCTGCCACATCCCTGTTGCCCCCACCCACCCACCCCCTTCTCTGTTGCCCCCACCCAACCACCGACTCACTTCCCTGTTGCCTCCAACTGTCTACCCACCCACTTCCCTGTTACCCCCACCCACTCACCACCTTCGCTTTTGCCCCCACCCACCTCCGTCTCTGTGGTGCCCACCCACCCCCTTCCATTTTGCCACCAACCACCCACCAATCCACTTTCCTGTCGCTCCACCCACCGAACCCCTTCCCTGTTGCCCCACCCACTGACCCCCTTCCCTGCTGCCCCACCCATCCCCTTCCCTGTTGCCCCCACCCACTCACCCACCACCTTCCCTGTTGCACCCACGCATCCCCTTCCCTGTTGCACCCACCCACCCACACACCACCATCCTTGTTGCCCACACCTTCACACCCACACCCTTCCATGTTGCCCCCACACACTCACCCCGCCAGTCCCTGTTGCCCCCACACACCCACAAACCCAGCCACTTCTCTGTTGCCCCCACCTACTCACCCACGCTCTTCCATGTTGCCCTCAACCACCCACTTCCCTGTTGCTCCCACCCACATAACAAGCCCCTTCCCTGTTGCCCCCACCCACCTACCCACCCCTTTCCTATTGCTGCCATCCACCCACCCACTTCCCTGTTGCCCCCACCCACTCAGCCCTTCTCTGTTGTCCCCACCCACTCCCTTCCTTGTTGCCTACACCCACCCACTCACTTCCCTGTTACCCCCACCCACCCACCCCTTTCCCTCTCCCCACACACCCATCCACACCCCCATCCTGTTGCCCCCACCCACCACCTTCCCTGTTGCCCTGACCCTCCCACTCCTTCCCTGTTGCCCCCTTCCACCCAACCACTTTCTATGTGACACCCACCAACCCACATCCTTCCTTTTCGCCCCCACTCACACACCCACACCCTTCCCTGTTGCCCCTACCCACCAAACCACACCCTTCCCTGTTGCCCCCACCCACACACCCACCCCCTTCCCTGTTGCCCCTACCCACCAACCCAACCCCTTCCCTGTTGCTCCCACCCACCTACTTCACTGTCATCCCAACCCACCCACCCACTTCCCACTCCCCACCCACCCATCCATCACCCCCCTTCCTGTTGCACCCACTCACCATCTTCCCCAATGCCCCCACCCACCTACCCCTTCTCTGTTGCCCCCTTCCACCCATACCCCCCACTACCTGTTGCCCCCTCCCACCCACCCACCCCTTCCCTGTTGCCCTCACCCAATCACCCAACCCCTTCACTGTTGCCCACACCCAGCCCCTTCCCTGTTGCACCCACCTACCCACCCACTTCCCTGTCGCCCGCACACCTAGTTCACCTTCCCTGTCGCCACCACCCACCCACCCCCTTCCTTGTTGCAGCCTCCCCCGCACTCACCCACTTCCCTGTTGGCCCCTCTCACCCACCCACCACTTCCCTGTTTCCCCAACCCACCCACCCACCCACTTCCCTGTTGCCCCCTCCCACCCACCCACCCACTTCCCTGTTGCCCACTCCCACCAACCCACCTACTTCCCTGTTGCCCCCAACCACTCACAATCTTCCCTGTTGCCCCCACCCACCCACACCCTTCTCTGTGGCCCCCACCCACCCCCTTCCCTCTCTACACCACCCACACACCCACCCCTTCCCTGTTGCCCCCACCCAGCCACCCACCCACACACCCAGCCACTTCCCTGTTGCCCCCACCCATCCACCCACCCTCTACATTATTGCCCCCACCCACCCACCATCTTTTCTGTTGCGCCCTCCCAACCACCCACCTCCTTCCTTGTTGCCCCCACCCACCAACCCACCACCTTCCCTGATGCCACCATCCTCCCACCCACCCCCTTCCCTGTTTCCCCCACCCACCCACCCCCTTCCCTGTTGCCCCCACCCACCCACCCATCCTTTCCCTGTTGCCCACACACACCCAGAAATCCAGCCACTTCCCTGTTGCCCCCATCTACCCACCCACCCCTTTCCACGTTGCCTCCAAGCACCCACTTCCCTGTTGCCCCCAAACACCTACCCACCCACTTCCCAGTTACCCCCACCCACCGACCCACCACTTTCCCTGTTGCCCCCACCCACCCACCCGTTCCCTGTTGCCCTCACCCACCCACACACACACCCAGCCGCTTCCCTGTTGCCCCCACACATCCACACACCCTCTACATTGCTGCACCCATCCTCCCGCTTCCTTCCTTGTTGCCCCCACACAGCCCCTTCCCTGTTACCCACACCCACCTACCCAGCCTCTTTCTTGTTGCCTCCACCCACCCACCCACTTCCCTGTGGCTCCCACCCTCCCCTTCCTTGTCGTCCCCACCTGCCCTGTCGTCTCCACCCACCCACCCCCAACCTGTCACCCCCACCCACCCATCACCTTGTCTGTCGTGCCCAACCACCCACCCACCAACCCCCTTCCCTGTTGCCCCACCCACCCACCCCTTCCCTGTTGCACCCAGCCACCAACAAACCACCCCCTGTCCTGTTGTCCCCGCCCCTTCCCAGTTGCTTACAACCACCCACCCCTTCCCTCTTGCCCCCACACACCCACCCCCTTCCATTTTGCCTGCACCCTATGACACCCTACCCACCCACACCTTTCCCTGTAACCCCTTCCCACCCACGCACTCCTTCCCTGTTGTTCCCTCACACACCCCCTTCCATCTTGCCACCACCCACCCACCCTATTCCCTATTCCCCTCACCCATGCCCGTCTCTGTGGCCCCCATGCACCCCTTCCCTCTTGACGCCACCCACCAACCCACCCCTTCCCTGTTCCCCGCATCCACCCAGACATTTCACTCTTGCCCCCACCTGCCGACTCACACCCTTCCCTGTGGCCCCCACCCCCACCCACTTTCCTGTTGCCCACACCCACCCACCACCTTCCATGTCATCCCCACTCATCCACCGCCTTCCCTGGACCCCCAAACAGCCACCCACGCAACCACTTCCCTCTCGCCCCCAACTCATTCCCTGTAGCCCCCACCCACATCCACTTCTCTGTTGCCCTCACCCACCCATCCGCACACCCTCTTCCCTGTTGCCCCCACCCACACAGCCATTGCCTTGCCTGATGCCACCACCCTCCCACCCACCCCCTTCGCTGTTGCCCCACCTGCCCAACACCTTCCCTATGGTCCCCACACACCCACCCCCTTTCCTGTTGCCCCCATCCACCCACCCACCCCCACTATCCATCTTGCCCCCTGCCACCCACCCACCCCTTGCCTGTGGCCCGTGCCCACCCACCCACCCGACCATCCCCTTCCCTTTTGCCCCCACCCTCTTCCCTGTTGCCCCCACCCACCCACACACCACCTCCCTTGTTGCCCCCACGCACCAAACCACCCCCTTCCCTGTTGCCCCACCCACTTTTCTGTTGACCCAGCCACCCACCCACCTTCCTTCCCTCTTGCTCCAATCAACCTACCTGCCAACTTCCTTGTTGCCCCCACCCACACCCCCTTTCCCTGTTGCCCCCAATCACCCACCCCTTCCCTGACCCTCCCACCCACCCACCCAACCACTTCCCTGTTGCCCCCACCCACCCACCCACCCCCTTCACTGATGCCGTCACCCTCCCACCCACACACCCACCCCCTTTGCTGTTGCTCCCACCTACCCAACACCTTTCCTGTGGCCCCCACACACCCACACCCTTTCCTGTTTCCCCCACCCACCCACCCACCCCCACTATCCATCTTCCACCCTCCCACCCACACTCCCCTTCCCTGTTGCCCCCAACGACCCCCCTTCAACCTTCCCTTTTGCCCGCGTCCAGCCATTCAACCACCCCCTTCCCTTTTGCCCCCACCCCCTTTCCTGTTGCCCGCACCCACCCACCCACCCCCACTATCCATCTTCCACCTCCTTCGCTGTTGCCCCCAAACACCCACCCCTTCCTTGTTGCAGCCTCCCCCGCACTCACCCACTTCCCTGTTGCCCCAACCCACCAACCAACCCCCTTCCCTGTTGCCCCCAAACACCAACACCCTTCCTTGTTGCAGCCTCCCCCGCACTCACCCACTTTCCTGTTGCCCCCTCTCACCCACCCACCCACTTCCCTGTTTCCCCAACCCACCCACCCACCCACTTCCCTGTTGCCCCAAACCACTCACAATCTTCCCTGTTGCCCCCACCCAACCTCACCCTTCTCTGTGGCCCCCACCCACCCCCTTCCCTCTTGACACCACCCATACACCCAGCCACTTCCCTGTTGCCCCCACCCGTCCACCCACCCTCTACATTGTTGCCCCCCACCCACCCACCACCTTTTCTGTTGCGCCCTCCCAACCACACACCCCCTTCCCTGTTGGCCCCACCCACCAACCCACCCCTTCCCTGATGCCACCTCCCACCTACCCAACACCCTCCCTGTGGCCCCCACCCACCCACCCCCCTTTCCTGTTGCCCCACCCACCCACCCACTCCGACTATCCATCTTCCACCCTCCCACCCACACACCTCCTTCCCTGTTTTCCCAACCCACCCACCAACCCCCCTTCCCTGTTTCCCCCAAACACCGACCCCCTTCCTTGTTGCAGCCTCCCCTGCACTCACCCACTTCCCTGTTGCCCCCTCCCACCCACCCACTTCCCTGTTGCCCCAACCCACCAACCAACCCCCTTCCCTGTTGCCCCCAAACACCAACCCCCTTCCTTGTTGCAGCCTCCCCCGCACTCACCCACTTCCCTGTTGGCCCCTCTCACCCACCCACCACTTCCCTGTTTCCCCAACCCACCCACCCACCCACTTCCCTGTTGCCCCAAACCACTCACAATCTTCCCTGTTGCCCCCACCCACCCACACCCTTCTCTGTGGCCCCCACCCACAACCTTCCCTCTCCACACCACCCACACACCCACCCCTTCCCTGTTGCCCCCACCCAGCCACCCACCCACACACCCAGCCACTTCCCTGTTGCCCCCACCCATCCACCCACCCTCTACATTGTTGCCCCCACCCACCCACCACCTTTTTGTTGCACCCTCCCAACCACCCACCCCCTTCTCTGTTGCCCCCACCTACCAACCCACCCCCCTTCCCTCATGCCACCACCCTCCCACCCACCCCTTCCCTGTTTCCCCCACCCACCCACCCGCTTCCCTGTTGCCTCCACCCACCCACCCATCCTTTCCCTGTTGACTACACACACCCAGAAATCCAGCCACTTCCCTGTTGCCCCCATCTACCCACCCACCCCTTTCCATGTTGCCTCCAACCACCCACTTCCCTGTTGCCCCCAAACACCTACCCATCCACTTCCCAGTTACCCCCCACCCACTGACCCACCCCATTCCCTGTTGCCCCCATGCACCCACCCCCTTCCCTGTTGCCCTCACCCACCCACACACACACCCAGCCGCTTCCCTGTTGCCCCCACCCACCCACCCACTTTCCTGTTGCCCCCATCCTCCCCTTCCTTGTCGTCCCCACCTGCCCTGTCGCCTCCACCCACCCACCCCCAACCTGTACCCCCACCCACCCATCACCTTGTCTGTCGTGCCCAACCACCCACCCACCAACCCCCTTCCCTGTCGCCCTACCCACCCACCCCTTCCTTGTTGCACCCAGCCACCAACCTAGCCACCCCCCTGTCCTGTTGTCCCCGCCCCTTCCCAGTTGCTTACACCCACTCACCCCCCTTCCCTCTTGCCCCCACACACCCACCCCCTTCCAGTTTGCCTGCACCCACCCACCACCTACGCTATGGCCCCCTACCCACCCATCCCTTTCCCTGTAACCCCTTCCCACCCACGCACTCTTTCCCTGTTGTTCCCTCCCACACACCCCCTTCAATCTTGCCACCACCCACCCACCCTATTCCCTATTCCCCCCACCCATGCCCGTCTCTGTGGCCCCCACGCACCCCTTCCCACGACGCCACCCACCAACCCACCCCTTCCCTGTTCCCCGCATCCACCCAGACACCCAGACATTTCACTCTTGCCCCCACCTGCCGACTCACACCCTTCCCTGTGGCCCCCACCCCCACCCACTTTCCTGTCACCCACACCCACCCACCACCTTCCATGTCATCCCCACTCATCCACTGCCTTCCCTGGACCCCCAAACAGCCACCCACCCAACCACTTCCCTGTTGCCCCCACCTCCTTCCCTGTAGCCCCCACACCCACATCCACTTCTCTGTTGCCCGCACCCACCCATCCGCACACCCTCTTCCCTGTTGCCCCCAACCACGCACCCATTGCCTTGCCTGATGCCACCACCCTCCCACCCACCCCCTTCGCTGTTGCCCCACCTGCCCAACACCTTCCCTATGGTCCCCACACACCCACCCCCTTTCCTGTTACCCCCATCCACCCACCCGCCCCCACTATCCATCTTGCCCCCTGCCACCCACCCACCCCTTGCCTGTGGCCCGTGCCGACCCACCCACCCGACCACCCCCTTCCCTTTTGCCCCCACCCTCTTCCCTGTTGCCCCCACCCACCCACACACCACCTTCCTTGTTGCCCCCACGCACCAAGCCACCCCCTTCCCTGTTGCCCCACCCACTTTTCTGTTGACCCAGCCACGCACCCAAATTCCTTCCCTCTTGCTCCAATCAACCTACCTGCCAACTTCCTTTTTGTCCCCACCCACACCCCCTTTCCCTGTTGCCCCCCACCCACCCACCCCTTCCCTGACCCTCCCACCCACCCACCCAACCACTTCCCTGTTGCCCCCACCCACCCACCCACCCCCTTCACTGATGCTGTCACCCTCCCACCCACAGACCCACCCCCTTCGCTGTTGCCCCCACCTACCCAACACCTTTCCTGTGGCCCCCACACACCCACCCCCTTTCCTGTTTCCCCCACCCACCCACCCACCCCCACTATCCATCTTCCACCCTCCCACCCACACTCCCCTTCCCTGTTGCCCCCAACGACCCCCCTACAACCTTCCCTTTAGTTCGCGCCCAGCCATTCAACCACCCCCTTCCCTTTTGGCCCCACCCCCTTTCCTGTTGCCCCCAAACACCCACACCTTCCTTGTTGCAGCCTCCCCCGCACTCACCCACTTCCCTGTTGCCCCAACCCACCCACCCATCCACTTCCCTGTTGCCCCAAACCACTCACAATCTTCCCTGTTGCCCCCACCCACCCCCACCCTTCTCTGTGGCCCCCACCCACCCCCTTCCCTCTTGACAACACCCATACACCCACCCCTTCCCTGTTGCTCCCACCCAGCCACCCACCCACACACCCAACCACTTCCCTGTTGCCCCCACCCATCCACCCACGCTCTACATTGTTGCCCCCACCCACCCACCACCTTTACTGTTGCGCCCTCCCAACCACACACCCCCTTCCCTGTTGGCCCCACCCACCAACCCACCCCCTTCCCTGATGCCACCTCCCTCCCACTCACCACCTTCCCTGTTGCCCCCACCCACCCACCCCCCTTCGCTGTTGCCCCCACCTACCCAACACCTTCCCTGTGGCCCCCACACACCCACCCCCTTTCCTGTTGCCCCACCCACCCACCCACCCCCACTATCCATCTTCCACCCTCCCACCCACACACCTCCTTCCCTGTTTTCCCAACCCACCCACCAACCCCCTTCCCTGTTTCCCCCAAACACCGACCCCCTTCCTTGTTGCAGCCTCCCCTGCACTCACCCACTTCCCTGTTGCCCCCTCCCACCCAGCCACCCACTTCCCTGTTGCCCCAACCCACCAACCAACCCCCTTCCCTGTTTCCCCCAAACACCGACCCCCTTCCTTGTTGCAGCCTCCCCTGCACTCACCCACTTCCCTGTTGGCCCCTCTCACCCACCCACCACTTCCCTGTTTCCCCAACCCACCCACTTCCCTGTTGCCCCCTCCCACCCACCCACCCACTTCCCTGTTGCCCCCTCCCACCAACCCACCCACTTCCCTGTTGCCCCCAACCACTCACAATCTTCCCTGTTGCCGCCACCCACCCACACCCTTCTCTGTGGCCCCCACCCACCCCCTTCCCTCTCTACACCACCCACACACCCACCCCTTCCCTGTTGCCCCCACCCATCCACCCACCCACACACCTAGCCACTTCCCTGTTGCCCCCACCCATCCACCCACCCTCTACATTGTTGCCCCCACCCACCCACCACCTTTTCTGTTGCGCCCTCCCAACCACCCACCCCCTTCCCTGTTGCCCCCCACCCACCAACCCACCCCCTTCCCTGATGCCACCACCCTCCCACCCACCCCCTTCCCTGTTTCCCCCACCCACCCACCCCCTTCCCTGTTGCCCCCACACCCTTCCCTGTAGCCCCCCCACCCCCTTTCCTGATGCCCCCACCCAACGACACACCCCTTCCCTGTTGATCCCCCACCCACCCATTTCCCTGTTGCCCCCACCATACCAACACCTTCCCTGTGGCCCCCAACCACCCACCCCCTTCCCTGTTGCACCCGTCCCTGTTCCTGTGGCCCCCACACACATGCTTCCTTCTTGCCCCCTCCCACCCACACACAACATTCCCTGTTGCCCCCACCCAAGCACCCCCTTCCCTGTTGCCCCAAACATGCACCCACACCCGTCTCTGTGGCTCCCACACACACCCTTCCCTCTTGACCCCACCCACCCACCCACTCCTGCCCTGTTGCCCCCACTTACCCACAAACCCAAAAACTTCCCTGTTGCCCCCACCCCGCCACCCCCTTCTCTGTTGCCCCCACCCAACCACCCACCCACTTCCCTGTTGCCCCCACCCTCCTACCCAGCCACTTCCCTGTTGCCCCCACCCACTCACCACCTTCGCTTTTGTGCCCACCCACCCACCCGCGTCTCTGTATCTCCCACCCAACCCCTTCCCCCTTGAACCCAACCCCTCACCCGCCCCTTACATGTTGCCCCCACCCACCCACAAACCCAGCCACTTCCCTGGTGCCTCCACCCACTGTCCCACTTCCCTGTTGCCCCCAACCACCTACCCACCCACTTACCTGTTGCCCCCACCCACCAACCCCCTTCCCTGTCGTCCACACCCGTCCACCCCACTTCCCTGTTGCTCCCACCCACCCACCCAACCACTTCTGTGTTGCCCCCATCCACTTCCCTGTCACCCTCACCAACCCACCGACTTCCCTGTCAACCCATCCACGCACATCCCCTTTACGGTTGCCCCCACCCTCGAATCTGCACTCCCCCTTCCTTGTTGCCCCTACCCACACACCCACCACCTTCCCTGTTGACCCCTCCCAGTCACCCCTTCTCTGATGCCCCCCCACCCACCCACCACCATCACTGTTGCCACCAACCAACCACCCAAACACTTGCCTGCTGCCCACACCCACCCACACACCCCTTCCCTTTTTCCCCACCCACCCACCCCCTTCACTGATGCCACCACACTCCCACTTATGCACCCACCCCCACTATCCATCTTCACCCCTCCCACCCACCCAACCCTTCCCTGTTGCCCCCAGCAACCCACCCACACCCTTCCCTGTTGCCTGCTGCCACCAATTCAACCACCCCTTCCCTTTTGCTCCCACCCTCTTCCCTGTTGCCCCCACCCACCAAGCCACAGCCTTCCCTGTTGCCCCCACCCACTTCCTGTTGACCCAGCCACCCACCAACCCTCTTCCCTGTTGCTCCAACCCACTCACAATCTTCCCTGTTGCCCCCACCCACCCACCCCTTCCCTGTTGCCCCCACCCAGCCACCCACCCACACACCCAGCCACTTCCCTGTTGCCCCCACCCATCCACCCACACTCTACATTGTTGCCCCCACCCAAACACCACCTTTTCGCTTGCGCCCACCCAACCACCCACACCCTTCCCTGTTACCCACACCCACTGACCGACCCGCGAACTTCACTGTTGCCCCCATCCACCCAACACCTTCCCTATGGCCCCCCAACCACCCAACACCATCTCTGTTGCCCCCACCCACCCAACAACATCTCTGTTGCCCACACCCACCCTCTCACTTCCCTGTTACCCCCACCCACCCAGCCTCTTCCCTGTTACCCCTACCAACCCACCCCCATCCCTGTTACCCCCACCCACCCCACCACACCCCCACACACCCCCATTCCTGTGACCCGCACACACACTCTTTCCTCTTGCCCCCTCCCTCCCTCCCACCACCTTCCCTGTTTCCCCCTCCCACCCACTCACCACCTTCCATGTTTCCCCATCCCATGCACCCCCATCCCTGTTGCCCCAACCCACGTACCCACTCCCGCCTCTGTGGCCCCCCTGCCAGCCCCTTCCCTGTTGACCACACCCACCCACCCATCCCTTCCCTGTTGCCCCCACCCACTCACAACATTCACTTTTGCCCCCACCCACCCACCCCGTCTCTGTGGCCCCTACCCACCGCCTTCACTTGCCCCCACCTCTCCACCCACCCCTTCTCTGTTGCCCCCACCCACCACCTTCCTTGTTACCCACAAACGCCTACCCACCCACTTCCCTGTTGCCCCTACCCTCCCCCACTGTCCCTGCCACCCCCATCCACCCACCCCCTTCCCTGTTGCCCCCACACACCACCCACCCAACCACTTCTGTGTCACCTCCAACCCCTTCTCAGTTGCCCCCACCCACTTATCCACACACACCCTTCCCTGTTGCCCCCACCCACCCCCTTCCCTGATGCCCCCACCCTCCCTCTCACCTACCCACCTCCTTCCCTGTTGCTCCCACCCACTTGCCTGTTACCCCCAGCCACCAACACACCCCCTTCCCTGTTGCCCCCACCCACCCACCCACCTCCTTCCCTGTTGCCCCAAACAACCGACCTACCCACTTCCCTGTTGCCCCCACCCACCTACCTACCCACTTCCCTGTTGCCCCAATATGCTCATCACCTTCCCTGTTGTCCCCAATCACCCACCGACCCCCTTCCCTTTTGCCCACACCCACTCACCACCTTTGCTTTTGCCCCCACCCACCCACCCCATCTCTGTGTCCCCCACCCACCAACTTCCCCCTTGATCCCACCCCCTCACCCACCCCTTACCAGTTGCACCCACCCACCCACAAACCCAGCCACTTCCCTATTGCCCCCCACCCACCGAACTACCCCCTACACTGTTGCCCCCACACACCGACCCAACCACCCCCTTCCCTGTTACCCCCACTCACCCACCCACTTCCCTGTCGTCCACACTCACCCACCCAACCACTTCCGTTTCGCCCCCACCCACTTCCCTTTCAACCTCACCTACCCACCAAATTCCCTGTCAACCCATCCACTCACATCCCCTTTCTGGTTGCCCCCACCCACCCATCCACACTGCCCCTTCCTTGTTGCCCCCACCCACCCGCCCACCACCTTCCCTGTTGCCCCCTCCCAGTCACTCCCCTCTATGTTGCCCTCCAACCCACCTTCCACCTTCCCTGTTGCCCCCACCCAAATGCTTCCCTGTTGCTCCCACCCACCCACACACCCGCTTCCCTGTTGCCCACACCCACCTAAACACCCTCATTCCTGTGGCCCCCAAACACACCCCTCCCACACACCCACTGCGTTCCCTGCCCACCCTCCCACCCACTCACCACCTTCTCTGTTGCCCCCACCCTCACACCCCATTCCCTGTTGGCCCCACCCACCCACCCACACACGCACCCCTTCCCTGCTGCCCCCACCCATCCACCCACCCATTTCCCTGTTGCCCCCACCCAACCACCCACCCTCTTACCTGTTACCCCCCACCCACATTTTCACCCACTTCCCTGTTGCCCCCAACAACTCATCATCTTCCCTATTGCCCCCAACCACATCCCACCCCTTCCCTGTTGCCCCCACACCCCTCACCACCTTCGTTTTTGTCCCCACCCACCCACCCCCATCTCTGTGGCCCTCACCCAAACCCTTCCCACTTGCCCACATGCCCCCACCCACCTGTTCCCTGTTGCACCCAACCACCCACAAACCCAGCCAATTCCCTGTTGTCACCAATCACCTACCCACCCCCTTTCCTGTTACCCCCCACCAACTGACCCACTCCCTTCCATGTTGCCACAGCACACCGAACCACCCACCCCCTTCCCTGTTTGCCCCATCGACCCACCAACCCACTTCCCTGTTGCCCCCACACTCCCTCTTTTTTCAGTCGCCCCCACCATCCCACCTCCTTCCCTTTCGCCCCCACCCTCCCACCCACTTCCCTGTCGCCCTCACCCACCCACCCCCTTCCCGGTTGCCCCCACGCACACACATCCCCTTCCCGGTTGCCCCCAAACACCCATCCGCACAACCTCTTCCCTGTTACCTCCACCCACCCCCTTCCCTTTTGCACCCTCCCACCCACCAACCCCTTTCCCTGTTGCCCCCTCCCACCCACCAAACCCCTTCCCTGTTGCCCCCACCCACTCCCTTCCCTGTTGCCCCCTCCCACCCACCAAACCCCTTCCCTGTTGCCCCCAAGTACCTACCCACCCACTTCCCAGTTGCCCCTAACCACCGACCCACCCCCTTCCCTGTTACCCCCACTGACCCACCCACTTCCCTATTTCCCCACCCTCCCCCCCTTCCCTGTCACCCCGATCCACCCACATCCCCTTTCTGGTCACCCCCACCCACCCATCCGCACACCCCCTTCCCTGTTGCCCCCACCCACCCACCCACCCCTTCCCTGATGCCCCCACCCACCTACCCCTTCCTTGTTGCCCCCCTCCCACCCACCCATCCCCTTCCCTGTTGCCCCCTACCAGTCACCCCCTACTCTGTTGCCCCCTACTCACCCAACACCTTCCCTCTTGCCCCCACCAAACCACCCACCCACTTCCCTGCTGCCCACACCAACCTAATCACCACATTCCTGTGGCCCCCCCACACACCCTTCCCTCTTGCCCATTCCCACCCACCCACACCCTTCCCTGTTGCCCCCACACACCCACCCACAAACCCAGCCACTTCCCTGTTGCCCTCACCCATCTACCCCCTTCTCTGTTGCCCCCACCCAACCACCCACCCACTTCCCAGTTGCGCCCACCCAACCACCTATCCACCCACCCCCTTCCCTGTTGCCCCCTCCCACCCACCAACCCCCTTCCCTGTTGCCCCCAACTACCTACCCACCCACTTCCCAGTTGCCCCCACCCACCAAACCACCCCCTGCCCTGTTGCCCCCACACACCAACCCACCCACCCCCTTCCCGATTACCCCCACCCACCCACCCACTTCCCTGTCGTCCAGACCCACCCACGCCCCTTCCCTGTCACCCCCACCCACCCACCCAACCACTTCCGTTTCGCCCCCACCCACTTCCCTTTCAAACTCACCCACCCACCAAATTCCCTGTTAAACCATCCACCCACATCCCCTTTCCGGTTGCCGCCAGCCACCCATCCACACTGCCCCTTCCTTGTTGCCCCCACCCACCCGCCCACCACCTTCCCTGATGCCCCCTCCCAGTCAACTCCTTCTCTGTTGCCCTCCCACCCACCTTCCACCTTCCCTGTTGCCCCCACCCAAACACCCAAACACTTCCCTATTGCCCACACCCACCCACACACCCGCTTCCCTGTTGCCCACACCAAACTAACAACCCTCATTCCTGTGGCCTCCAAACACACCCCTCCCACACACCCACCACTTTCCCTGCCCACCCTCACACCCACTCACCCAGCCACTTCCCTGTTATCCCCACCCACCCCTTCTCTGCTGCCCCTACCCAGCCACCCACGCATTCCCCTGTTGCCCCCAACCACTCATCACCTTCCCTGTTGCCCCCAACCACCTCGCACGCCTTCCCTGTTGCCCCCACACCCTCAGCACCTTCGCTTTTGTCCCCACCCACCCATCCCGTCTCTGTGGCCCCCACCCACTCCCTTCCCTCTTGCCCACACACTCCCACCCAGCTATTCCTTGTTGCCCACACCCAGACACTAACCCAGCCACTTCCCTGTTGCCCCCACCCACCCACACACTTTCCTGTTGCCCCCACCCATCCGCCCACTTCCCTGTTGCCCCCACCCTCTCCCCTTTCACTTTCACCGCCACCCTCTTCCCTGTCACCCCCACGCACCTACCCCCTTCCCCGTCGCCTCACACCACGCACCCAACCACTTCCGTGTCACCCCAACCCACTTCCCTGTCAACCCATTCACACACATCCCCCTTCCTTGTTGCCCCCACCCATTCACCCCCTTCTCTGTTGCCCCCCACCCACCTTCCAGCTTCCCTGTTGCCCCCACCCAACCACCCAAACACTTCCCTGCTGCCCCCACCCATCAACATACCCCCTTACCTGTTTCCCCACCCACCCACCCCTTCCCTGTTGCCCCCAACCACTCATCACCTATCCTTTTGCCCCCAACCACCCCCCACCCATTCCCTGTTGCCCCTACACACTCACCACCTTCGCTTTTGTCCCCACTCAACCAACACCTTCCCTGTTGCCCCCTCCCAGTCACCCCCTTCTCTGTTGCCTCCCACCCACCCACCACCTTCCCTGTTGCTCCCACCCAATCACCCAAACACTTCCCTGCAGCCCCCACCCACCCACATAACCCCTTCCCTGTTTCCCCACCCACCCACCCCTTCCCTGTTGCGCCCAACCACTCATCACCTACCTTTTTGACCCCAACCACCCCCCACCCTTCCCTGTTGCCCCCACTCACTCACCACCTTTGCTTTTGTCCCCACCCACCCAACCCCTTCCCTGTTGCCCCCTCCCAGTCACCCCCTTCTCTGTTGCCCCCCACCCACCCACCACCTTCCCTGTTGCCCCCACCCAACCACCCACACACTTCACTGTTGCCCCCACCCACACACGCACCTCCTTCCCTGCTGCCTCCACCCACGCACCCACCCCCATCTGTGTGGCCCCGGCACACACCCTTCCCTCTTGAAACCATCCACCCACCCCTTCCCTGTTGCCCCCACCCACCCACCCATCCACAAACCCAGCCTCTTACCTGTTGCCCCCACCCAACCACACATCCGCTTCCCTGTTGCCCCCACCCAACCACCCACCAACTTCCCTGTTAATCCCACCCACCTACCCACGCACTACCCTGTTGCCCCCACCCACTCACCACCTTCGATTTTGTCCCAACCTACCCACCCCCGTCACTGTGGCCCTCACTCACACCCTTCCCACTTGCCCACACGGCCCCACCCACCTATTCCCTGTTGCCCCAAACCACCCACAAACCCAGCCACTTCCCTGTTGCCCCCACCCACCCACTTCCCTGTTGCCACCAACCACCTACCCACCCACTTCCTTTTGCCCCCACCCACTGACCCACCCACTGCCTTCCCTGTTGCCCCCATTGACCCACCAACCCAATTCCCTGTTGCCCCCACTCTCCCCCTTTTTCAAGTCGCCCCCACCATCCCACCTCCTTCCCTTTCGCCCCAACCGACCCACCAGCTTCCCTGTTGCCCCCATCCACCCACCGCCTTCCCAGTTGCCACCACGCACCCACATCCACTTCCCGGTTGCCCCCAAACACCCATCCGCACAACCCCTTCCCTGTTGCCCCCACCCATCCCCTTTCCTGTTGCTCCCACCCACATACCCATCACCTTCCCTGGTGCCCCCAACCACCTACCCACCCCCTTCCCTTTTGCCTCCACACACCGACCCAACCACCCCCTTAATTGTTACCCCTACCAACCCAGCCACTTCCCTGTTGGCCCCACCCTCCCCCTTTCCCTGTCGCCCCCAACCACCCACCCCCTTCCATGTCAACCACACCCATCCACCTAACCATTTCTGTGTTACCCCCGACCCCCTTCCCTGTCACCACCACCCACCAACATCACCTTTCCAGTTGCCCCCACCCACTCATCCACACACCCACTTCTCTGTTGCCCCCCCACCCACCCACTCCCTTCTCTGTTGCCCGCACCCACCTAACCACCCCCATTCCTGTGGCCCCCACATACACCCTTCCCTCTTGCCCATTCCCACCAACCCATCCCCTTCCCTGTTTCACCCTCCCTCTCACTCACCCACTTTCCTGTTGCCCCCAACCACCTACCCACCCACTTCCCTGTTGCCCCCACAAACCAACCCACCCACCCCCTTCCCTGTCTCCCCCACCAACCGACCCACTTCCCAGTTGCCCCCACCCTCCCCCCTTTCCGGTCACCCCCACACACCCATCCGCACACCCACTTCCCTGTTGCCCCAACCCACCCCCTTCCCTGTCGACGACACCCACCCACCTAACCACTTCTGTGTCACCCCCACCCCCTTCCCTGTCACCCCCCACCCACCATCATCACCTTTCTGGTTGCCCCAACCCACCCATCTGCACACCCCCTACCCTTTTGCCCCCACACACCCAACCACCCCCTTCCCTGTTGCCCCCTCCCACCCACCCACCCCCTTCCCTGTTGCCCCCTCCCACCCACGCACCCCCTTCCCTGTTGCCCCAACCCACCCATGTACCACCTTCCCTGTTGCCCACACCCACCTAACCACCCCCATTCCTGTAGCCCCCACACACACCCTTCTCTCTTGCCCACTCCCACCAACCCACCCCCTTCCCTGTTTCACCATCCCACACACTCACCCCCTTCCCTGTTGCCCCCAACCACCTACCCACCCACATCCCAGTTGCCCCCAACCACTGACCCAACCCCTTCCCTGTTGCCCCCCACCCACCGACCCACCCCCTTCCCTGTTGCCCCCCACACACTGACTCACCCACCCTCTTCCCTGTTCCCCCCACTGACCCACCCACTTCCCTGTTGCCCCCATCTTCCCCCCTTTCCCTGACACCCCCACTTCCCTGTTGCCCCCACCCACCCATGCACCCCTTCCCTGTTGCCCACACCCACATAACCACCCCCATTCCTGTGGCCCCCACACACACCCTTCTCTCTTGCCCACTCCCACCCACCTTCCACCTTCCCTGTTGCCCGCTCCCACCCACCAACCCACTTCCCTGTTGCCCCCACCCTCCCCACTTTCCCTGTTGCCCCCACTTCCCTGTTGCCCCCACCCACCCACACACCCCTTCCCTGTTGCCCACACCCACATAACCACCCCTGTCTCTGTGGCCCCCACACACACCCTTCCCTCTTGACACCATCCACCCACCCCTTCCCTGTTGCCCCCACCCACCCACCCACAAACCCAGCCACTTCCCTGTTGCCCCCACCCACCCACCCCCTTACCTGTTGCCCCCACTTAACCACAAACCCACTTCTCAGTTGCTCCCACCCAACCATGCACACACTTCCCTGTTGCCCCCACCCACCTACCCACCCACTTCCCTGTTGACCTCACACACTCATCACCTTCCCTGTTGCCCCCAACCAACCACACACCCCTTTCTTGTTGCCCGCACCCACTCACCACCTTCGCTTTTGCTCCCACTCCCCCATCCACCTATTCCTTGTTCCCCACACCCACACACAAACCCAGCCACTTCCCTGTTGCCCCCACCCACCCACTTCCCTGTTGCCACCAACCACCTACCCACCCATTTCCTTGTGCCCCCACCCACTGACCCACCCACCCCCTTCCCTGTTGCCCCATTGACCCACCAACCCAATTCCCTGTTGCCCCCACTCTCCCCCTTTTTCAAGTCACCCCCACCATCCCACCTCCTTCCCTTTTGCCCCAACCCACCCACCAGCTTCCCTGTTGCCCCCACCCACCCACCTTCTTCCCAGTTGCCCCCACGCACCCACATCCACTTCCCGGTTGCCCCCAAACACCCATCCGCACAACCCCTTCCTTGTTGCCCCCACCCATCCCCTTTCCTGTTGCCCCCACCCACATACCCATTACCTTCCCTGGTGCCCCCAACCACCTACCCACCCCCTTCCCTGTTGCCTCCACACACCGACCCAACCACCCCCTTAATTGTTACCCCTACCAACCCACCCACTTCCCTGTTGGCCCCTCCCTCCCCCTTTCCCTGTCACCCCCAACCACCCACCCCCTTCCATGTCGACCACACCCATCCACCTAATCATTTCTGTGTCACCCCCACCCCCTTCCCTGTCACCACCACCCACCAACATCACCTTTCTGGTTGCCCCCACCCACCCATCCACACACCCACTTCTCTGTTGCCCCCACCCACCCACTTCCCTGTTGACCCCACCCACCAATGCATCCCCTTCCCTGATGCCACCATGTGCCCACACACCCTACACAGTTGCCTCCACCCACACCATTCCCTCTTGCCCACACACCCCCACCCACCTATTCCCTGTTGCCCCCACCCACCCACAAACCCAGCCACTTTCCTGTTGCCAACAACCACCTACCCACCCACGTCCTGTAGCCCCCACCCACCGACCCACCCCCTTCCCTGTTGCCACAGCACACCGACCCACCCACCCTCCCTTTTCCCTGTTTCCCCCACCGACCCACCCACCCACTTCCATGTTGCCCCCACCCTCTCCCCTTTCCCAGTCGTCCCCACTAATCCACCTCCTTCCCTTTCACACCCACTGACCCACCCCCCTTCCCTGTCACCCCAACCCACCCACCCCCTTCCCGCTTACCCCCTCCCACCCACTTCCCCTTTCTGGTTGCCACCACCCACCCATCCGCACAACCCCTTTCCTGTTGCCCCCACCCTCATAGCCACCCCCTTCCCTGTCGCCCACTCCCACCCACCTAACCACTTCTGTGTCACCCCCACTCCCTTCCCTGGTACCCTCACCCACCTACATCCCCTTTCCGGTTGCCCCCACCCACCCATCCGCACACCCCCTTCGCTGTTGCTCCCCACCCACCACCTTCGCTGTTGCCCCCACCCACCCAATAACTTCCCTGTGGCCCTCAAACACCCAACACCATCCCTGTTGCTCCCAGCCACCCACTCCCTTCTGTTACCCCCCACACACACACACCCTCTTCGCTGTTGCCCCCACCCACTTCCCTGTCACACCCACCCACACACATCCCCTTCCCTGATGCCCCCAGCCTCCCACTCACCCACACACCCCCTTCCCTGATGCCCCCACACACCCACCCAACACCTTCCCTGCTGCCGCCACCCACCCAACCCCTTCGCTGTTGCCCCCACCTGCCTAACACCTTCCCTGTGGCCTCCAACCACCCACACCCTTCCCTGTTTCCCCCACCCACCCATCTAACCCCACTAACCATCTTGCCCTCCCCCACCCATCCACTCCTTCCCTGTTGCCCCCAACCACCCAACAACACCCTTCCCTGTGGCCCCCGCCCACCCACCCACCTCCTTCCCTGTTTTCCCCACCCACTTGCCTGTTGCCCCAGCCACCAACCCAGCCCCTTCCTTGCTGCCCCCACCCACCCATCTCCTTCCCTGTTGCCGCAAACCACCCACCTACCCCGTTCCCTGTTGACCCCACTCACCAACTGACCCCATTCCCTGATGCCCCACACACTTACCTGTTGCCCCCACCCACTCACCCACCTCCTTCCCTGTTGCCCCAACCAACCCCCACCCTCTTCCTAGTTGCCCACACTCACCCACACACCAACACACTTCCCTGTTGCCCCCACACGCCCACCCATTCCATGTTGACCACTCCCACCCACACACCCTCTACATTGTTGTCCCCACCCAACAACCCCATTCTCTGTTGCCACCCACACACCAACCACTATCCCTGTTGCCCCCTTCCCTGTTGCCCCCACCCACCCTCACACCAACCCACTTCCCTGTCAACCCATCCACCCACATCCCCTTTCCGGTTGCCCCCACCCACCCATCCAAACTCCCCCTTCCTTGTTGCCCGCACCTACCCAGCAACCACCTACCCTGTTGCCCCCACCCAACCAGCCAAACACTTCCCTGTTGCCTCCACCCACCCACACACCCCCTTCCCTGTTGCCCACACCCAGCTAGCCACCCCCATTCCTGTGGCCTCCCCACACACCCCTCCCTCTTGCCCCCTCCCACACACCCACCTCATTCTCTGTTTCACCCTCCTACCCACTCACCACCTTCTCTGTGGCCCCCACCCTCCACCTTCCCTGTTGACCCACCCACCCACCCACCCCTTCCCTGTTGCCCCCAACCACCAACAAACCCAGCCACTTCCCTGTTACCCCCCACCCACCCGCTCCCTTCCCTCTCGCCCCCAACCCACCTACCCACCCACTTCCCTGTTGCCCCAACAACTCATCAACTTCCCTGTTGCCCCCAACTAGCCCCTACCCCTTCCCTGTTGCCCCCACCCACTCACCACCTTCGCTTTTGCCCCCACCCAACCACCACCGTCTCTGTGGCCCTCACCCACACCCTTCCCTCTTGCCCACACCGACCCACCCACCCCTTCCCTGTTTCATCACCTTTCCTGTTGTCCCCAACCACCCACATCCCCTTACAGGTTGCCCCTAAACACCCATCCGCACACCCCCTTCCCTGTTGCCCCCACCCACCCCCTTTTCTGTTGCCTCCACCCACACACACACCCTCTTCCCTGTTGCCCCCAACCACCTACCCACCCACTTCCCTGTTGCCCCCACCCACCAACCCACTGCCTTCCCTGTTGCCCCCACACACCGACCCACCCACCCCCTTCCCTGTTTCCCCCACTGACCCACCCACTTCCCTCTTGCCCCCACCCTCCCCCCTTTCCTTGTCGCTCTCACCCACCCACCCCCTTCCCTGTCGACCTCACCCACCCACCTAACCACTTCCATGTCACCCCCACCCCCTTCCATGTCACCCCCACCCACCCCCATCCCATTTCCGGTTGCCCCCACCCACCCAACCATCCATCCATTTCCCTGTTGCCCCGACCCACCCATGCACCCTCTTCCCTGTTGCCTAAAACCACCTAACCCCCCCATTTCTGTGGGCTCCACACAGACCCTTCCCTCTTACCCACTCCCACCAAACCACCACTTCCCTGTTTCACACTCGCACCCACTCAACCCCTTCCCTGTTGCCCCCACCCACACACCCACCCCCATCTCTGTGGCCTCCACACGTACCCTTCCCTCTTGACATCACCCACCCACCCACCCCTTCTCTGTTGCCCCCAACCACCCACCCACAAACCCAGCCACTTCCCTGTTGCCCCCACCCATCCACCCTCTTCTCTGTTGCCTCCACCCACCTACCCACCCACTTCCCTGTTGCCCCCTCACATTCATCACCTTCCCTGTTACCCCCAACCAACCACACACCCCTTCCCTGTTGCCCGCACCCACACACCAGCTTCGCTTTTGCCCCCACCCACCCACCCCCGTCTCTGTGGCCCCCACCCACTCCCTTCCCCCTTGCCCACACACCCCCACCCACCTATACCTTGTTGCCCACACCCACACAGAAACCCAGCCACTTCCCTGTTGCCCCCACCCATCCACCCACTTCCCTGTTGCCCCAACCACCTACCCACACAGTTCTCTGTTGCCTTCACCCAATGACACACCCCCTTCCCTGTTGCCACAGCACACTGACTCACCCACCCCTTTCCCTGTATCCCCCACCCTCCCCCCACTTTCCCAGTTGCCCCCACCAACCCACCTCCTTCCCTATTGCCCCCACCCACCCACCCCCTTCCCTGTCGCCCCCACCCACCCACCCTCTTCCCTGTTGCCCCCACCCACTCACATCCCCTTCCTGGTTGCCCCCACCCATCCACCCGCACACCCCCTTTCCTGTTGCCCACACCCACCCAATTTCCTGTTGCCCCCACCCACACAGCTACCCACTTCCCTGTTGCCCCAACCCTCCCTCCATTCCCTGTTGACCTCACCCACCCACCTAACCACTTCCGTGTCACCTCCACCCCCTTCCCTGTCACCTCCACCCAACCGCATCCCCTTTCTGGTTGCCCCCACCCACCCAACCACCCAGCCACTTCCCTGTTGCCTTGATCCACCCATGCACCCCCTTCCCTGTTGCCCACACCCACCTAACCACCCCCATTCCTGTGGCCCCCACACAGACCCTTCCCTCTTGCCCACTCCCACCAAACCACCCCTTCCCTGTTTCACCATCCCACCAACTCAACCCCTTCCCTGTTGCCCCCACCGACCCACCCACCCACTTCCATGTTGCGCCCACCCTCCACCCCCTTTCCCAGTCGCCCCCACAACCCACCTCCTTCCCTTTCGCCCCCCCCACCGACCCACCCCCTTCCCTGTCACCCCCACCCACCCACGCCCTTCCCAGTTGCCCCCACCCACCCTCATCCCCTTCCCAGTTGCCCCCACTCACCTACCCAAGCACTCCCTGTTGCCCCCACACACTGACCCACCCATGCCCTTCCCTGTTACCCCCACCCTGCCTCCTTTCCCTGTCACCCCCATGCACCCACCCCCTTCCCTGTCGTCCCCCCACCCTTTTAACTACTTCCATGTCACCCCCACCCCCTTCCCTGTCACCCTCAACAACCCACCCACTTCCCTGTTGCCCCCACCCCCTTCCCAGTCACCCCACACATGCACATCCCTTTTCCGGTTGCCCCCATGCACCCATCCACAAACCCCCGTCCCTGTTGGCCCCCAACCAACTTCTTTGCTGTTGCCCCCCACCCACCCAACACCTTCCCTGTTGCCCCCACCCACCCAACACCATCCCTGTTGCCCCTACGCATCCCACCACACCACCACCCACTCCCATTTCTGTGGTGGCAACACACACCCTTCCCTCTTGACCCCTCCCTCCCACCCACCCCCTTCCCTGTTTCCCCCTCCCAACCACTCACTACCTTCCCTGTTGCCTCCACCCATGTACCCACCCCCATCTCTGTGGCCCCCTCCCACCCCCATCCCTCTTGACCACACCCACCCACCCATCCCTACCCTGTTGCCCCCACCCACTCACAACCTTCACTTTTGCTCCCACCCACCGCCGTCTCTGTGGCTCCCACCCACCACCTTCACTCTTGCCCCCAACCCCCCCCACCCACCCCTTCTCTGTTGCCCCACCCACCCACCAACACAGCCACTTCACTGTTGCCCCCACCCACCTACCCACTTCCCTGTTACCCCCAAACGCCTACCCACCCACTTCCCTATTGCCCCCACCCACTGACCCACACCCTTCCCTGTTTCCCTTCCACTCCAATCCACCCAGCCCCTTCTCTGTTGCCCCACCCACCCACCCACCCACTTCCATGACACCTCCACCCTCTTCCCGGTTCCCCCACCAACCCATCCACACACCACCTTCCCTGTTGCCCCACACACCCCCTTCTCCGTTGCTCCCACCCACATACTCAGCCCCTTCCCTGATGCTCCCACCCTCCCACTCAACCACAAATCTCATCCCCTGTTGCCCCCAACCACCCATCCCCTTCCCTGTTGCCCCACCCACCCACCCAACCCCTTCCCTGTTGCCACCATCCACCCACCCCCTTCCCTGCTGCCCCCACCCACCCAACCCCTTCGCTGTTGCCCCCACCTACCCAACACCTTCCCTGAGGTCTCCATCCACCCACCCCCTTCCCTGTTGCCCCCACTCACAAAACCACACCCCCTAACCATCTTGCCCCATTCCATCCACCCACTCCTTCCCTGTTGCCACCAACCACCCACCCACACCCTCCCTTGTTGCCCCTGCCCACCCACCCACCTCCTTCCCTGTTGCCCCCAACCACTTGCCTGTTGCCCCCAGCCACCAACCCACCCCTTCCCTGTTGCCCTCAGCCACCCACCCACCTCCTTCCCTGTGCCCCAAACCACCCACCTACCCCCTTCTCTGTTGCCCCCACCCACCCACATACCACCTACCATGTTGCCCCCATCCACCAACAGACCCCCTTCCCTCTTGCCCCACCCACTTACCTGTTGCCCCCTGCCTCCCACCCACCCCCTTCCCTGTTGCCCCCACCCACCCACCGACACACCTCGTTTCCTGTTGCCCCAACCCACCCACCTACCCCCTTCCTAGTTGCCCACACTCACCCACACACCAACACACTTCCATGTTGACCCCTCCCACCCACCCCATTCTCTGTTGCCCCCCAGACACCCACCACTATCACTGTTGCCCCCTCCCACCCACCCCCTTCCCTGTTGCCCCCTCCCACCCACCCCCTTCCCTTTTGCCCCCACCCTCCCCCATTTCCCTGTCGCTCCACCCACCAACCCCCTTCCCTGTCACCCCCACCCAGCCACCTAACCACTTCCCTGTCACCCCCACCCCCTTACCTGTCACCCTCACCCACCCACATCCCATTTCTGGTTGCTCCCACACACCCATCCGCACACCCCCTTCCCTGTTGCCCCCATTCACCAATGTTCCTGCTGCCCCCACCCACACCCTTCACTGTTGCCCCCACCCACCAACTCATCCCCTTCCCTGATGCCACCACCCGCCCACCTACTCACACACCCCCTACCATATTGCCCCACCCACCCCCTTCCCTGTTGCCCCCACCCACCCACCCAACCCCTTTCCTGTTGCTCCCTCCCAACAAGACCCTTCCCTGTTGCCCCCACCCACCCACCCCGTTTGCTGTTGCCCCCACCTACCCAGAACCTTCTCTGTGGCCCCCACCCACCCACACCCAATAAAAATGTTGCCCCCTCCCACCCACCCACCCCGTTTGCTGTTGCCCCTAACCAACACCCAAACACTTCCCTTTTGCCCCCACCCACCAACACTGCCTTCCCTGTTGCCCCCACACACTTGCCTATTGCCCCGAGCCACCCACCCACCTCCTTCCAAGTTGGCCCCACCTATCCCCTTCCCTGTTGCCCCCACCCACCCACCCAACCCCTTTCCTGGTGCTCCCTCCCAAACACACCCTTCCCTGTTGCTCCCACCCACCCACCCCCTTCGCTGATGCCCCAACATACCCAACAGCTCTCTGTGGCCCCCAGCCACCCATTTCCTTCTCTGTAGCCCCCTCCCACCAACCCACCACATCCCTGTTGCCCCTAACCACCCAGCCACACCCTTCCCTCTTGCCCCCACCCACCCACACACCCCCCTTCCCTGTTGCCCACACCCACTGCTTCCCTGTTGCCCCCACCCACCCATCACATCCCCTATGCCCCCACCCATCCCCTTCCCTGTTGCCCCACACACCCACCCCCTTCCCTGTTGCCCCCTTCTCCCCACCCACCCCTTCCCTGTTGCGCCAACCCACTCACCGCCTTCCCTGTTGCCCCCACCCCCCCGTCTCTGTGGCCACCACCCACCCGCTTCCCTCTTGAACCCACCCACTCACCCACCCCTTCCCTGTTGCACCCACCTGCCCACACACCCATCCACTTCCCTGTTACCCCCACCCACCCACACACCCTCTACATTGTGGTCCCCACCCACCCACCCCTTCTCTGTTGCACTCCCCACATACCCACCCACTGCCCTGTTGCCCCCAACCTCCCACCCCCTTCCCTGTTGCCCCCACCCAGCACCACCTTCCCTGTTGCCCCCACCCAACCACCCACAAACTTCCCTGTTGACCCCACCAACCCACCCATCCCCTTCTTTGTCGCCCCCACCATCCATGTTGCCCCCACCCATCCACCCGCTTCCCTGTCACCTCCACACACCAACCCACTTCACTGTCACCCACACCCACCCACCCCCTTTCCTCTCCCCTCCCACCCACACACCCCTTCCCTGTTGCCCCTAACCACCCAACCACACACTTCTGTTTTGCCCCCACCCACCCACACCCCTTTCCCTGTTGCCCCCACCCAACAACACACTCCCTACCCTGTTGCCCCCACCCACTTGCCTGTTGCCCCCAGCCACCCACCCAACTCCTTCTCTGTTGGCCCCACCCACCCACCCACCCAACCCCTTTCCTGGTTCTCCCTCCCAACCACACCCTTCCCTGTTGCCCCCACCCACCCACCACCTTTGCTGATGCCCCAACATACCCAACACCTTCTCCATGGTCACCATCCACCCACCCCATTCTCTGTAGCCCCCACCCACTAACAATTTTGCCCCCTCCCACCCATCCACCACTTCCCTGTTGCTGCCGCCCATCCACACACCCACTTCCCTGTTGCCCCCACCCACATGCCTGTTGCCCCCAGCCACCCACCCAAACCCTTCTCTGTTGCCCCCCCCCTCCCACCCACACACCTCCTTCCCTGTTGCCCCCACCAACCCACAACCATCTCTGTGGCCACCACCCACCCCCTTCCCTCTTGAACCCACCTACCCACCTACCCCTTCCATGTTGCCCCCCACCAACCCTCACATTCAGCCACTTCACAGTTGTCCCACCAACATACCCCCTTCCCTGTTGCCCCACCACCTTCCCAGTTGTCCCCACCCACTCACCCACCTCCTTCTCTGTTGCCCCAACCCACTTACTTACCCCCTTCTTAGTTGCCCCCACTCACCCACCAACCAACACACTTCCCTGTTGCCCCCACTCACCACCCCATTCCCTGTTGCCCCCCTCACACACACCCACCCCCTTCCATGTTGACCCTTCCCACACATCCAGCCAATTCCCTGTTGCCCCCACCCACCCCCTTCCCTGTTGCCCCCACACACCCCCTTCCCTGTTGCCCCCACCCACCCACACAACCCCTTTCATGTTGCCCCCACACAACCACACACTTCCCTGCTGCCCCAACCCACCGACTGCCTTCACTAGAGCCCCACCTACCCAACACCTAAGTGTGGCCTCCCTCCACTCACCCCCTTCCCTGTTACCACCAACCACCCACCCACACACTTCCCTGTGGTCCACGCTCACCCACCCACCTCCTTCTGTGTTGCCCCCACCCACTTGCCTGTTGCCCCCACCCACTCACCTCCTTCCCTGTTGCCCCCACCCACTGAACCACACCCACTATCCATCTTGCCCCCTCCCACCCACCCATACCCTTCCCTGTTGCCCTCACCCACCCACATACCCCCTTCCCTGTTGCCCCCACCCACCAACAGACCCACTTCCCTGTTGTCCCCACCCACATGCCTGTTGTCCCCAACCACCCACCCACCCCTTCCCTGTTGCACCCCCCACCCACACACCTCCTTCCCTGATGCCCCAACCCACCCACCTAGCCCCTTCCTAGTTGCCCCCAGTCACCCACCCACTCACTTCCCTGCTGCCCCCACCCACCCCTTCCCTGTTGCCCAAACCCACCCACCCCCGTCTCTGTGGCCACCACCCATCCCCTTCCCTCCTGAACCCACCCACTCATCCATCCTTTCCCTGTTGCCCCCACCCACCCACACACCCTCTTCATTGTTGCCCCCTCGCACCCACCCCTTCTCTGTTGCCCCACCCACCCACCCTCTTCCCTGTTGCCCCCACCAAACAACCCACCCACCCCCTTCCCTGTTGCACCCACAGATGCACCCACTTCACTGTTGCCCCAAGCCACCCACCCCCCTTCCTTGTCGCACCAACCATCTGTGTCACCCCCACCCCCCAACCCATTTCACTGTCACCCACAACCACCCACCCCCTTTCCTCTACCCCGCCACCCACTCACCACCTTCCCTGTTGCCCCCACCCATGTACCCACTCCCGTCTCTGTGGCCCCCACCCACCCCCTTCCCTCTTGACCACACCCACACACCCATTCCTTCCCTGTTGCCCCCACCCACTCACAACCTTCGCTTGTGCCCCCACCCACCCCGTCTCTGTGGCCCCCACCCACCCTTTCTCTGTTACGCCCACCCACCCACAAACCCAGCCACTTCACTTTTGTCCCCACCCACCCACCCCCTTCCCTGTTTCCCCCACTGACCCACCCACCCACTTCCCTGTTGTCCCGACCCTCCCCCCTTTCCCTGTCACCCCCACCCAACCACCCCTTTCCCTTTCATCCCCACACACCTACCCACCCAACAACTTCCCTGTTGGCCCCACCCACCCTCTTCCATGTTGCCTCCACCCACACACACAACCCCTTTCATGTTGCCCCCACACAACCACGCCCTTCCCTGCTGCTCCAACCCACTGACCACCTTCGCTGTTGCCCCCAACTACCCAGCACCTAAGTGAGGCTTCCATCCACCCACCCCCGTCCCTGTTACCACCAACCACCCACCCACACCCTTCCCTGTGGTCCCCGCCCACCCACCCACCTCCTTCTGTGTTGCCGCCACCCACTTGCCTGTTGCCCCCACCCAACCACTCACCTCCTTCCCTGTTGCCCCAAACCACCCACCTACCCCCTTCCCTGTTGCCCCCACCCACCAAACCACACCCACTATCCATCTTGCCCCCTCCCACCCACTCACATCCTTCCCTGTTGCCCTCACCCACCCACATACCCCCTTCCCTGTTGCCCCACCACCTTCCCAGTTGTCCCCACCCACTGACCCACCGCCTTCACTGTTGCCCCCACTCACTCACCAACCAACACACTTCCCTGTTGCCCCCACTCACCACCCCATTCCCTGTTGCCCCCTCACACACACCCACCCCCTTCCATGTTGACCCTTCCCACACATCCAACCAATTCCCTGTTGCCCCCACCCACCCCCTTCCCTGTTGCCCCCACCCACCCCCCTTCCCTGTTGCCCCCACCCACCCACACAACCCCTTTCGTGTTGTCCCCACACAACCACACACTTCCCTGCTGCCCCAACCCACTGACCGCCTTCGCTGTTGCCCCCCACCTACCCAACACCTAAGTGCGGCCTCCATCCACTCAACCCCTTCCCTGTTACCACCAACCACCCACCCACACACTTCCCTGTGTCCCCGCCCATCCAACCACCTCCTTCTGTGTTGCTACCACCCACTTGCCTGTTGCCCCCAGCCACCCACCCACCCCCTTCCCTGTTGCGCCCCCCACCCACAAACCTCCTTCCCTGATGCCCTCACTCACCCACATTCCCCGTTCCCTGTTGCCCCCATCCACCAAAGGACCCACTTCCCTGTTGCCCCCACCCACATGCATGTTGCCCCCAGCCACCCACCCACCACCTTCCCTGTTGCACCCCACACCCACACAGCTCCTTCCCTGATGCCCCAACCCACCCACCTACTCCCTTCCTAGTTGCCCCCAGTCACCCACCCACCCACCCACTTCCCTGCTGCCCCCACCCACCCCTTCCCTGTTGCCCAAACCCACCCACCCCCGTCTCTGTGGCCACCACCCATCCCCTTCCCTCTTGAACCCACCCACTCACCCACTCTTTCCTTGTTGCCCCCACCCACCCACACACCTTCTTCATTGTTGCCCCCTCCCACCCACCCCTTCTCTGTTGCCCCACCCACCCACCCTCTTCCCTGTTGCCCCCACTAAATGACCCACCCACCCCCTTCCCTGTTGCCCCCCCAGATGCACACAACCATTTCACTGTTGCCCCCAGCCTCCCACCCCCCTTCCTTGTCGCCCCCACCATCCGTGTCACCCCCACCCCCCAACCCACTTCACTGTCACCCACAACCACACACAACCTTTCCTCTACCCCCCCACCCACTCACCACCTTCCCTGTTGCCCCCACCCATGTACCCACTCCCGTCTCTGTGGCCCCCACCCATCCCCTTCCCTCTTGACCACACCTACACACCCATTCCTTCCCTGTTGCCCCCAGCCACTCACAACCTTCACTTTTGCCCCCATGCACCCGCCGTCTCTGTGGCCCCCACCCACCCCTTCTCTGTTACCCCCACCCACCCACAAACCCAGCCACTTCACTTTTGTCCACATCCACCCACCCCCTTCCCTGTTTTCCCCACTGACCCACCCACCCACTTCCCTGTTGTCCCGACCCTCCCCCCTTTCCCTGTCACCCCACCCAACCACCCCTTTCCCTGTCATCCCCACGCACCTACCCACCCAACCACTTCCCTGTTGTCCCGACCCTCCCCCCTTTCCCTGTCACCCCCACCCAACCATCCCTTTCCCTGTCATCTCCACACATACCCACCCAACCACTTCCCTGTTGTCCCAACCCTCCCCCCTTTACCTGTCACCCCCAACCACCCACCGCCCTCCCTGTTGCCACAACCCACCCACCCACTTCCCTGTCGACCCAACCCCCTACCCTGTCACCCCCCACCCACCCAGCCAACCCCTTTTGTTTTGCCCCCACACAACCTCCCCCTTCCCTGTTGCCTCCACCCACCTACCCACTTCGCGTTGCCCTCACCTACCCAACACCTTCTCTGTGGTCCCCACCCACCCACATCCCCTTCCCAGTTGCTCCCACGCACCCATCTGCACAGCCCCTTCCCTGTTGCCCCCACCCAAACAACCACTCCCTTCCCTGTTGCCCCCACCCAAATAGCCACCCCCTTCCCTGTTGCCGCCACCCAAACAGCCACCCCCTTCCCTGTTGCCCCCACCCACCCATTCGCACAATCCCTTCCCTGTTGCCCCCACCCAAACAGCCACCCCCTTCCCTGTTGCTCCCACCTACCAACCCAACCCCCATCCCTGATGCCCCCACCCTCACACCCACCAACACAACCCCTTCCCTGTTGCACCCACCCACCCCCTTCCCTGTTGCGCCCACCCACCCACCCAACCACTTTCGTGTTGCCCCCACACACCCCCTTCGCTGTTGCCTCCACCTACCCAACACCTTCCCTGCAGCCTCCATCCACACACCCCCATCCCTGTTGCGCCCACCCACCCCCACTAACAATCTTGCCACCTCCCACCCAGCCATGCCTTCCCTGTTGCCCCCAACCACCCACCCACACCCTTCCCTGTGGCCCCCGCCCACCCACCCACCCCCTTCCCTGTTGCCCCCACCAAACCACCAACATCTCTGTGGCCACCACCCACCCCCTTCCCTCTTGAACTCACCTACCCACCTACCCCTTCCCTATTGCCCACACCCACCCTCACACTCAGCCACTTCCCAGTTGCCTCATGCACATACCCCCATCCCTGTTGCCCCACCACCTTCCCTGTTGTCCCCACCCACCCACCCACCTCCTTCCCTGTTGCCCCACCCCTCTCACCTATCCCCTTCATATTTGCCCCCACTTACCCACCAACCAACACACTTCCCTGTTGCCCCCACTCACCACCCCATTCCCTGTTGCCCCCTCACACACACACCCATCCCCTTCCATGTTGACCCTTCACACACATCCAACCACTTCCCTGTTGCCCCCACTCACCCCCTTCCATGTTGCCCCCACCCACCCAAACAACCCCTTTCATGTTGCCCCCACACAACCACCCCCTTCCCTGCTGCCCCAACCCACCGACCACCTTCGCTGTTGCCCCCACCTACCCAACACCTAAGTGCGGCCTCCATTCACCCACCCCCGTCCCTGTTACCACCAACCACCCACCCAAACCCTACCCTGTGGTCCCCACCAACCTACCCACCTCCTTCTGTGTTGCCCCCACCCACTTGCCTGTTGCCGCCACCTACCTACTCACCTCCTTCCCTGTTACACCAAACAACCCACCTACCCCCTTCCCTGTTGCCCCCACCTACTGAACCACCCCCACTATCCATCTTGCCCCCTCCCACACACCCACACCCTTCCCTGTTGCCCCCACCCACCAACAGACCCCCTTCCCTGTTGCCCTACCCACTTGCCAGTTGCCCCCAGCCTCCCACACACCCCATCCCTTTTACCCCCACCCACCCACACACCTCCTTGCCTGTTGCCCCAACCCACCCACCTAACCCTTCCTAGTTGCCCCCACTCACCCACCCATCAACACACTTCCCTGTTGCCCCCACACACCTCCCCATTCCCTGTTGCCCCCTCCCAACCACCCACCTCCTTCCATGTTGACCCTTCCCACACATCTAACCACTTCCCTGTTGCCACCACCCACCCACTTCCCTGTTGCCCCAACAAACTCACCCCTTCCATGTTGCCCCCACCAAAACCCCCCCTCTCTGTGGCCACCACCCACCCCCTTCCCTCTTGAACTCACACACCCACCCACCCCTTCCCTGTTGCCCCCACCCACCCACACACCATCTACATTGTTGTCCCCACCCAACCATACCATTCTCTGTTGCCCCCCCATCCATCCAACACTATCCCTGTTGCCCCCACACACCCAACCCCTTCCAAGTTGCCCCCTCCCCCCACCCACACACTTCCCTGTTGCCACCACCCACCCACAAACCCATTTCCTTGTTGCCCCCACCCACCCCTTCCCTGTTGCCCCAACCCACTCACCAACTTCCCTGTTGCCCCCATACACCCAGCCACTTCCCTGTTGCCCCTACACACCCACACACCCTCTACATTGTTGCCACCACCCACCCACCACTTCCCTGTTGCCCCCTCACATACCCACTACGTTCCATGTTGCCCCAACCCACCCACCCACCTCCTTCCCTGTTGCCCCCTCCCAGTCACCCCCTTGTCTGTTGCCCCCCCCACCCACCCACCTCCTTCCGCGTGGCCCCCACCCAACCACCCACAAACTTCTCTGTTTACCGCAACCACCCCCACACCCCCTTCCTTGTTGCCCACACCCACCTAACCACCCTCTTCCCTGTTGCCCCCACCCACGAACACACCACATCCTTCCCTGTTGCCCCCACTGATGGACCCAACCACTTCACTGCTGCCCTCAGCCACCCACCCTTGTCACCCCCACCATCCGTGATGCCCCCACCCCTCCAACCCCTTCCATGTCACCCCCAACCACCCAACGCCTTCCATGTCAACCCCACCCACCCACCCCCTTCCCTGGCACCCACAACCACCCATCCCCTTCCCTGTCAGCCCCACCCACCAACCCACTTCACTGTCACCCACACCCACCCACCCCCTTTCCTCTCCCCACCCACCACCTTCGCTGTTCCCCCCACCCACCCATCCACACACCCCCTTCCCTGTTACACCCACACACCCCCTTCCCTCTTGCCCCCACCCACGTACCCACCCCCATCTCTGTGGCCCTGACCCAACCCACGCACCCCTTCCCTGTTGTCCCCACCCACATACCCACCCCCGTCTCTGTGGCCCCCACCCACCCCCTTCCCTCTTGACCACACCCACACACCCATTCCTTCCCTGTTGTCCCCACCCACTCACAACCTTCATTTTTGCCACCACACAGCCCCCGTCTCTGTGGCCCCCACCCACCACCTTCCCTCTTGCCCCCAACCACCCCTTCTCTGTTGCCCACTCACCCACTCACCTCCTTCCCTGTTGCCCCCACCCACCAACCCACCCCCATCCCTGATGCCCCCATGCTTACACCCACCCACACACCCCCTTCCCTGTTGCCCCCACCCACCTCCTTCACTGTTGCCCCCACCCACCCCTTCCTTGTTGCCCCCACCCACCCACACAAACCCTTTCGTGTTGCCCCCACACAACCACACCCTTCCCTGCTGCCCCAACCCACCGACCGCCTTCGCTGTTGCCCCCACCTACCCAACACCTAGGTGCAGCCTCCATCCACCCATCCCCTTCCCTATTACCCCCAACCACCCACCCACACCCTTCCCAGTGGCCGCCGCCCACCCACCCACCTCCTTCTGTGTTGCCCCCACCCACTTGCCTGTTGCCCCCACCCACCCACCCACACCCTTCCCTGTTGCCCCAAACCACACACCTACCCCCTTCCCTGTTGCCCCCACTCACCAACAGACCCCCTTCCCTGTTGCCCTACCCACTTGCCAGTTGCCCCCAGCCTCCCACCCACCCCCATCCCTTTTACCCCCACCCACCCACACACCTCTTTCCTTGTTGCCCCAACACACCCACCTAACCCTTCCTCGTTGCCCCCACTCACCCACCCACCAACACACTTCCCTGTTGCCCCACCCACCTCCCCATTCCCTGTTGCCCCCTCCTAACCACCCACCCCCTTCCATGTTGACACTTCCCACACAAGCAACCACTTCCCTGTTGCCCCCACCCACCCCCCTCCCTGTTGCCCCAACAAACTCACCCCTTCCCTGTTGCCCCCACCGACCCCCCCTCTCTGTAGCCACCACCCACCCCCTCCCCTCTTGAACCCACCCACCCACCCACCCCTTCCCTGTTGCCTCCACCCACCCTCACACCCAGCCACTTCCCAGTTGCCCCCACCCACCCACATACCCTCTACATTGTTGTCTCCACCCAACCATACCATTCTCTGTTGCCCCCCCACCCATCCAATACTATCCCTGTTGCCCCCACACACCCAACCCCTTCCCTGTTGCCCCCTCCCCCCCACACACCCACATCCCCGTTGCCATCTCCCACCCACAAACCCACTTCCTTGTTGCCCCCACCTTCCCCTTCCCTGTTGCCTCAACCCACTCACTGCCTTCCCTGTTGCCCCCACACACCCAGCCACTTCCCTGTTGCCCCCACCCACCCACACACCCTCTACATGGTTGCCCCCACCCACCCATCCCTTCTCTCTTGCCCCCCCACATACCCGCCACCTTACATGTTGCCCCGACCCACCCACCCACCCCTTCCCTGTTGCCCCCTCCCACCCACCCACCCCCTTCCCTGTTGCCCCCTCCCAGTCACCCCCTTCTCTGTTGCACACCCACCCACCACCGTCCCTGTTGCCCCCCACCCAACCCCCAATAAACTTCCCTGTTGACACCACCCACCCACACACCCCCTTCTCTGTTGCCCACACCCACCTAACCACTCTCTTTCCTGTTCGCCCCACCCACCAACCCACCCACCCCCTTCCCTGTTGGCCCCACCGACGCACCCAACCACTTCACTGTTGGCCTCAGCCACCCACCCCCCTTCCTTTTTGCCCCCACCATCCATGACGACCCCACCCATCCAACACCTTCCGTGTCTCCCCCACCCACCCAACGCCTTCCCTGTCACCCCCCCCCCACCCACCCCATTCCCTGGCGCCCACACCCACCCACCCCCTTTCCTCTCCCCACCCACCACCTTCGCTGTTCCCCCCACCCATCCATCCACACACCCACTTCCCTGTTTACCCCCACACACACCATTCCCTCTTGCCCCCTCCCTCCCACCGACCCCCTTCCCTGTTTCCCCCTCCCACCCACTCATCACCTTCCCTGTTGCCCCCACACATGTACCCACCCCCGTCTCTGTGGCCCCCACCCACACCATACCCTCTTGACCACACCCACAAACCCATTCCTTCCCTGTTGCCCCCACCAACTCCCAACCTTCACTTTTGCCCCCACACACACCCCCATCTCTGTGGCCCCCACCCACCACCTTCCCTCTTCCCCCCATCCCCCCACCCAACCCCTTCTCTGTTGCCCATCCACCCATGCACCACCTTCCCTGTTGCCCCTACCCAACCACCCACAAACTTCCCTGGTGACCCCACACACCCCCTTCCCTGTTGCCCACACGCACCCACCCACCCCTTCCCTGCTGTCCCCACCCACTCACAACCTTCGCTTTCGCCCCCACCCACCCCCTCATCTCTGTGTCCCCCACCCATCACCTTCCCTCTTGCCCTCACCCCCCCACCCACCTCTTCTCTGTTGCCCCCACACACCCACAAACCCAGCCACTTCACATTTGCCCCCACCCACCCACTTCCCTGTTACCCCCAAACACCTACAAACACTCTTCCCTGTTGATGCCACACACCGACCCTCCCCCTTCCCTGTTGCCCACACACCGACCCAATCACCCCCTTCCCTGTTTCCCCCATCGACCCACCCACCCACTTCCCTGTTGCCCTCACCCACCCTCACACCCAGCCACTTCCCAGTTGCCCCCACCCACCCACACACCATCTACATTGTTGTCCCCACCCAATCATACCATTCTCTGTTGCCCCTCCACCCATCCAACACTATCCCTGTTGCCCCCACACACTCAACCCCTTCCCAGTTGCCCCCTTCCGGCAACCAACCACTTCCCTGTTGCCACCTCCCACCCACAAACCCACTTCCTTGTTGCCCCCTCCCACCCCTTCCCTGTTGCCCCAACCCACTCACCGCCTTCCCTGTTGCCCTCACACACCCAGCCACTTCCCTGTTGCCCCCACCCACCCACTCACCCTCTACATTGTTGCCCCCACCCACCCCTTCTCTGTTGCCCCCCACATACCCACCACCTTCCCTGTTGCCCCGACCCACCCACCCATGTCCTTCCCTGTGCCCCCTCCCCACCCACCCACCCCCTTTGCTGTTGCCCCCTCCCAGTCACCCCCTTCTCTGTTGCCCCCCCACATACCCACCACGTTCCCTGTTGCCCCGACCCACCCACCCACCCACCCCCTTCCCTGTTTCCCCCTCCCAGCCACCTCTTCTCTGTTGCACCCCACCCACCCACCCACCACCTTCCCTGTTGCCCCCACCCACCCCTTCTCTCTTGAACCCACCCCTTCCCTGTTGCCCCCACCCACCCACACACCTCCTTCCTTGTTGCCCGAAACCACCCACCTAGCCCTTCCTAGTTGCCTACACTCACCCACCCACAAACACAATTCCCTGTTGCCCCCACACACCCACCACATTCCCTGTTGCCCCCTCCCACCCACCCACCCACTTCCCTGTTGCTGCAACCCACTCACCCACTTCCATGTTGCCCCCAGTGACCCACCCCCATCTCTGTTGTCACCACCCACCCCCTTCTCTCTTGAACCCACCCACCCACATCCCCTTCCTGGTTGCCCCCACCCACCCATCCGCACACACGCTTTCCTGTTGCTCCCACCCACCCAGCCACTCCCTTCTCTGCAGCCCCCTCCCAGTCACCCTTTCTCTGTTGCCCCCCCCACCCACCCACCACCTTCCCTGTTGCCCCCACCCACCAACATACCCCCTTAACTGTTGCGCACACCCACCGAACCACCCTCTTCCTTCTTGCCCCCACCCACCGACCCACTCACCCACTTCCCTGTTGCCCCCAGCTACCCACCCCCCTTCTTTGTAGCCCCCACCTTCCGTGTCACCCCCACACACCCTCGCCCTTCCCTCTCCCCACACACTCACCCACCACCTTCGCTGTTCACCCCACCCAACCATCCACACACCCCCTTCCCTGTTGCCCCCACCCATCTCCTTCCCTTTTGCCCCCACCCACCCCCTTCCCTGTCACCCCAACGCACCCAACGCTTCCCTGTAAAAACCATCCACTCCCCCACACACACCCCTTCCTGTAGCCCCAACCCACCCCTTCCCTGTTGCCCCTACCCACCCACATACACCCTTCCCTGTTGCCCCCACCCACCAACAGACCCCCTTCCCTATTGCCCCACCCACTTGCCTGTTGCCCCCAGCCTCCCACCCACCCCTTTCCCTGTTGTCCACACCCACCCACCAACACACTTCCCTGTTGCCCCCACACACCATCCCATTCCCTGTTGCCCCCTCCCAGCCACCCACCCCTTCCATGTTGACCCTTCCCACACATCCAACCACTTCCCTGTTGCCCCCACTCACCCCCTTCCCTGTTGCCCCCACCGACCCACCCCTGTCTCTGTGGCCAGCACCCATCCCCTTCTCTCTTGAACCCAGCATCACACACACCCACATCCCTGTTGCCCCCCACCCACCCCCCACCTCCTTCCATGTTGCCCCAACCCACCCACACACCCCCTTAACAGTTGCCCACACCCACCTAACCACCCTCTTCCTTCTTGCCCCAACCCACTGACCCACCCACCCACTTCACTGTTGCCCCCGGCCACCCACCCCCCCCTTTCATTGTTGCCCCCACCTTCTGTGTCGTCCCCACACACCTACCCCCTTCTGTGCCGCCCTCACCCACGCACCCCTGCCCTGTCACCCCCACCCACCCATCCCCATCCCTGTCGCCCCCACCCATGCACCCCTTCCCAGTTGCCCCCACCCACTCCCTTCCCTTTGCTGCCCCCACCCATCCACTTCCCTGTTGCCCCCATGCACCCAACACTTCCCTGTAAACACCAGCCACTCCCCAACCCACACCCCTTCATGTAGCCCCCACACACACCCTTCCCTGTGGACCCGCCCACCCACCCACCTCCTTCCGTGTTGCCCACGCCCACTTGCTGGTTGCCCCCAGCCACCAACCCACCCACTTCCCTGTTGCCCCCAGCCAACCACCCACCCCTTTCCCTGTTGCCCACACCCACCCACCAACACACTTCCCTGTTGCCCCCACACACCACCCCATTCCTTGTTGCCCCCTCCCAGCCACTCACCCCCTTCCCTGTTGCCCCCACCGACCCACCCCCGTCTCTGTGGCCACCACCCACCCCTTCTCTCTTGAACCCACCTATCCACCCACATCCCTGTTGCCCCCACCCACCCACCCACATCATTCTGTGTTGCCCCAACCCACCCACATACCCCCTTCCTAGTTGCCCACACTCACCCACCCACCAATGCACTTCCCTGTTGCCCCCACACAGCCACCCCATTCCCTGTTGCCCCCTCCCACCTACCCACCAACTTCCCTGTTGTCCCTACTCACCCCCCTTCCATGTTGCCCCCACTGACCCACCCCCGTCTCTGTGGCCACCACCCACCCCCTTCTCTCTTGAACCCACCCCTTCCCTGTTGCCCCCACCCACCCACACACTCTCTACATTGTTGTTCCCACCCAACCACACCATTCTCTGTTGCCCCCGCACACACCCATCACTATCCCTGCTGCCCTGGCCCACCCACCACTTCCCTGCTGCCCCCTCCCACTCATCCCCTTCTCTGTTGCCCAACACCCACCCATCATCTTCCCTGTTGCCCTCACACAATCACCCACCACCTTCCCTGATGGCAAAACCCAATGACCCATTCACTTCCCTGTTGCCCCCACACATCCACACACCCCCTTCCCTGTTGGCCCCACCCACTGACCCACCCCTTTCCCTGTAGAACCCACAAACCTATCCACCCCCTTCCCTGTTGGCCCCACCCACTGACCCACCCACTTCCCTGTTGCTCCAACCCCCTCATCACCTTCCCTGTTGCACCCACCCACCCAACCCTTCTCTGTCGCCCCCACCCACCCACATAACCATTTCCGTGTCGCCACCACCCCCTTCAATGTCACCCACACCCACCCACTTCCCTGTCACTCTCATCCACCCACATTCCCTTCCCGCTTGCCCCCACTCACCCATCCGCACACACCCTTCTCTGTTGCCCCCAACTAACCAGCCATACCTTTCACTCTTGCCCCCTCCCAGTCAACCCCTTCTCTGTTGCCCCCACCACCCACCCTCCACCTTCACTGTTGGCCCCACCGACCAACCCACCCACCCACTTGCATGTTGCTCCCACTGATGCACCCACTTACTTCACTGATGCCCTCAACCACCCACCCCCCCTTCCTTGTCGCCCCCACCTTCTGTTTTGGCCCCACCCACCCACCACCTTCCGTGTTGCTCCCACCCATGATCACCCTTCCCTGTCGCCCCCACCAACCTGCTTGTTGCTCCCAGCCACCCACCCACCACCTTCCCTGTTGCCCCCACCCACCCACCCCTTTCCCTGTGGCCCCAACCTACCCAAAACCTCCCCGTCATCCCTGTCTCTGTTGCCCCCACCCACACACCACCTTCCTTGTTGCCCCCACCCAACCACCCACCCACTTCTCTCTTGAACCCAGCCTCTCACCCACCCACATCCCTTTGGCCCCCATCCACCCACCTCCTTCCGTGTTGCCCCAACCTACCCACCTACCCCCTTCCTATTTGCCCACACTCACCCACCCATCAACACTTCCCTGTTGCCCCCACACACACACCCCATTCCATGTTGCCCCCTCCCACCCACCCATGTCCTTCTATGTTGACTCCTCCCACCCACCCACCCATTTCCTTGTTGCCACCACCCACCCCCTTCCCTGTTGCTGCATCCCACTCACCCCCTTCTATGTTGCCCCCACTGATCCACACCCGTCTCTGTGGCCAACACCCATTTCCTTCTCTCTTGAACCCACCCCTTCCCTGATGCCCCCACCCACCCTCACACCCAGCCACTTCCCTGTTGCCCCCACCCACCCACACACTAACTACATTGTTGCCCCCACCAAACCACACCATTCCCTGTTGCCCTCGCACACACCCACCACTATCCCTGCTGGCCCCACCCACCCACCCCTTCCCTGTTGCCCCTCCCAAGGGGTTGGTTGGGTGGGTGCATGGGGGCAACAAGTTTGAGTGTGGTTGGGTGGTTGTGGGCAACAGGGATGGGGCGGGTGGGTGGGTGGGAGGGTGCAGATGGATAGTGGGTGTGCGTGGGTGGGTGGGGGCAACAAGGAAGGGGGTGGGGATGGCGACCACAGGGTGGGGGGGACTGGGAACGTGGGGAGGGTGAGGTCAACAGTGAAGTGGGTGGGTAGGTCTGTGGGAGCAACAGGGAAGGGGATGGGTGGACGTTGGTGACATGGGCGTAACAGGGAATGGGGTGATTGAGTTGGGGCAACAGGGAATGCGGTGGGTGCAGGCAACAGGTAAATGGGTGGGTGGGTGGGAGGGGGCACGGAAGGTGGGCCAACAAGGAAGGGGGGTGTGAGTGGCTGGGGGCAACAGTGAATTAGGTGGGTGCGTTGGTGTCGGCAACATGAAACGGGGTGTGTGGTTGGGTGGGTGGGGGGAACAGAGAAGGTGGTGGGTGGGTGGTGACAGGAAAGGGGGTGGGTGGGTGTGGGTGACAGTGAAGTGAGATAGTGGGGGAGGCCGACAGGGAAGGGGATGGGTGGGTCAGTGTGTGGGGGCAACAGGGAAGGGTGTGGGTCATTGGGTGGGGGCAACACTTAACCACCATCTTCCCTGTTGCCCCCACACACGAACCCACACACCCCCTTTCATGTTGCCGACACTGACGCACCCACCCACTTCACTGTTGCCCCCAGCCACACACCCCCCTTCCTTGTCACCCCCACCTTCTGTGTCACCCCAACCCCCTTTCCTTTTGCCCCCACCCACCCATCCCTTTCCCTGTCGGCTCTATCCACTATCCCACTTCACTGTCACCCACACCCACCTACCCCCTTTCCTCTCACCACTCACCCACCCACCACCTTCGCTGGTCCCTCCGCCCACCCAACCACCCACCCACTTCCCTGTTGCCCCCATCCAACCACACACCCACTTCCCTGTTGCCCCCACTCACTCATCACCTTCCTTGTTGCCACTAACCACCCACCCACCCCTTCCCTGTTGCCCCCACCAACTCACCACCTACACTTTTGTCCCCACCCACCCAGCCCCTTCCTTCTTGCCCCCACCTCCCACTCACCCCTTCCCTGTTGCCCCCACCCACCCACAAACCCAACCACTTCCCTGATGACCCACACACCGGCTCTCCCAACCCCTTCCCTGTTTCCCCCACTGACCTACGCACCCACTTCCCTGTTGCCCCCACCCTCCCCCTTTCCTTGTCACCCATACCTACCCACCCCCTTCCCTGTCACCCCCACCCACCCACCCACTTCCCTGTCGCCCCCACCCACCCACCCAACCACACATGTGTCTCCACCACCCCCTTCCCTGTTGCCCATACCCAACCACCCACTTCCCTGTCGACCCAACGCCCTTCCCTGCCACCCCCACCCACCCACAACACCTTCCCGGTTGCCCCCACACACCCATCCGCACAACCCCTTCCCTGTTGCCCCACCCACACCCTTCCCTATTGCCCCCACTCACCAACTCAACCCCTTCCCTGATGCCACCACCCACCCAGACATGCCCTTCCCTGTTGCCCACATCCACCTAACCACACTCTTCCCTCTTGCCCACACCCACCGACCCACCCACCCCCTTCCATTTTGCCGCCACCGACGCACCCACCAACTTTACTGATGCTGCCAGCCACCCATCCCCCCTTCCTTGTCGCCCCCACCTTCCATGTTGCCCCCCACCGATGCACCCATTAACTTCACTGGTGCCCCCAGCCACCCATCCCCCCTTCCTTATCGCCCCCACCTTTCGTGTTGGCCCTGCCCTCCCACCCCCTTCCGTGTTGCCCCAACCCACGAACCACCTTCCCTGTCACCCCCCTCCCACCCTTCCCTTTCCCTGTCACCCCCCACCCACTTGCCTGTTGCCCCCAGCCATCCCCTTCCCTCTTCACCCCACCCACCCACCCCATTCCCTGTTGCCACCTCCCACCCACCCATTAACTTCCATGTTGACCCCTCCCACTCACCCATGCACTTCTCTGTTGCCCCCACCCACACCCTTCCCTGTTGCCCCCACCGACCCAACGCGTCTCTTTGGCCACCACCCACCCCCTTCTCTCTTGAACCCAGCCACCCCTTCCCTGTTGCCCCCCACCCACCCACACACCCTCTACATTGTTGTCCGCACCCAACCACCCCATTCTGTTGCTACCCCCGTAGACCCACCACTATCCCTGTTGCCCCCGCCCACCCTTCCCCCCTTTCCCTGTCGCCCTCACCCACCCAACCCCTTCCCTGTCGCCCCCACCCACCCACCTAAACACTTCTGTGTCACCCCCACCCCCCTTCCCTGTCAACCTCAACCACCCACCCACTTCCCTGTCACACCCACCCCCTTCCCTGACACCCCCACCCACCCACATCCCCTTTCCAGTTGCCCCCTCCCTCCCATCCACACACCGCTTTCCCTGTTGCCCCCAGCGACACACTCACAGCCTTCACTGTCACCCCCACCCACCAATCAACTCCCTTCCCTGATGCCACCACCCGCAAATACACCCACACACCCACTACCCTGTTGCCCCCACACACCCACCCAACCCCTTTCCTGATGCTCCTTCCCACCCACACCCGTCTCTGTCACCCCCACCCGCCATATCCCCTTCCCTGTTGCCCCCACCCACCCAGCCACCCCCTTCCTTGTTGCCCCCTCCAAGTCACCCCCTTCTCTGTTCTCCCCCCACCCACCCACGACCTTCACTGCTGCCCCCACCCAACCACCCATGCACATCTCTGTTGCCTCCACCCACCCACACATGCCCTTCCCTGTTACCCACATACACCTAACCACATTCTTCCCTCTTGCCGACACCAACCGACCCATCCACCCCCTTCCATTTTGCCCCCACCGACGCACGCACCAACTACTCATGCCGCCAGCCACCCATCCCCCCTTCCCTGTCGCCCCCACCTTCTGTGTTGTCCCAACCCACAAACCACCTTCCCTATCACCCCCACCCATCCATCCCCTTCCCTGTCGCACCCACCCACTTACCTGTTGGCCCCAGCCATCCCCTTCCCTCTTCACCGCACCCACCCACCCATTCCCTGTTGCCACCTCCCACCCACCCATTAACTTCCATGTTGACCCCTCCCACCCATTCACCCACTTCTCTGTTGCCCCCACCCACACCCTTCCCTGTTGCCCCCACCGACCCACCCCCATCTCTGTGGCCACCACCACCCCCTTCCCTCTTGAACCCACCCATCCCTTCCCTGTTGCCGACACCCACCCACACACCCTCTACATTGTTGTCCGCACCCAACCACCCCATTCTCTGTTGCCACCCCACAGACCCACCACTAACCCTGTTGCCCCCGCCCACACTCCCCCTTTTCCCTGTCGCCCCCACACACCCACCTAAACACTTCTGTGTCAGCCCCACCCCCTTCCCTGTCACCCTCAACCACCTACCCACTTCCCTGTCGCACCCAACCCCTTCCCTGTCACCCCAAATAACCCACATCCCCTTCCCTGTTGCCCCCACCTACCGACTTTCCTGTTGCCCCCACTGACACACCCACACCCTTCACTGTTGCCCCCACCCACCAACACACCCTCTTCCCTGATGCCACCACCTGCACACCCACTCACACGCCCCCTACCCTGTTGCCCCCACCCACCCCCTTCCCTGTTGCCCCCACCCATCCACCCAACACCTTTCCTGTTGCTCCCTCCCACTCACACGCTTCCCTGTTGCCACCCCCCACCCACACAACCCCTTACCTGTTGCCCCCACGCACCAATACACCCCCTTCCCTGTTGCCCCCATCCCCTTCCCTGTCACCCCCACCCACCACAGCCCCTTCCCTGTTGCCCCACCCACACAGCCACCCCCTTCCCTCTTGAATCCACCCACCCAACCAACCCTTCCCTGTTGCCCCCACCCACCCTCACACCCAGCCACTTCCCTGTTGCCCTCACCCACCCAAACACACCCTTCCCTGTTGCCCCCAGCCCCTTCCCTGTCACCCCCACCCATGAACATCCCCTTCCTGGTTGCTCCCACCCACCCAGCCACCCCCTTCCCTCTTGCCCCCTCGCAGTCACCCCTTTCTCTGTTGCACACCCACCCACACACTCACTTTCCTGTTGCCCCCACCCACCCACACCCTTCCCTGTTGCCCCCAACCACCCACATAACCCCTCCTCTGTTGCCCCCACGCACCAATACACCCCCTTCCCTGTTGCCCCCACCCCCTTCCCTGTCAACCCCACACACCACATCCCCTTCCCTGTTGCCCCCACCCACCCAGCCACCCCCTTCCCTCTTGCCCCCTCCCAGTCACCCCCTTCTCTGTTGCACGCCCACCCACACATTCCCTTCCCTGTTGCCCACACCCACCGAAACACCCACACCCTTCTCTGTTGCCCCCACCTACGCACCTACCCCCTTCCCTGTTGTCCCCACCCATCCACCCAACACCTTTCCTGTTGCTCCCACCCACCCACACCCTTCCCTGTTGCCCGCACCCACCCACACAACGCCTTATCTGTTGCACCCATGCACCAATACACTCCCTTCCCTGTTTCTCCCACCCCCTTCCCTATCACCCCCACCCACCACATCCCCTTCCCTGTTGCCCCACTCACACAGCCACCCCCTTCCCTCTTGGCCCTTCCCAGTGTCTCCCTTCTCTGTTGCACCCCCATCCACACACCCCCTTCCTTGTTGCCCAAACCCACCTAACCACCCTCTTCCCTGTTGCTTCCACCCACCGAAACACCCACCCCCTTCCCTGTTGCCCCCAACTACGCACCCACCAACTTCTCTGATGCTGCCAGCCACCCATCCCCCCTTCATTGTCACCCCCACCTTCTGTGTTGGCCCCACCCTCCCACCCCATTCCATGTTGACCCCACACACGAACCACCTTCCCTGTCACCCCCCACCCACTCATCCCCATCCCAGTCGCCCCAATCCACTTGCCTGTTGCCCCCAGCCACCCCCTCCCCTCTTCACCACACCCACACACCCATTCCCTGTTGCCCCCATCCATCCCCTTCACTGTTGCCGCAACCCACTCACCCGCTTCCGTGTTGCCCCCATCTACCCACCCCTGTCTCTGTGGCCACCACCCACCCCCTTCCCTCTTGAATCCACCAACCCAACCAACCCTTCCCTGTTGCCCCCACCCACCCTCACACCCAGCCACTTCCCTGTTGCCCTCACCCACACAAACACACCCTTCCCTGTTGCCCCCACCCCCTTCCCTGTCACCCCCACCCATGAACATCCCCTTCCCGGTTGCCCCCACCCACCCATCTTTACACACCCTTCCCTGTTGCCCCCTACCACCCATGAACTTCACTGTTGCCCCCACCCAACCAACCACGCACTTTCCTGTTCCCCCTCCCACACACACCCTTCCCTGTTGCCCCCTACCACCCACACAACCCCTTATCTGTTGCCCCCATGCACCAATACACCCCCTTCCCTGTTGCCCCCACCCCCTTCCCTGTCACCCCCCACCCACCACATCAGCTTCCCTGTTGCCCGCACCCACCCAGCCACCCCCTCCCTCTTTCCCCCTCCCAGTCACCCCCTTCTCTGTTGCACGCCCACCCACACACCCTCATCCCTGTTGCCCCCACCCACCGAAACACCCACCCCCTTCTCTGTTGCCCCCACCTATGAACCCACCCCCCTTCCCTGTTGCCCCCACCCATCCACCCAACCTCTTTCCTGTTGCTCCCTCCCACACACACCCTTCCCTGTTGCCCCCACCCACCCACACGACACCTTAACATTTGCCCCCACGCACCAATACACCCCCTTCCCTGTTGCCCCAACCTCCTTCCCTGTCACCCCCACCCACCACATCCCCTTCCCTGTTGCCCCACCCACAAAGCCACCCCCTTCCCTCTTGGCCCCTCACAGTCACCCCCCTTCTCTGCTGCAGCCACGTCCACACACCCCCTTCCCTGTTGCCCACACCCACCCAACCACCCTCTTCCCTGTTGCTCCCACCCACTGAAACACCCACCCCCTTCCCTGTTGCCCCCACCTACGCACCCACCCACTTTACTGTTGCCCCAGCCACCCCGCCCCCTTCCTTGTCGCCCCCACCTTCCGTGTCACCCCCCATTCACACACCCTCTTCCCCTTCGCCCCAACCCACCCATCCCCTTCCCTGTCGTCCCCACCTAACCAACCCCTTCCCTCTCCCCACACACCCACGCACCACCTTTGCTGTTCACCCCACCCACCCATCCACACACCCCCTTCCCTGTTGCCCCCACACACGCGCTTCCCTTTGCAACCCCCACCCACCCACTTTGCTGTTGACCCCACCCACCCAACACCTTCCCTGTGGCCCCCAACCACCCACCCCCTTCCCTGTTGCCCCCACACTCCCCCTACCATGTTGCCCCCACCCACAAACCCACCCCCCTTCCCTGATGCCACCACCTTCCCACCCACCCACCCACCCCCTTCCCTGTCACCCCCACCAACCCACCAAACCACTTCTGTGTCACCACCACACCCTTCCCTGTCACCCACACCCACCCACATTCCCTTCCCGGTTGCCCCCACCCACCCATCCACACACCCCCTTCCCTGTTGCCCCCAACTACACAGCTGCCCCCTTCCCTGCTGCCCCCTCCCAGTCACCCCCTTCTCTGTTGCCCCCCCCACCCACCAACTTCACTGTTGCCCCCACCCAACCACCCACGCACTTTCCTGTTGCCCCCACCCACCCACGCCCTTCCCTGTTGCCCCCAACCACCCACACAACCCCTTATCTGTTGCCCCCATGCACCAATACACCCCCTTCCCTGTTGCCCCCACCCCCTTCCCTGTCACCCCCCACCCACCACATCTCCCTCCCTGTTGCCCCCACCCTCTGAGCTCCCCCTTCCCTCTTGCCCCCTCCCAGTCACCCCCTTCTCTGTTGCATGCCCACCCACACTCCCCCTTCCCTGTTGCCCACACCCACCTAACCACTCTAATCCCTGTTGCCCCCACCCACCAAAACACCCACCCCCTGCTCTGTTGCCCCCACCTACGCACCCACCCACTTCACTGTTGCCCCCAGCCACCCACCCCCCTTCCTTGTCGCCCCCACCTTCCATGTCACCCCCATTCACACACCCCCTTCCCCTTCGCTCCAACCCACCCATCCCCTCCCCTGTCGCCCCCACCAAACCACCCCCTTCCCTCTCCCCACACACCCACACACCACCTTTGCTATTCACCCCACCCACCCATCCACACACACCCTTCCCTGTTGCCCCCACCCACCCGCTTCCCTTTGCGACCCCTACCCACTCCCTTTGCTGTTGCCCCCACCCACCCAACACCTTCCCTGTGGCCCCCAACCACCCACCCCCATCCATGATGCCCCCACACACCCCCTACCCTGTTGCCCACACACACACACCCTCCCCTTCCCTGCTGCCCCCACCCACCAACCCACCCCCTTCCCTGATGCCACCACTCTCCCACCCACCCACACACCCCCTTCCCTGTTGCCCCCACAGACCCCCTTACCTGTTACCCCAACCCACCCTCTCAACCCCTTTCCTGTTGCCCCCAACCAACCACCTCCTTCCCTGTTGCCCCCACCGACCCACGTAACCCCAGTATCCAACTTGCCCTCTCCTACCCACCCACCCCTTCCCTGTTGCCCCCACCCACTTGCCTGTTGCCCCCAGCCACCCACATACCCCCTTCCCTCTTGCCCACCCGCACACACCCACCACCTTCCCTGTTGTCCGCACCCAGCCACCCACTTCTCTATTGTCCCCTCCCTCTAACCCACTTCTCTGTTGCCCCCACCCAATGACCCACCCACTTCACTGTTGCCACCACCCACCAACCCATCCACTTCCCTATCACCCCCACCCACCCACCAAACCACTTCCATGTCGCCACCACCCCCCTTACCTGTCACCAACACCCACCCACCCCCTTCCCTGTCACTCCCACCCACCCACATTCCCTTCCCGGTTGCCCCCACCCACTCATCCGCACACACCCTTCCCTGTTGCCCCCTCCCAGTCACCGCCTTCTCTGTTGCCCCCCCCACCCACCAACTTCACTGTTGCCCCCACCCAACCACCCACGCACTTCCCTGTTGCCCCCACCCACCTACACATGCCCTTCCCTGTTTCCCATACCCACCGACCCACTCACCCCCTTCCATTTTGGACCCACCGACGCACCCACCAACTTCACTGAGGCCGCCAGCCACCCATCCCTCCTTCCTTGTTGCCCCCACCTTCTGTGTTGGCCCCACCCTCCCACCCCATTCCGTGTTGACCCCACCCAAGAACCACCTTCCCTGTCACCCCCCACCCACCCATCCCCATCCCAGTTGCCCCCACCCACATGCATGTTGTCCCCAGCCACACTCTTCCCTCTTCAGCACAACCACACACACATTCCCTGTTGCCCCCATCCAACCCCTTCCTTGTTGCCGCAACCCACTCACCCGCTTCCCTGTTGCCCCCACCAACCCACCCCCATCTCTGTGGCCACCACCCACCCCCTTCCCTCTTGAATCCACCCACCCAATCAACCCTTCCCTGTTGCCCCCACCCACCCTCACACCCAGCCACTTCCCTGTTGCCCTCAGCCACCCAAACACACCCTTCCCTGTTGCCCCCCACCCCCTTCCCTGTCACTCCCACCCACGACATCCCCTTCCCGGTTGCCTCCACCCACCCATCTGCACACACCCTTCCCTGTTGCCCCACCCACCCAGCCACCCACTTCCCTGTTCCCCACTCCCAGTCACCCCTTCTCTGTTGCAACTCCACCCACCCACCACCATCCCTGTTGACCCACCCAACCACCCACCCACTTCCCTGTTGCCCCTACCCACCCACACACCCTCTACATTGTTGTCCGCACCCAACCACCCCATGCTCTGTTGCCCCCCACACACCACCACTATCCCTGTTGCCTCCGCCCACCCACCCCCTTCCCTGTTGCCCCTTCCCACACTCCCACTTCCCTGTTGCCCCCACCCTCCACCCTTCCCCTGTCGCCCTCAGCCACCCAACCATTCCCTGTCGCCTCCATCCACCCACCTAAACACTTCTGTTTCACCCCCACCCCCCTTCCCTGTCACCCTCAACCACCCACCCACTTCCCTGTCACACCCACCCCCTTCCCTGTCATCCCCACCCACCCACATCCCCTTTCCAGTTGCCCGCACCTACCCATCTGCACACCCCCTTCCCTGTTGCCCCCACCCACCCATTTTCCTGTTGCCCCCACCGACACACCCACACCCTTCACTGTTGCCCCCACCCATCATCCGACCCCCTTCCCTGATGACACCACCCACACACCCCCTACACTGTTGCCCCCACCCACCCCCTTCCCTGTTGCCCCCACCCACCCACCCAACCCCGTTCCTGTTGCCCCCACCCACCCACACATACCCTTACCTGGTGCCCTCACCCCCTTCCTTGTCACCCCCACCCACCAACATCCCCTTACTGGTTGCCCCCACCCACCCAGCCACCCGCTTCCCTGTTGCCCCCTCCCAGTCACCCCCTTCTCTGTTGCACCCCCACCCACCACCTTGCCTATTGCTCCACCCACCCACTTCCCTGTTGCCCCCACCCACCCACACACCCCCTTCCCTGTTGCCCACACCCACCTAATCACCCCTTCCCTGTTGCCATGACCTATGCACCCTCCAGCATAACTGTTGCCCCCAGCCACCCACCCCCTTCCTTGTCGCCCCCTCCTTCTGTGTTGCCCCCACACACCCATCCCCCTCCGTGTCGCCCCCCCACCCATGCACCCCCTTCCCTGTCACCCTCACCCACCCATCCACGTCCCTGTCACCCCCACCTACACACCCTCTTCCCTCTCCCCACCCACCCACCCACTACATTCGCTGTTCACCCACCCATCCACATGCCCTCTTCCCTGTTGCCCCCACCAACGCCGTTCCCTTTGCCGCCCCCACCCACACCCTTTGCTGTTGCCCCCACCCACCCAGCACCATCCCTGTTGCCCGCAACCACCCACCCCCTTCTCTGTTGCCCCCACACACCCAACCCTTCCATGTTAACACCACCCACACCCCCACCCAAACCCATTCCTGTAGCCCCCACCCACACTCTTAACTGTGGCCTCCGCCCACCCACCCACCTCCTTCCCTGTTGCCTCCACACACTGGCCTATTGCCCCCAGCCACCAACCCACCCCCTTCCCTGTTGCCCACACCCACCCACCCACCCCCTTCCCTATTGCCCCCTCCCACTAACCCCCTTTCTGTTGCACCCACCCACTCATCCATTCCCTGTTGCCCCCTCCCACCCATCCATGCACTGCCATGTTGACCCACCCCCGTCTCTGTGGTCACCACCCACCCCCTTCTGCCTTGAACCCACCCAGCCACCCACTCCTTCCCTGTTGGCCCCACCCACCCACACACCCTCTACATTGTTGTCCCCATCCAACCACCCCATTCTCTGTTGCCCCCCCCCACATACAAAAACACTTCTGTGTCACTCCCACCCCCTTCCCTGTCACCCTCAACCACCCACCCACTTCCCTGTAACCCCCACCCCCTTCCCTGTCATCCCCACCAGTCCACATTCCCTTTCCGGTTGCCCCCACCCACCCATCCGCACACCCCCTTTCCCTGTTGCCCCCACCCAGCCACTTTCCTGTTGCCCCCACCAACACACCAACACCCTTCACTGTTGCCCCCAACCACCAACCCACCTCCTTCCCTGATGCCACCACCCACCCACACACCCCCTACCCTGTTGCCCCCACCCACCCCCTTCCCTCTTGCCCCCACCCACCCAACCCCTTTCCTGTTGCTCCCTCCCACCCACACCCTTCCCTGTTGCCCCCACACACCCACACACCCCCTTACCTGGTGTCCTCACCCACCAACAAACCGCCTTCCCTTTTGCCCCCACCCCCTTCCCTGTCACCCTCACCCACTAACATACTCTTCCCTGTTGCCCCCACCCATCCACCCACCCCCTTCCATGTTGCCCCCTCCCAGTTACCCCCTTCTCTGTTGCATCCCCACCCATCCACCTCCTTCCGTGTTGCCCCCACCCACCCACCCCCACTATCCATCTTGCCCCCACCCACCCACCCCCTTCTCTGTTGCCCCCACCAACCCACATACCCCCTTCCCTGTTGCTCCCACCCACCCAGCCACCCCCTTCCCTGTTGCCTACTCCCAGTCACCCCCTTCTCTGTTACACCCCCACCCACTCACCACCTGCCCTGTTGCCCCATCCAACCACCCACCCACTTCCCTGTTGCCCCCACCCACCCACCCACCCCTTCCCTATTGCCCCCTCCCACTAACCCCCTTTCTCTTGCACCCACCCACCCATCCATTCCCTGTTGCCCCCCTCCTACCCACCCATGCACTGCCATGTTGACTCCTCCCACCCAACCCCATCTCTGTGACCACCCCCCGCCCCCTTCTGTCTTGAACCCACCCAGCCACCCACCCCTTCCCTGTTGGCCCCACCCACCCACACACCCTCTACATTGTTGTCCCCATCCAACCACCCCATTCTCTGTTGCCCCCCCCCCCCACACACCAAAACACTTCTGTGTCACCCCCACCCCCTTCCCTGTCATCCTCACCAGTCCACATTCCCTTTCCGGTTGCCCCCACCCACCCATCCGCACACCCCCTTTCCCTGTTTCCCCCACCCAGCCACTTTCCTGTTGCCCCCACCGACACACCCACACCCTTCACTGTTGCCTCCACCCACCAACCCACCCGATTCCCTGATGCCACCACCCACCCACCCACCCACACACCCCCTACCCTGTTGCACTCACCCACCCCCTTCCCTCTTGCCCCCACCCACCCAACCCCTTTCCTGTAGCTCCCTCCCACCCACACCCTTCCCCGTTGCCCCCACACACTCACACACCTCCTTACCTAGTGCCCTCACCCACAAACAAACCGCCTTCCCTTTTGCCCCCACCCCCTTCCCCGTCACCGTCACCCACCAACATGCTCTTCCCGGTTGCCCCCATCCACCCATCCGGACACACCCTTCCCTGTTGCCCCCACCCATCCACCCACCCCTTCCCTGTTGCCCCCTCCCAGTTACTCCCTTCTCTGTTGCATCCCCACACACCCACCACCTTCCCTGTTGCCCCCACCCACCCACATGCCCCCTTCCCTGTTGCCCACACCCACCTAACCACCCCCTTCCCTGTTGCCCCCACCGATGCACCCACCCACATCACTGTTGCCCCCAGCCACCCACCCCCCACTTCCTTGTCGCCCCCACATTCCGTGTCACCCCCACACACCCACCCCCTTCCGTGTCGCCCCCACCCATGCACCCCCTTCCCTGTCACCCCCACCCACCCTTCCACTTCCCTGTTGCCCCCCACCTACATGCCCCCTTCCCTCTCCCCATCCACCCACCCAAAACATTCGCTGTTCACCCCACCCACCCACCAATCCACACACCCCCTTCCTTGTTGCCCCCACCAACCCCCTTCCTTTTGCGACCCCCACCCACCCCCTTCCCTGTTGCCCCCACCCACCCAACACCTTCCCTGTTGTCCCCACACACCCAATCCTTCCCTGTTAAATCCACCCACTCCCCCACCCACACATTCCTGTAGCCCCCACCCACACTCTTAACAGTGGCCCCCACCCACCCAGCCACCCACCTCCTTCCCTGTTGCCCCCACCCACTTGCCTATTGGCCCAAGCCACCAACACACCTCCTTCCCTGTTACCACCACCCAACCCCCCACCTCCTTCCGTGTTGCCCCCACCCATCCACCTACCCCCACCATCCATCTTGCCCCCACCCACACCCTTCCCTGTTGCCCCCACCAACCCACATACCCCCTTCCCTGTTGCCCCTACCCACCAACACACCCCATCCCTACTGCCCCACCCACTTGCCTGTTGCCCCCAGCCTCCAACCCACCCCCTTCCCTGTTGCCCCAACCCACCCACCTACCCCCTTCCTAGATGCCCAGACTCACCTACCCACCAACACACTTCCCGGATGCCCCCGCACACCCACCCCATTCCCTGTTGACCCCTCCCACCCACCCACCCCCTTGCCTGTCGCCCCCCACCCACAAACCCAGCCACTTCCCTGTTCCCCCATCCAGCCACAACCATCTATGTTTCCCCCACACAACCACCCACCCTCTTCCATGTTGCCCCCACTCAACCACCTACCCACTTTCCTGTTGCCCCCACCCACTTATCACCTTCCCTGTTGCACCCACCTACTCAGCCCTTTGCTTTTGCCCCCACCCACCCATCCCCGTTTCTGTGACCCCACGGACCCCCTTCCCTGTTGCCCCCAGCTACCCACAAACCCAGCCACTTCCCTATTGCCACTCACACCAACCCACTTCCCTATTGCCCCAAACCACGTACACACCCACTTCTTTGTTGCCTCCACATACTGACCCACCCTCCCCCTTCCCTGTTTCCCCCACCCACTCTCCCCCTTTGCTATTGCCCCCACCTACACAAAACCTTCCCTGTGGTCCCAATCCACCCACCCCCTTCACTGTTGCCCCCACCCACCCACGTACACCCACTAGACATCTTGTCCCCTCCCACACACACACTCCTTCCCTGTTGCCCCCAACCAACCACCCCCTTCCCTGTTGCCCCCACCCACCCCCCCAATCAACCCCTTCCTTTTTTCCACACCCCCTTCCCTGTTGCTCCTTCCCCTGCACACATACCCTTCCCTCTTGCCCCCACCTACTTGCTTGTTGCCCCCAGCCACCCACCCACCCCCTTCCCTATTGTCCACCCCCACCCACCCCCTTCCCTGTTGCCTCCTCCCACAAATCCCCTTCTCTGTTGCCCCCACCCACCAACCACCTTCCCTGTTGCCCCCACCCACCCACCCCCTTCCCTGTTACCCCCCTCCCACAAACCCCCTTCTCTGTTGCCCCCACCCACCAACCACCTTCCCTATTGCTCCCACCCAAGCACCCACCACCTTTCCTGTTGCCCCCACCCAATGACCCACCCACTTCACTGTTGCCCCCATTTACCCATACACCCCCTTCCCTGTTGCCCCCCACCCACTGACCCACCCCCTTCCCTGTTGCCCCCACACACAGAGTCACCCACCCCCTTCCCTGTCGCCACCACTGCCTTGCCAGTCACCCACACCCACCCACATCCCCATCCCGCTTGCCCCCCACCACCCATCCACACACACCCTTCCCTGTTGCCCCCAACTACACAGCCACCCCCTTCCCTGTTGCCCCTCCCAGTCAACCCTTCTCTGTTGCCCCCCCCCACCCACCCACGCACTTCCCTGTTGCCCCCACCCACCCACACATGCCCTTCCCTGTTGCCCACATCCACCTAACCATCTTCTTCCCTGTTGCCCCCACCCACCCCCTTCCCTGTTGCCCCCACCCACCTACCCAACCCCTTTCCTGTTGCTCCCTCCCACCCACACCCTTCCCTGTTGCCCCCGCCCACCCACATACCCCCTTACCTGGTGCACTCACCCACCAACACACCCCCTTCCCTGATGCCACCACAACCTTCCCTGTCACCCCCACCCACCAACATCCCCTTCCCGGTCGCCCCCACCCACCCATCCACTCCCCTGTCGCCCCTACCTACACAGCTCCTTCCCTCTCCCCACCCACCCACCCACCACATTCACTGTTCACCCCACCCACCCTCCCATCCACACACCCCCATCCCTGTTGCCCCCACCAAACCCCTTCGTTGTTGCCCCCACCCACCCAACACCTTCCCTGTGGTCCCCAACCACCCACCATCTTCTCTGTTGACCCCACACACACAACCCTTCCCTGTTAACACCACCCACCTCCCCACCCACACCCATTCCTGTATCCCCCACCCACACTCTTAACTGTGGCCCCCACCCACCTCCTTCCCTGTTGCCCCCACCCACTTGCCTATTGACCCCAACCACCAACCCACCCCCTTCCCTGTTGCCACCACCCTCCCACCCACCTTCTTCCGTGTTGCCCCCACCCACCCCCACTATCCATCTTGCCCCCACCCACCAACCCACCACCTTCCCTGTTGTCCCCACCAACCCACATACCCCCTTCTCTGTTGCCCCCACCCACCAACAGAACCCTTCCCTATTGCCCCACCCACTTGCCTGTTGCCCCCAGCCTCCCACCCACCCCCTTCCCTGTTGCCCCAACCCCCACACCTACCCCCTTCCTAGATGCGCAGACTCACCCACCCACCAACACACTTCCCTGTTGCCCCCACACACCCACCCCATTCCCTGTTGCACCCTCCCACAAACCCCCTTCCCTTCCTTGTTGAGCCCTCCCACCCACTTCCCTGATGCCCTCACCCACCCCCTTCCCTGTTGCCGCAACCCACCCCCCCTTCCCTGTTGCCACCACCCACTCTCACACCCAGCAACTTTGCTGTTGCCCCCACCCACCCACACACGCTCTACATTGTTGTCCCCACCCAACCACCCCACTCACTGTTGCCCGCACCCAACAACCCACCTACTTCCCTGTCACCCCCACGCACAGACCCACCCACCCCCTTGCCTGTCGCCCCCACCCACGAACCCAGCCACTTCCCTGTTCCCCCACCCAGCCACAACCGTCTCTGTTGCCCCCACCCAACCACCCACCCACTTCCATGTTGCCCCCACTCAACCACAGACCCACTTTCCTGTTGTCCCCACCCACTTATGACCTTCCCTGTTGCGCCCAAGCACCCACCCACACCTTCCCTGTTGCCCCCACCCACTCAGCACCTTCGCTTTTGCCCCCACCCACCCATCCCCATTTCTGTAGCCCCCACCCATGTACAAATCCAGCCACTTCCCTGTTGCCACTCACACCAACACATTTCCCTATTGCCCCAAACCACCTACACACCCACTTCCTTGTTGCCCCCTCACACCGACCCACCCTCCCCCTTCCCTGTTTCCCCCACCGACCTACGCACCCACTTCCCTGTTGCCTCCACCCTCCCTCCCTTTCCAAGTCGACCCACCCACCCACCCCCTTCCCTGTCGCCCCCACCCACCCACCCCCTTCCCTGTCACCCCCACCCACCCACCCCTTTCCCTGTCGCCCCCACACACACACATCCCCTCCTCAGTTGCCCCACCCAACCATCCGCACAGCCCCTTCCCTGTTGCCCCCACACACACCCTTCCCTGTTGCCCCCACCCACACTCCCTCCCCTTCCCTGTTGCCCCCACCTACCCTCCCCCTTTGCTATTGCCCCCACCTACCCAACACCTTCCCTGTGGTCCCAATCCACCCACCCCCTTCACTGTTGCCCCCACCCACGTACGCCTACAAGCCAACTTGCCCCCTCCCACACACTCACCCCTTCCCTGTTGTCCCCAACCATCCACCAATACCCTTCCTGTTGCCCCCACCCACCCACCCAACCAACCCCTTTCTTTTTCCCCCACCCCTTCCCTGTTGCTCCTTCCCCTGCACACACACCCTTCCCTGTTGCCCCCACCCATCAACACACCCCCTTCCCTGCTGCTCCCACCTACTTACCTGTTGCCCCCAGCCACCCACCCACACCTTCCATGTTGCCCCCTCCCACAAACACCCTTCTCTGTTACCCCCCACCCACCAACCACCTTCCCTGTTGCTCCCACCCAACCACCCACCACCTTTCCTGTTGCCCCACCCAACGACCCACCCTCTTCTCTGTTGCCCCCACCCACCCACCCCTTTCCCTGTTGCCCCCTCCCATAAACCCCCTTCTCTGTTGCCCCCACCCAGCAACCACCTTCCCTGTGGCCCCCACCCAACGAATCACCCACTTCACTGTTGCCCCCACTCACTCATACACCCCTTTCCCTGTTGCCCCCACCCACTGACCCACCCCCTTCCCTGTCGCCTCCACCGCCTTCCCGGTCGCCCACACCCACCCACCCACTTCCCTCTTGCCCCCAACTACCCAGCCACCCCCTTCCCTGTTGCCCCTGCCAGTCACCCCTTCTCTGTTGCCCCCCCACCCACCCACGCACTTCCCTGTTGCCCCCATCCACCCACACATGCCCTTCCCTGTTGCCCACATCCACCTAACCACCCTCATCCCTGTTGCCCACACTCACCGACCCACCCTCCCCCTTCCATTTTGCCCCCACCGACACACCCACCAACTTCACTCATGCCCCCACCCACCCATCCCCCCCTTCCTTGTCGCCCCCACCTTCCATGTTGGCCCCACACACCCCTTTCCATGTTGCCCCCACCCACGAACCACTTACCCTGTCACCCCCACCCACTTGCGCATTGCCCCCACCCACCCACCCACCACCATCCCTATTCCCCAGACCCACCCACCCACTTCCCTGTTGCCCACTCCCACACAGCCCTTCTCTGTTGCCCGCACCCACCCACCACATTCCCTGTTGCCCCCACCAAATGACCCACCCACTTTCTTGTTGCCCCCACCCACCCACACAACCCCTTCCCTGTTGCTCCAAACCAATGACCCATGCCCTTCCCTGTTACCCCCACCCACCCACCCATCCCCTTCACTTTCGCCCACACCCACCCACATCCCCTTCCTGGTTGCTCACACCCACCCATCCATACACACCCTTCCCTGTTGCCCCCACCTACCCAGCCACCCTCTTCCCTGTTGGCCCCTCCCAGTCACCCCCTTTTCTGTTGCTCCCCCACCCACACACCACCTTCACTATTGCCCCCACCCAACCACCCACGCACTTCCCTGCTGCCCCACCCACCCACACATGCCCTTCCCTGTTGCCCACATCACCTAACCACTCTATTCCCTGTTGCCCACACCCTCCGACCCACCCAGCCCCTTCCCTGTTGTCCCCACCCACTAACAGACCCCCTTCCCTATGCCCCACCCACTTCCCTGTTGCCCCAACCCCCACACCTACCCCCTTCCTAGATGCCCAGACTCACCCACCCACCAACACACTTCCCTGTTGCCCCCACACACCCACCCCATTCCCTTTGCACCCTCCCACAAACACCCTTCCCTTCCTTGTTGACCCCTCCCACCCACACACCCACTTCCCTGATGCCCCCACCCACCCCCTTCCCTGTTGCCGCAATCCACCCCCCTTTCCTGTTGCCACCACCCACTCTCACACTCAGCAACTTCGCTGTTGCCCCCCCACACCCACACATGCTCTACCTTGTTGTCCCCACCCAACCACCCCACTCCCTGTTGCCCGCATCCAATGACCCACCCACTTCCCTGTTGCCCCCACACACAGACCCACCCCACCCCCTTGCCTGTCGTCCCCACCCATGAACCAAGCCACTTCCCTGTTCCCCCACCCAGCCACAGCTGTCTCTGTTGCCCCCACCCAACCACCCACCCACTTCCATGTTGCCCCCACTCAACCACAGACCCACTTTCCTGTTGTCCCCACCCACTTATGACCTTCCCAATTGCACCCAAGCACCCACCCACACCTTCCCTGTTGCCCCCATCCACTCAGCACCTTCGCTTTTGGCCCCACCCACCCATCCCCGTTTCTGTAGCCCCCACCCACCCACAAACCCAGCCACTTCCCTGTTGCCACTCACACCAACACATTTCCCTATTGCCCCAAACCACCTACACACCCACTTCCTTGTTGCCCCCACACACTGACCCACCCTCCCCTTCCCTGTTTCCCCCACCGACCTACCCACCCACTTCCCTCTTGCCTCCACCCTCCCTCCCTTTCCAAGTCGACCCACCCACCCACCCCCTTCCCTGTCACCCCCACCCACCCACCCCCTTCCCTGTCGCCCCCACACACACACATCCCCTCTTCAGTTGCCCCACCCACCCATCTGCACACCTCCTTCCCTGTTGCCCCCACACACACCCTTCCCTGTTGCCCCCATCCACACTCCCTCCCCTTCCCTGTTGCCCCCACCTACCCTCCCCCTTCGCTATTGGCCCCACCTACCCAACACCTTCCCTGTGGTCCCAATCCACCCACCCCCTTCACTGTTGCCCCCACCCACCCACGTACCCCCACTAGCCAACTTGCCCCCTCCCACACACTCACCCCTTCCCTGTTGTCCCCAACCATCCACCCACACCCTTCCTGTTGCCCCCGTCGACCCACCCAACCAACACTTTCCTTTTTCCCCCACCCCCTTCCCTGTTGCTCCTTCCCCTGCACACACACCCTTCCCTGTTGCCCCCACCCATCAACACACACCCTTCCCTGTTGCCCCCACCCACCCACACAAGACCTTCTCTGTTGCCCACATCCACCTAACCACCCTCTTCCCTGTTGCCCACACCCACCGACCCATCCACCCCCTTCCATTTTGCCCCCACCGACACACCCACCAACTTCACTGATGCCCCCAGCCACCCATCCCCCCCCTTCCTTGTCGCCCCCACCTTCCATGTTGGCCCCACCCACCCACCCCTTTCCATGTTGCCCCCACCCATGAACCACTTACCCTTTCACCCCCACCCACTTGTGCATTGCCCCCACCCACCCACCCACCACGATCCCTATTCCCCAGACCCACCCAACCGCTTCCCTGTTGCCCCCTCCCACACAACCCTTCTCTGTTGCCCGCACCCACCCACCACATTCCCTGTTGCCCCAAACCAATGACCCATGCCCTTCCCTGTTACCCCCACCCACCCACCCATCCCCTTCACTTTCGCCCACACCCACCCACTTCCCCTTCTCGGTTGCTCACACCCACCCATCCATACACACCCTTCCCTGTTGCCCCCACCTACCCAGCCACCCTCTTCCCTGTTGGCCCCTCCCAGTCACCCCCTTTTCTGTTGCCCCCCCACCCACACACCACCTTCACTATTGCCCCCACCCAACCACCCACGCACTTCCCTGCTGCCCCACCCACCCACACACGTCCTTCCCTGTTGCCCACATCCACCTAACCATTCTCTTCCCTGTTGCCCACACCCCCCGACCCACCCACCCCCTTCCCTGTTGCCCCCACCGACGCACCCACCAACTTCACTGAGGCTCCCAGCCACCCTTCCACCCTTCCTTGTTGTCCCCACCCACCCACATACCCACCGCCTTCTGTGTTGCCCCCACTCACCCACCACCTTCCCTATTGCCCCTGCCCACCCACCACCTTCCCTGCTGCCCACACCCAACGACTCACCCACTTCCCTGTTGCCCCCATCCACCAACACAACCCCTTCCCTGTTGCCCCCAACCAACAACCCACCCCCTTCCCTGTTAGCCCCCACAACGACCCACCCACACACCTCCCTGTCGCTCCCACCTACCCACCCAACCACTTCTGTGTCACCACCCACTTCCCTGTCGCCCACATCCACCCACATCATTCCCTGTCACCCTCACCCACCCACATACCATTCCTGGTTGCCCCAACCCCCCCATCGGCACACCACCTTCCCTGTTGCCGCTCCCCACCTACACACCCACATCCTTCCCTGTTGCCCCCACCCACCAACCCTCCTCTTCCCTGATGCCACCACCATCTCACCCACCCATACACTGCCGTCCCTGTTGCCGCCACCCACCCACCCAACCCCTTTCCTGTTGCCCCGACCCAACCACCCCCTTCCCTGTTGCCCCCACCCACCAACTTCGTTGTTGCCCCCACCTACCCAACACCTTCCCTGTGGCCCAAATCCACCCACCCCCTTCCCTATAGCCCCCACCAATCCACCCACCGCCTCTATCCAGCTTGCCCCCTCCCACCCATCCACCCCTTCCCTGTTGCCCCCAACCTCCCACTTATACCCTTCCCTGTTGCTCCCACCCACCCACATAACCCCATCCCTGCTGCCCCTACCCACCCACCCACACCTTCCCTGTTTCCCCAACCCACCCACCTACCCCTTCCTAGTTGCACCCACTCACCCACCCACCAACACACTTCCCTGTTGCCCCCACACACCCACCCCCTTCCCTGTTGCACCCTCCACCCACCCACCCCCTTCCCTGTTGCCCCCTCCCACCCACTCACCCACTTCCCTGTTGCGCCCACCCACCCCCTTCCCTGTTGCCCCCACCCACCCACACACCCTCTACATTGTTGCCCCCTCCCTGTCACCTCCTTCTCTGTTGCCCCCCAGCCACCCACCACCCTCCCTGTTGCCCCCACCCAACCACCCACCCACTTTCATGTTGCCCCCACCCACCCACACACTCCCTTCCTTGTTGCCCACAACCATCTAACCACCCCCTTCCCTGTTGCCACCACCGATGCAGACACCCACTTCGCGGTTGCCCCCAGTGACCCACACCCCCCTTCCTTGTCGCTCCCACCTTCCGTGTTACCCCCACCCACACACCCCCTTCCGTGTCGGCCCCACCCACCAACCCACTTCACTGTCACCCACAACCACCCACCCCCTTTCCTCTCCCCATACACACACCCACCACCCTCGCTGTTCACTCCTCCCACGCAACCAGCCACCCACTTCCCTGTTGCCCCCACCCAACCACCCACCCACTTCCCTGTTGCACCCATCCACTCACCACCTTCGCTTTTGCCCCCATCCACCCATCTCCCATCTCTGTGGCCCCCACCCACCCCCTTCCCTCTTGCGTCCACCACCCCACTCACCCCTTCTCTGTTGCCCCCACCCAAGAACCTACCCACCCACTTCGCTTTTGACCACACCCACCATCCCACCCACTTCCCTGTTGCCCCCACACACCGACCCACCCACCCTCTTCCCTGTTGCCCCGACTCTCCCCGTTTCCCAGTCACTCCCACCCACCCACCCCCTTCCCTGTCGCCCCCACACACCTACCCACCCAACCACTTCTGTGTCACCCCCACCCACCCACCCACTTCCCTGTCACCCACTCACCACCTTCGCTGTTGCACCCACCCACCCAACCCCGTCTCTGTGGCCCCTACCAACCCAGAAACACCCTTCCCTGTTGTCCCCACCCACCCACCCCCTTCCCTGTTGCCCCCATTAACCCACCACTTTCCCTGTTGCCCCCACCCCCCTAAACAACCCCCTTCCCTGTTGCCCCCACCCACCTAACCACCACATTTCCTTTTTGAGCCCATCCACCTAACCACCCCCTTCCCTGTTGCTCCCACCCAATTACCCAGCCCCATTCCCTGTTGCCCCCACCCACCCACCCACCACCTTCCCTCTTGCCCCCACCCACCCACACACTACATTCACTGTCGCCCACACTCCCCACCCCTTTCCATCGCCCCACTCACCTAACCACCCCTTTCCCTGTTACCCCCACCCACCATCTTCCCTGTTGCCCCCACACACCCACCCGCCGTCTTCCCTCTTGCCCCCACACACCCACCCAATACCTTCCCTGTCGCCCACACTCACTCACCCCTTTCCCTCTCCCCACCCACCCACCCACCCCCTTCCCTCTCTCACCCACCTACCCACCCCCTTCCCTTTAGACTCCACCCATTGACCCATCCACCCCCTACCCTGGAGTCCACACCCACCCCCTTCCCTTTTGCCCTCACCCACCTACCCACCCCCTTCCCTGTTGCCTCCCCCACCCACCTACTTCCCTGTTGCCGACACCCACCCACCACCTTCCCTGATGACCGCACCCACACACTCACCACCCATCCCCATTCCTGTGAACCCCACACACACACTTCCCTCTTGCCCCCTCCCATCCACCCACACACTTCCCTGTTTCCCCCTCCCACCCTCTCACCCCCTTCTCTGTTGTCGACGCTGACCCATCCCTTTCCTTGTTGCCCCCAGCCATCCACCCACCCCCTTCATTGTTGCCTCCACCCACCCACCCCCTTCCCTGTTGCCCCCAACCCCTTCCCTGTTGCCTCCAGACACGCACCCACCCCCGTCTCTGGCCCCCACCCACTCCCTTCCATCTTGACCCCACCCAAACACCAACTCCTTCCCACTTGACCCACCCACCCACAAACCCAGCCACTTGCCTCTTGCCCCCACCCACCCCCTTCATTGTTGCCCCCACACAATCAGCCACCCACTTTCCAGTTGAACCCACCCACCTACCCACCCGCTTCGCTGTTGGCCCCACACAACCAGCCACCCACTTTCCAGTGGACTGCACCCACCCTCCCACACCCCTCCCTGTTACCCCCACCCACCAACCACACTGTTGCCACCACCCACCAACCCACCCCCTTTCCTGTTGCCCCCACACACTGACCACCTTCCCTGTTTCCCCCACCCACCCACCCCCTTCCCTGTTGCCCCACCCACCAACGCCGTTCCCTGTTGCACCCACCTACCCACACCTTTCCCTGTTCCCCCCACATACCCACCCCTTCCCTATTGCCCCGACTCACCCTCCCCCTTCCCTGTTGCCCCCACCCACCCACCCACCCCCTTCCCTGTTGCCCCCACCCACTCAACCCCGTCTCTGTGGCCCCCACCCATACCCTTCCCTCTAGAACCCACCCACCAACTCACCCCTTCCCTGTTGCCCCCACCCACCCACCCCCTTCCCTGTTGCCCCCACCCACCCCCTTCCCTGTTGCCCTCACCCACCCAGACACCCACCCCTTTCCCTATTGCCCCGACCCACCCACCACCTTCCCTGTTGCCCCCACCCAACTACCCACCCACCCCGTCTCTGTGTCCCCCAGCCACCCATCCACCCACCCCTTCCCTGTTGCCCCCAAACACCTAACCACACACTTTCCTGTGGGCCCAACAACCTAACCACCACGTTCCCTGTTGCACCCACCCACCCACCCAACACCTTCCCTCTTGCACCCTCCCACCCTCATCCCTGTTACCCCCACCGACCCGCCTACCCCCTTTCTTTTTGCCCCCACCCACCATCGTCCCTGTTGCCCCCACACCCCCACCAACCCCCTTCCCTGTTGCCCCAAATACCCAGCCACACCCTTCCCTGTTACCCGACCCACCCACCCCCTTCCCTGTTGCCCTCTTCCACCCACACACCCCATTAACTTTAGCCCCATCAAACCCACCCACCCCCTTCTCTGTTGCCCCCACCCACCCACCCACATCTCCGTGGCCCCCACACACCCCCTTCCCTCTTGACCCCACCCAAACACCCACCCCTTCCCTGTTGCCCCCAGACACACATCCAAAACCTTACTTGTTGCACCCACCCACCCACCACCTAGGCTGTTGCCCCCACCCACCCACCAACCCCCTTCCCTGTTGCCCCCACCCACTCACCACCTACGCTGTTGCTCCCACCCACCCAACCCCGTCTCTGTGGCCCTCACCCACCCACAAACAAACTTCCCTGTTGCCCCCACCCACACCCTTCCCTGTTGCCCCAACCCACCCAAACCAGTCTCTGTAGCCTCCATCCACACCCTTCCCTCTAGACCCCACCCACCGACCCACCCCATTCCCTGTTGCCCCCACCCACCCACCCACCCCCTTCCCTGTTGCCCCCACACACCCACCCTTCTCTATTTCCCCCACCCACCCTCTTCTCTGTTGCCCCCACCCACCAACCCACCCCCTTCCCTGTTGCCCCCAGCCCCATAACCACCCCTTCCCTATTGCCCCCACCCACACACGCACTTCCTTCCCTGTTGCCCCCAGCTCCCTAACCACTCCCTTCCCTGTTGCCCCCACCCACCTAACCACCCCCTTCGCTGTTGCACCCACCCATCCACCCAGCAACATCCCAGTTGCTCCCACCCACCCACCCATCACTTTCCCTCTTGCCCCTACCCACCCTCAACTCTGTTACCCCACCTACGCACCACCTTCCCTTTTGCCTCCTTCCACCCACACACCCCTTTACCTGTTGTCCCCACACACCCACCCACCCCCTTCCCTCTCTCACCCACCTTACCACCCCCTTTCCTGTAGACTCCACCCACACATCCATCCACCCCCTTCCCTGTAGCCCACGCCCACCTAGCCACTTCCCTGGTGCCACCACCCACCCACCCACCCCCTGCCCGGTTGCCTCCACCCACTCACCACCTTCGCTGTTGCACCCACCCACCCACACAACCCCATCTCAGTGGCCCCCACCCACCCACAAACACACTTCCCTGTTGCCACCACCCACTCACCCCCTTCCTTGTTGCCCCCACTAACGCACCACTTTCTCTGTTGCCCCCACCCACCTAACCACCCCCTTCCCTGTTGCCCCACCCACCTAACCACCATGTTTCCCTGGAGTCCATCCACCTAACCACCCACTTCGCAGCCACATCCCCTTTTGCCCCCACCTATCCATCCAACACCTTTCCTCTTGCCCCCACCCACCCACCCACCTTTCCTGTCATCCAAACTCACACACCCCTTTCCATCTCCCCACCCACCCAACTACCCTTTCCCTGTTGCCCCCACCCACCTCCTTCCCTGTTGCCCCCACCCACCCCCTTCCCTGTTGCCCCCACACACCCAAACACCCCCTTCCCTCTCTCACCCAACTACCCACCCCCTTCCTTTTAGACTCCACCCATTCGCCCACCCACCCCATACCCTGGAGCCCACACCCACCCAAACACCAACCCCCTTCCCTGTTGCCCCCCCACCCACCTACCCACCCCCTACCATGGTGCCCCCACCCACCTCCTCCATCCACATACCCACCCCCTCCCGTGTTGCCCCCCCACCCACCTCCTTCGCTGTTGCCACCATCCACCCAACACCTTTCCTGTAGTCCCCAACCACCCACCCCTTCCCTGTTTCCCCCACCCAACCACCATCTTCCCTGTTGACCCCACCCAAACACCCAGCCCCGTTCCTGTGGACCCCCCACACACCCTTCCCTAATGCCCCCTACCATCCAGCCACACACTTCCCTGTTTCCCCCTCCCAACATCTCACCACCTTCCCTGTTGTCGACACTGACCCATCCACCCGCTTCCTTGTTACCCCCACACACCCACCCACATCTCTGTGGACCCCACTCACCCCCTTCCCTCTTCACACTACCCAAACACACACCCCTCCTTATTGCCCCCACCCACACACCCACCCCCTTCCCTGTTGCCCCCACCCACCCACCCACACCCTTCCCTGTTGCCCCCACCCACCCACCCAACACCTTCCCTGTTGCCCCATGCACCCACACCCTTCCCTGTTGCCCCCACCCACTCAACCCCATCTCTGTGGCCCCCACCCATACCCTTCCCTCTAGAACCCACCCACCAACCCATCCCTTCCCTGTTGCCCCCACCCACCCAATCCCTTCCCTGCTGCCCCCACCCACCCAGCCACCCATCCAATTCCCTATTGCCCCAACCCACCAACCCGCTTCCCTGTTGCCCTCAACCAACTACCCACCCCCTTCCCTGTTGCCCCCACCCACCCACCCTGTCTCTGTGTCCCCCAGCCACCCACCCACCCACCCCTTCCCTGTTGCCCCCAAACACCTAACCACAACCTTCCCTCTTGCACCCACCCACCCTCATCACTGTTACCCCCACCGACCCACCTACCCCCTTCCATCTTGCCCCCACCCACCTACCTACCATCGACCCTGTTGCCCCCACACACCACCCACCCCCTTCCCTGTTGCCCCACATCCCCAGCCACACCCTTCCCTGTTATCCGACCCACCCACCCCCTTCCCTGTTGCCCTCTTCCACCCACAGACACCATTAACTTTAGCCCCCTCAAACCCACCCAAACCCTTCCCTCTTTCACCCACCCCATTCCATGTAGCCCCCACCCACCCCCTTCCCTGGTGCCCCCAACCACCCACTCACCCACACCCTTCCCTATTGCACCCTCCCACCCACTCACCACATTCACTGTTTTCCCCTCCCACTCACTCACCGCCTTCCCTGTTGCCCCCTTCCACTCACCACCTTCCCTGTTGCCCCCACCCACCCACCCCCTTCCCTAATGCCCCCACCCACCCACACACATCTCCGAGGCCCCCACACACCCCCTTCCCTCTTGACTCCACCCAAACACCCACCCCTTCCCTGTTGCCCCCAGCCACCCATCCACAACCTTACCTGTTGCACCCACCCTCCCACACCCTTCCCTGTTAGCCCCACCAACCCACCGCCTATGCAGTTGCCCCCACCCAACCACCCACCCCCTTCCCTGTTGCCCCCACCTACTCACCACCTATGCTGTTGCTCCCACCCGCCCAACCCCATCTCTGTGACCCCCACCCAACCACAAACAAACTTCCCTGTTGGCCCCACCCACCCCCCTTCCCTGTTGCCCCACCCACCCCCTTCCCTGCTGCCCCACCAACCCACGCTTTCCCTGTTGCCCTGACCCACCCAAACCACTCTCTGTGGCCTCCATCGACACCCTTCCCGGTATCCCCCACCCACCAACCCACCCCGTTCCCTGTTGCCCCCACCCACCCACCCCCTTCACTGTTGCCCCATGCACCCACGCCCTTCCCTGTTGCCCCCAGTCACTCAACCCCGTCTCTGTGGCCCCCACCTATACCCTTCCCTCTAGAGACCACCCACCAACCCACCCCTTCCCTGTTGCCCCCACTCACCCACCCCCTTCCCTGTTGCCCCCACCCACCCTCTTCCCGGTTGCCCACACCCACCCAGCCACCCAACCCTTCCCTATTGCCCTGACCCACCCAACACCTTCCCTGTTGCCCCCACCCAACTACCCACCCCTTCCCTGTTGCCCTCACACACCCACCCTGTCTCTGTGTCCCCCAGCCACCCACCCACCCACCCCTTCCCTGTTACCCCCAAACACCTAACCACACCCTTCCCTGTTGCACCCACCTACCCACACCCTTCCCTGTTGCACCCACCCACACACCCACATCCTTCCCTCTTGCACCCACCCACCCTCATCCCTGTTACCCCCACCAACCCACCTACCCCCTACCATTTTGCCCCCACCCACTCACCCACCATCGTCCCTGTTGCCCCCACACACCCACCCACCCCCTTCCGTGTTGCCCCAAATACCCAACCACACCCTTCCCTGTTACCTGACCCACCCACCCCCTTCCCTGTTGCCCTCTTCCACCCATACACACCATTAACTTTAGCCCCCTCAAAACCACCCAAACCCTTCCGTCTTTCATCCACCCCATTCAATGTAGCCCCCAGCCACCCCCTTCCCTGGTGCCCCCACCCACCCACAAACACACACCCTTCCCTTTTGCACCCTCCCACCCACCCACCGCGTTCACTATTTCCCCCTCCCACACACTCACCCCCTGCGCTGTTGCCCCCTTCCACTCACCACCTTCGCTGTTGCCCCCAAACACCCACCCACCCCCTTCCCTAATGCCCCCACCCACCCACCCACGTCTCCGAGGCCTCCACACACCCCCTTCCCTCTTGACTCCACCCAAACACACACCCCTTCCCTGTTGCCCCCAGCCACCAATCCACAACCGTACCTGTTGCACCAACCCTCCCACACCCTTCCCTGTTACCCCCACCCACCAACCACCTATGCTGTTGCCCCCACCCACCCACCCACCCTCTTCCCTGTTGCCCCCATCCACTCACCACCTACGCTTTTGCTCCCACCCACCCAACCCCAACTCTGTGGCCCGCACCCACCCGCAAACAAACTTCCCTGTTGCCCCACCCACCCGCTTCCCTGTTGCCCCACCAACCCATGCCCTTTCCTGTTGCCCGGATACACCCAAACCAGTCTCTGTGGCCTCCATCCACACCCTTCCCTCTAGACCCCACCCACCAACCCACCCCTTCCCTGTTGCCCCCAAAAACCAACCCCTTCTCTATTGCCCCCACCCACCCACCGTCTTCCATGTTGCCCTCACCCACCAACCCACCCCCTTCCCTGTTGCCCCCAGCCCCCTAACCACCCCTTCCCTGTTGCCCCCACCCAAACACCCACCCCCTCCCCTGTTGCCCCCCCACCCACCTCCTTCGCTGTTGCTAGCATCCACCCAACACCTTCCCTGTGGCCCACAAAACTCCACCCCTTCCCTGTTGCCCCCACCCAACCACCACCTCCCCTGTTGACCCCACCCACACACACACCCACCCACCCCCGTTCCTGTGGACCTCACACACACCATTCCCTCTTGCCCCCTCCCATCCACCCACACACTTCCCTGTTTCCCCCTCCCACCCTCTCACCCCCTTCCCTGTTGTTGACACCGACCCACCCACCCCCTTCCCTGTTGCCCCCACCCACCCAACCACCCCCTTTCCTGTTGCCATCACCCACCCACCCACCCCCTTCCCTGTTGCACCCACCCCCGTCTCTGGCCCCCACCCACTCCCTTCCCTTTTGCCCCCCCACCCTCTTCCCTGTTTCCCCCTCCCACACTCTCTCACCCCCTTCCCTGTTGTTGACACCGACCCACCCACCCCCTTCCCTGTTGCCCCCACCCACCCAACCACCCCCTTTCCTGTTGCCATCACCCACCCACCCACCCCCTTCCCTGTTGCACCCACCCCCGTCTCTGGCCCCCACCCACTCCCTTCCCTTTTGCCCCCCCACCCCCTTCCCAGTTGCCCCCACCCACCCACCCCCTTCCCTGTTACCGCCATCCACCTACATCTCCGTGGCCCCCACCCACCCCCTTCCCTCTTCACACTACCCAAACACCCACCACTTCCATGTTGCCCGCAACCATCTATCCACAATCTTACCTGTTGCACCCACCCTCCCACACCCTTCCCTGTTGCCCCCACACACTCACCATCTATGCTGTTGCCCCCACCCACCCAACTCCGTCTCTGTGGCCCCCACCCACCCTCAAACAACGATCCCTGTTGCCCCCACCAAACCAACCCAGTCTCTGTGACCCCCACCCACAACCTTCCCTCTAGACCCCACACACCAACCCACCACTTCCCTGTTGACCCCCACACACCCACCTCTTTCCCTATTGCTCCAAACCACCTACCCCCTTCCCTCTTGCCCCCACCCACCCTTACACCACCTTCCCTGTTGACCCCACCCCTATAACCACACCTTCCCTGTTGCCCCCACCCCTTCCCTGTTACCCCCACACCCCATCCACCCCTTCACTGTTGCCCCCACCCACCTAACCACTCATTTCCCTGATGCCCCCACCCAACTAAACACCCCCTTCCATCTTGCACCCACCCACCCACCCACCACTGTCACTGTCGCCCACACTCCATCACCACTTTCCTTCTCCCCACCTGCCCAACCACTGCATTCCCTGTTGCCCCCACCCAAACCCTTCCCTGTTACCCCACCTACCCACCACCTTCCCTGATGCCCCCACACACTCACCCATCCCCTTCCCTCTCTCACCCACCTACCCACCCCCTTCCCTGTAGACTCCAACCACACAAAAACCCACCCGCTTCCCTGGTACCCCCACCGACCTACCCAACCCCTTCCCTGTTGCCCACCCCACCCACCTCCTTCGCTGTTGCCACCACCCACCCACCCACTTCCCTGTTGCCCCACCCACATACCCACCCACCCACCCCCATTCCTGTGGACCCCACACACAACTTTCCTTCTTGCCCCCTCCCACCCACCCACTTCCCTGTTTCACTCTCCCACACACTCACCCCCTTCCCTGTTGCCCCCACCCACCAACACACCCCCTTCCCCGTCGCCCCCACCCATGCACCCACCCCCATCTCTGTGGCCCACACCCACCCCCTTCCCTCTAGACCCCACCCACACACCAAACACTTCCCACTTGCCCCCACCCACCCACAAACCCTGCCAATTCCCTGTTGCCAACACCCACCCCCTTCTCTGTTTCCCCCACACAACCAGCCACCCACTTTCCTGTTGACCCAATCCACCGAACCACCCACTTCCCTGTTGCCCCTCCACTCATCAGCTTCCCTGTTGCCCCAACCCACCCACCTCTTCCCTGTTGCCCCCAACCAACCACCCACCCACTTCCCTGTGGCCCCCACCCAACCACCCACCCACTTCCCTGTTGCCCCAACCCACCCACCCACACCCTTACCTGTTGCCCCCTCCCAAACACCCACACCCTTACCTGTTGCTCCCTCCCACCCACCCACCCACGTCCCTGTTGCCCCAACACACCCACCACCTTCCCTGTTGACCCCACCCACCAACCCTCCCAGCCCCTTGCCTGTTGCCCGCACCCACCCACCCTCTTCCCTGTTGCCCCCACCCACCCACCCACCCCCTTCTCTGTTGCACCCACCACCTTCCCCATTGTCCCCACCCAGACACCCACCCACTTCTCTGTTGCCCCCACCTACCCACCCACTCCTTCCCTGTTGCCCCCACTCACCCAGACACCACCTTCCTTATTGCCCCCACCCAACCACCCACACACTTCCCTGTTGCCCCCACCCACCCACCCACCCCCTTCTCTGTTGCACCCACCACCTTCCCCATTGTCCCCACCCAGACACCCACCCACTTCTCTGTTGTCCCCACCTACCCACCCACTCCTTCCCTGTTGCCCCCACTCACCCAGACACCACCTTCCTTATTGCCCCCACCCAACCACCCACACACTTCCCTGTTGCTCCCACCGAACCACCCACCCCCTTACCTGTTGCCCCAACCACCTGCCCACACCTTTTCTCTGTTGTCCCAAGCCACTGACCCACTCACCCCCTTCCTTTTCGCCCCCACGCCCTTCCCTGTTGCCCTGACCCACCCAAACCAGTCTCTGTGGCCTCCATCCATACCCTTACCTCGAGACCCCACCCGCCAATGTGCCCCCTTCCCTGTTCCACCCACCCCCTTCCCTGTTGCCCCAACACAACCACCTCTACTCTATTGCCCCCACCTACCCACCCTCTTCCAAATTGCCCCCACCCACCCACCCACCTCCTTCGCTGTTGCCACCACCCACTCACCCACACACTTCCCTGTTGCTCCCACCCAACCACCCTCCACCTTACCTGTTGCCCCAACCACCTACCCACACCTTTTCTCTGTTGTCCCCACCCACTGACCCACTCACCCCCTTCCCTTTTGCCCACACACCCTTCCCTTTCACCCCCACATGCCAACCCCCTTCCCAGTCGCCCTCACCCACCCACCCCCTTCCCTCTCCCCACACACCCATCCATCAACCACCTTCCATCTTGCCCGCACCCATCCATTCACTCACCCTCTTCCATGTTGCCCCCACCCACACATCCACCCACACCCTTCCCTGTTACCCCACCCAGCCAACCCACCCCCTTCCCTGCTGCCCCCACCCACCCCCAAACACAGCCACTTCCCTGTTCCCCCAACCCACTCGCTGTCTTCTCGGTTGACCCCACCCAAACACCAACCCTCTACCCTGTTGCCCCCATCCACCCACCCCTTCCCTGTTGATCCCATCCACCCACCCAGCCCCTTACCTGTTGCCCCCACCCACTCACCCACCACCTGCCCGGTTGCCTCCACCCACTCACCACCTTCGCTGTTGCACCCACCCACCCAACCCCATCTCAGTGGCCCCCACCCACCCACAAACACCTTCCCTGTTGCCCCCACTCACCCACCCCCTTCCGTGTTGCCCCCACTAACCCACCATGTTTCCCTGTTGAGCCCATCCACCTAACCACCTTCGCAGCCACATCCCCTGTTGACCCCAGCCACCCGCCCACCACGTTCCCTTTAGCACCCATCCACCCACCCACCACCTTCCCTGTCGCCCACACTCACACACCCCTTTCCATCTCCCCACCCACCCAACCACCGCTTTCCCTGTTGCCCCCATCCACCCCCTTCCCTGTTGCCCCCACACACCCAAACACCCCCTTCCCTCTCTCATGCACCTACCCACTCCCTTCCTTTTAGACTCCACCCATTCACCCAGCCACCCCCTACCCTGGAGCCCACACCCACCCAAACACCAACGCCCTTCCCTGTTGCCCCCCACCCACCCACCCACCCCCTTCCCTACTGCCCCCACCCACCTCCCCCACCCACATACCCACCCCCTCCCCTGTTGCCCCCCACCCACCTCCTTCGCTATTGCCACCATCCACCCAACACCTTCCCTGTGGCCCCCAAACACCCACCCCTTCCCTGTTGCCCCCACCCAACCACCACCTTCCCTGTTGACTCCACCCAAACACACATCCACCCCCATTCCTGTGGATCCCACACACACCCTTCCCTCTTGCCCCCTCCCATCCACCCACACTCTTCCCTGTTTCCCCGCCCACCCTCTCACCCCCTTCCCTGTTGTTGACACCGACCCACCCACCCCCTTCCCTGTTGCCCCCACCCCCTTCCCTGCTGCCCCCACCCACCCACACACCCCCTTCCCTGTTGCCATCACCCACCCACCCCCTTCCCTGTTGCACCCACCCCCATCTCTGGCACCCACCCACTCCCTTCCCTTTTGCCCCCACCCACTCAACCCCCTTCCCAGTTGCCCCCACCCACCCACCCCTTCCCTGTTACCCCCACCCACCCACATCTCCATGGCCCCTACCCACCCCCTTCCCTTTTCACACTACCCAAACACCCACCCCCTTCCCTGTTGCCCCCACCCCCCTTCCCTGCTGCCCCCACCCACCCACACACCCCCTTCCCTGTTGCCATCACCCACCCACCCCCTTCCCTGTTGCACCCACCCCCATCTCTGGCACCCACCCACTCCCTTCCCTGTTGCCCCCACCCACCCACCCCCTTCCCTGTTACCCCCACCCACCCACATCTCCATGGCCCCTACCCACCCCCTTCCCTTTTCACACTACCCAAACACCCACCACTTCCCTGTTGCCCTCAACCACCCATCCACAATCTTACCTGTTGCACCCACCCTCCCACACCCTTCACTGTTGCCCCCACACACTCACCATCTACGCTGTTGCCCCCACCCACCCAACTCCGTCTCTGTGGCCGCCACCCATCCACAAACAACCTTCCCTGTTGCCCCCCACCCACCCAACCCAGTCTCTGTGGCCCCCACCCACACCCTTCCCTCTAGACCCCACACACCAACCCACCAATTCCCTGTTGACCCCCACCCACCCACCCCCTTCCCTGTTACCTCCACCCACCCACCCCCTTCCATGTTGCCTCCACCCACCCACCCACCACCTTCCCTGTTGCCCCCACCCACCCACCCACCCTCTTCCCTGTTGACCCCACCCCTATAACCACACCTTCCCTGTTGCCCCCACCCCTTCCCTGTTGCCCCCACCCCCCATCCACCCCCTTCCCTGTTGCCCCCACCCACCTAACCACTCATTTCCCTGTTGCCTCCACCCAACTAACCAGCCCGTTCCATGTTGCACCCACCAACCCACCCACCACTGTCACTGTCGCCCACACTCACTCACCCCTTTCCTTCTCCCCACCTGCCCAACCATCGCGTTCCCTGTTGCCCCCACCCAAACCCTTCCCTGTTGCCCCCACCCACCCACCCACCCCATTCCCTGTTGACCCCACATACCCACTCACCACCTTCCCTGTTACCCCACCCACCCACCCCCTTCCCTGTTGCCCCCCACACGCCCACCCATCCCCTTCCCTCTCTCACCCACCTCCCATCCCCTTCCCTGTAGACTCCACCCACACACCCACCCACCCGCTTCCCTGGTGCCCCCACCGACCTACTCAACCCCTTCCCTGTTGCCCACCCCACCCACCTCCTTCGCTGTTGCCACCACCCACCCACCCACTTCCCTGTTGCCCTCACCCACACACCCACAAACCCACCCCCATTCCTGTGGACCCCACAGACACCTTTCCTTCTTGCCCCCTCCCGTCCACCCACCCACTTCCCTGTTTTGTCCTCCCAACGCACTCACCCCCTTCCCTGTTGCCCCCACCCGCCAACACACCCCCTTCCCTGTCGCCCCCACCCACGCACCCACCCCCATCTCTGTGGCCCACACCCACCCTCTTCCTTCTTGACCCAACCCACACACCAACCACTTCCCACTTGCCCCCACCCACCCACAAACCCTGCCACTTCCCTGTTGCCAACACCCACCCCCTTCTCTGTTTCCCCCCACACAACCAGCCACCCACTTTCCTGTTGACCCAATCCACCTACCCACCCACTTCCCTGTTGCCCCCCACTCATTAGCTTCCCTGTTGCTTCCAACCACCCACCCACCCACTTCCCTGTTGCCCCCACCTAACCACCCACCCACTTCCCTGTTTCCCCCACCCACCCACCCACTCCCTTACCTGTTGCCCCCACCCAAACACCCACCCCCTTCCCTGTTGCACCAACCCACTTCCCTGTTGCCCCCACCCACCCACCCCCTTCCATGTTAACCCCACCCACCCACCCACCCAGCCCCTTCCCTGTTGCCCCCCACTCACCCACCCTCTTCCCTGTTGCCCCCACCCACCCACACTCTTCCCTGTTGCCCCCACCGACCCACCCACCCCCTTCCCTGTTGCCCCCCACCACCTTCTCCGTTTCCCCCACCCAGACACCCACCCCCTTCCCTGTTGCCCCTACTCACCCACACACCACCTTCCCTGTTGCCCCCCACCCACCCACACCCTTCCCTGTTTCCCAACCCAGCCAACCCACCCACTTCCCTGCTGTCCCCACCTACACCAAACCTAGCCACTTCCCTTTTATCCTCACCCACCCTCCACCTTCTCTGTTGCCCCCACCCAAACACCAAACCTCTTCCTTGTTCCCCCCATTCACCTACCCAACCCCTTCCCTGTTGCCCCCACCAGCTACCTACCCCCTTCCCTTTTGCCCCCCACACACCCACCCATCCCATTCCCTGTCATCCCCACCCATCCACCCACCCCCTTCCCTCTCCCCACCAACCCACCCACCCCCTCCCCTCACCCCACCCACCCAACCGCTTCCCTCTCCCCACCCACCCAACCACATCCCGTTCCCTTTTGACCCTACCCACCCACCTCTTTCCTTGTTGCACTCACCCACGCACCCTCTTCCGTGTCGCCCACACCCACCCTCCCTTCCCAATCATGTCCACCCACCCACATCCCCATCCCTGTTGCCCTCATACAACCACCCGCTTCCCTGTTGCCACGACCCACCCACACCCTTCCCTTTTGAACCCACACATCCATCCCCTTCCCTGTTACCCCCAATCACCCTTTCACTGTTGCCCCCATGCACCAACCCTCCCCCTTCACTGTTGCCCCCACCCAACCACCCACACACTTCCCTGTTGCTCCCACCCAACCACCCTCCACCTTACCTGTTGCCCCAACCACCTACCCACACCTTTTCTCTGTTGTCCCCACCCACTGACCCCACTCACCCCCTTCCCTTTTGCCCCCACATCCTTCCCTTTCACCCCCACATGCCAACCCCCTTCCCAGTCGCCCTCACCCACCCACCCCCTTCCCTCTCCCCACACACCCATCCATCAACCACCTTCCATCTTGCCCGCACCCATCCATTCACTCACCCTCTTCCATGTTGCCCCCACCCACACACCCACCCACACCCTTCCCTGTTACCCCCACCCAGCCAACCCACCCCCTTCCCTGCTGCCCCCCACCCACCCCCAAACACAGCCACTTCCCTGTTCCCCCAACCCACTCACTGTCTTCTCTGTTGACCCCACCCAAACACCAACCCTCTACCCTGTTGCCCCCATCCACCCACCCCCTTCCCTGTTGACCCCACACACCCACCCAGCCCCTTCCCTGTTGCCCCCACCCACTCACCCCCTTCCCAGTTGCCCCCACCCACCCTCTTCCCTTTTTCCCCCCAGCCACTCACCCACCCTCTTCCCTGTTGCCCCCACCCCCCTTCCCTGTTGCTCCCACCCAGACACCCACCAACTTCCCTGTTGCCACCACCTACCCACCCATGCCCTTTCCCTGTTGCCTCCACCCACCCACACACCACCTTCCCTGTTGCCCCCACCCACTCTCCCACCTCCTTCCCTGATGCCCCCACCCACCCACACCCTTCCCTGTTTCCCAAACCAGCCAACCCACCCCCTTCCCTGCTGTCCCCACCTACCCCAAACCCAGCCACTTCCCTGTTATCCTCACCCACCTTCCGCCTTCTCTTTGCCCCCACCCAAACAACTAACCTCATCCCTGTTCCCCCATTCACCTACCCACCCCCTTCCCTTTAGCCCCCACCCAGCTAACCCCCTTCCCTGTTGCCCCCACACACTCACCCATCCCCTTCCCTGTCATCCCCACCCACCCACCCACCCCCTTCCCTCTCCCCACCAACCCACCCACCCTCTCCTGTCTCCCACCAACCCACCCACCATGTTCCCTCTCCCAACACACCAACCCCTTTCCCTCTCCCCACCCATCCACCCACATCCCGTTCCCTTTTGACCCTACCCACCCACACCTTTCCTTGTTGCACCCACCCACGCACCCTCTCCCGTGTTGCCCACACCCACCCTCCCTTCCCAATCATGTCCACCCACCCACATCCCCTTCCCTGTTGCCCTCACACACCCACCCCCTTCCCTGTTGCCCCGACACACCCACGCCCTTCCCTATTGAACCATCACATCCACTCCCTTCCCTGTTACCCCCAACCACACCTTCCCTGTTGCCCCCATGCACCCACCCTCCCCCTTCATTGTTGCCCCCACCCAACCACCCACACACTTCCCTGTTGCTCCCACCCAAACACCCACCCCCTTACCTGTTGCCCCAACCACCTACCCACACCTTTTCTCTGTTGTCCCCACCCACTGACCCACTCACCCCCTTCCCTGTCGCCCCCCACACCCCTTCCCTTTCACCCCCCACCCACCAACCCCCTTCCCAGTCGCCCTCATCCACCCACAACCTTCCCTCTCCCCACACACCCACCCATCAACCACCTTCCATCTTGCCCACACCCACCCATTCATACACCACCTTCCATGTTGCTCCCACCCGCACACCCACCCAGACCCTTCCCTGTTACCCAACCCAGACAACCCACACCCTTCCCTGCTGCCCCCACCCACCCCTGTTCCCCCAACCCACTCTCCGCCTTCTCTGTTGCCCCCACCCAAACAGCAACCCTCTTCCCTGTTGCCACCACACACCCACACTCATCCTTCCCTGTTAGCCCACCCACCCCACTCAACCCCTTCCCTGTTGCCCCCACCCCTTCCCTGTTGCATCCACCAACCCACCCACACCCTACCCTGTTGCTCCCAATCACCCCCTTCATGGTTGCCCTCAGCCAAACACCCACACCCTCCCCTGTTGCCCCACCCAGACAGCCACCCCCTTCCATGTTGCCCCCCACCCTCTTCCTTGTTGCTCCCACCCAACCACCCACCCACTTCCCTGTTGCCCCCACCCACCCACCCACCCACTTTCCTGGTGCCCCCACTCACCCACCCACCCCCTGCCGTGTTGCCCCCACCCACCACCAAACCCAGCTACTACCCTGTTACCCTCACCCACCCACCGCCTTCTCTGTTGCCCCCCACACAAACACCAAACCTCTTCCCTGTTCCCCCCATTCACCTACACACCCCCCTTCCCTGTTGCCCCCCACCCAGCTACCCACCCATTCCCTGTTGCCCCCACACACTCACCCATCCCATTCCCTGCCATCCCCACCCACCTAGCCACCCCCTTCCCTCTCCCCACCAACAACCTACCCACTCTCTTCCCTCTCCTCACCCATCCACCCACTCCCTTCCCTCTCCCCATCAACCCACCCACCACCTTCCCTCTTCCCACCCACCCACCCACCATGTTCTCTCTCCCCACCCACCCACCCACCCACCCCATTCCCTCTCACCACCCATCCACCCATATCCCCTTCCATGTCGACCCTACCCACCCACCCATTTCCTTGTTGCACCCAAACACCCACCATCTTCCATGTCGCCCACACCGACCCTCCCTTCCCAATCGCACCCACCCACCCACATCCCCATCTCTGTTGCCCCCACACACCCACCCCCTACCCTGTTGCCCTGACCCACCCACCCCCTTCCCTTTTGAACCCAAATATCCATCCCCTTCCCTGTTGCCCCCAACCACACCTTCCCTCTTGCCCCCACGCAACCACCCTCCCCCTTCAATGTTACCCCCACCCAACCACCCACACACTTCCCTGTTGCTCCAACCAGCTACCCACACCTTTTCTCTGTTGTCCCCACCTGCTGTCCCACTCACCCCCTTCTCTGTCGCCCACACCAACCCAACCCCTTCCCATTCGCCCCCACCCCCTTCCCTTTCACCCCCACCCACCACCCCCCTTCCCAGTTGCCCTCACCCACCCACCCCCCTTCCCTCTCCCCACACACCCACCCACCAACAACCTTCCCTCTTGCCCCCACACACCCATTCACACACCCCCTTCCCTGTTGCCCCCCACCCACTCACCCACCCCTTCCCTGTTGCCCACACCCACCACTTCCCTCTAGCCCCCACCCACGCACCCCCTTCCCTGTGACCCCCACCCACCCACCCACACCCTTCCCTGTTGCCCCCACCTACCCACCCACCCCCTTCCCTTTTTCCCCCACCCACCCCCTTCCCTCTCCCCACCCACCAACACCCACCCCCTTCTCTTTGCCCTGACACACCCACCCGTTCCCTTTTGATTCCACCCACCACCCCATTCCCTGTTGCCTCCACCCACCGACCAACCCTCTTCCATGTTGCCCCCACCCACCCTCTCACACACCCCCTTCCCTGTTGCCCCTACCCTCTCACTCACCCCCTTCCCTGTTACCCCACACACCCACCCACCCTTTCCCTGTTGCCCCCCACCCTCCCACCCAGCCCTTTCCATGTTGCCCCAAACACCCACCCCTTCACTGTTGCCCCCACACCCTCACCCCCTTCCCTTTCACCCCCACCCACCAGCTCCCTTCCCTCTCCCCACCCACCCACCAACAAACCACCTTCCCTCTTGCCCCAACCCACCCATTCACGCACCCCCTTTCCTTCTGCCCACACCCAACCACCCACCCCTTCCCTGTTGCCCTCAACCAGCCACCCACCCCCATCCCTGTTGCTCCCATCCAACCACCCACCCACTTCCCTGTTGCCCCCACCCATCTACCCACCCCCCTTCCCTGTTGCCCCAAACACCTGCCAACACCCTTTCTCTGTTGTCCCCACCCACTGATCCATTCACCTCCTTCCCCGTCACCCCCACCCACCCACCCTCTTCCCTGTTGCCCGATACACACACCCCCTTCCCTGTTGCCCCAACCACCTACCCACACCCTTTCTCTGTTCTACCCAACTGCTGACCCAAACACCACCTTCCCTGTTGGCCCACCCACCAGCCCCCTTCCCTGTTGCCCTCACATACCCACCCCCTTTCCTGTTGCCCCGACCCACCCACCTCCTTCTCTATTGAACCCACAAATCCACCCACTTCCCTGTGGCCCCCATGCACCCACCATCCCCTTCCCTGTTGCTCCCACCCAACCACCCACCCCCTTATCTGTTGCCCCAACCACCTACCCACACCTTTTTTCTGTTGTCCCCACCCACTGACCCACTTACCCCCCTTCCCTGTCGCCCCCACACCCTTCCTTATCACCACCACCGACCAACCTCCTTCCCAGTGGCCCTCACCCACCCACCCCCTTCCTTCTCCCCACACACCCACCCATCAACCACCTTCCATCTCGCCAGCACCCACCCATTCACACACCCCCTTCCGTGCTGCCCCCACCCACATGCCTACCCACACCCTTCCCTGTTACCCCACCCAGCCAACACACCCCCTTCCCTGCTGCCCCCACCCACCCCCAAACCCAGCCACTTCCCTGTTCCCCCAACCCACCTGCCATCTTCTCTGTTGTCCCCACCCAAACACCAACCCACTTCCCTGTTGCCCCCACCCCCTTCCCTGTTGCACCCACCCACCCACACCCTTCCCTGTTGCCCCCACCCACCCCCTTCCCTGTTGCCCCCACCCCCTTCCCTGTTGCACCCACCCACCCACCCACACCTTACCCTGTTGCTCCCACCCACCCCCTTTATGGTTGCCCCAAGCCAAACACCCACCCCCTCACCTGTTGCCCCTCACAAACAGCCACCCCCTTCCATGTTGCCCCCACCCCCTTTCATGTGGCCCCCACCCACCCACCCAGACCCTTCCCTGTTTCTCCCACCCACCCACCCCCTTCCCTGTTTCCCCCACCCACCCAACCACCTCCCTCCCTGTTGCCCCCACCCACGCCTTCCCTGTTGCCCCCACTCACCCACCCACCCACATCCCTATTGCCCCCACCCATCCACACCCTTCACTGTTACCCCACCCAGCCAACCCACCCCCTTCCCTGCTGTCCCCACGCACCACCAAACCCAGCAACTACCCTGTTACCCTCACCCACCCACCGCCTTCTCTGTTGCTCCCACACAAACACCAAACCTCTTCCCTGTTCCCCCATTCACCTACCCACCCCCTTCCCTGTTGCCCCCACCCAGCTAACCACCCCGTCCCTGTTGCCCCCACACACCCACCCATCCCATTTCCTGTCATCCCCACCCACCCACTTACCCCCTTCTCTCTCCCCACCCACCCACCCACCATGTTCCCTCTCACCACCCATCCACCCACATCCCCTTCCATGTCGACCCTACCCACCCACCCCTTTTCTTGTTGCACCCAAACACCCACCCTCTTCCATGTCGCCCACACCCACCCTCCCTTCCCAATCGCACCCACCCACCCACATCCCCAACTCTGTTGCCCCCACACACCCACCTCCTACCCTGTTGCCCCGATTCACCCACCCCTTTCCCTTCTGAACCCAAACATCCGTCCCTTTCCCTGTTGCCCCCAACCATGCCTTCCCTGTTGCCTCCACGCAACCACCCTCCTCCTTCACTGTTGCCCCACCCAACCACCCACAAACTTCCCTGTTGCCCCAACCACCTACGCACATCTTTTCTCTGTTGTCCCCACCTGCTGACTCACTCACCCCCTTCCCTGTCGCCTACACCAACCCACACCCTTCCCATTCGACCCCACACCCTTCCCTTAAACCCCCACCCACCACCCCCCTTCCCAGTCGCCCTCACCCACCCACCCCCTTCCCTCTCCCCACACACCCACCCACCAACCACCTTCACTCTTGCCCACACACACCTATTCACACACCCCATTCCCTGTTGCCCCCCCACCCACTCACCCACACCTTCCCTGTTGCCCACACCTACCTACCCACCCCCTTCCCTGTTTCACCCACCCACCCCCTTCCCTCTCCCCACCCACCAACATCCACCCCTTCTTTTTGTCCCGACCCAACCACCCCTTCTCTATTGATCCCACCCACACACCCCATTTCCTGTTGCCCCCATTCACCCACAAACCCCCTTCCATGTTGCCACCATCCATCCACGCAGCCTCTTCCATGTGGCCCCACCCACCCTCCCACCCACCCCCTTCCCTGTTACCCCCACTCACCCACCCCTTCCCTTTTGCCCCTCTCCCACCCAGCACTTTCCCTGTTGCCCCAAACACCCACTGCTTCCCTGTTGCCCCCACACACTCACCCCCTTCCCTTTCACCCCCACCCACCAGCCCCCTTCCCTGTTGCCCCAACCACCTACCCACACCCTTTCTCTGTTGCACCCACCCACTGACCCACTCACCCCTTCCCTGTTGCTCCCACCCACCCACCCAAACCCTTCCCTGTTGCCCGCACCCATCCACACCATTCCCTTTCACCCCCACCCACCCACCCCCATCCCTATCAACCCCACCCGACAACCCTTCCCTGTTACCCGCACCCACCCATTCCCTTCCCTCTCCCAATCCACCCACCAACCAAACACCTTCCCTCTTGCCCCACCCACCCATCCACACACCCCCTCCATGTTGCCCCCCACACAACCTCTTTCCTGTTGGCCCCAGCCATCCACCCACCCCATTCCCTGTTGCCCCCCACCACCCACCCCCTCCCTGTTGCCCCCACCCACCCACCCAGCACCTTCCCTGTTACCCCCACCCACCCACCCCCTTCCCTGTTGCACCAACCCGCACAGCCACCCTCGTCCCTGTTGACCCCACCCACCCAACCACCGCTTTCCTGTTGCCCCCCACCCACCCACCCAGCCCCTTCCCTGTTGCCCCCACCCACCCTTTCCCTGTTGCCCCATACACCCACCCCCTTCCCTGTTGCCCCAACCACCTACCCGCTCCCTTTCTCAGTTGTACCCACCCACTGACCCACCCACCCCCTTCCCTGTTGCCCCCACCCACCCACCCACCCCCTTACCTGTTGCCCCCACCCATCCACAACATTCCTTTTCACCCCGACCCAGCCAACCCCTTCCCTATCACCCCCACCCGACAATTCTTCCCTGTCGCCCTCACCCACACATCCCCTTCCCTCTCCCCATCCACCCACCAACCAACCACCTTCCCTCTTGCCTCTACCCACCCATCCACACACCCCTTTCCGTTGCCCCCACACAACCCCTTTCCTGTTGCCCCCAGCCATCCACTCACACCGTTCCCTGTTGCCCCCAACCACCCCCTCCATGTTGCCCGTACCCACCCACCACCTTCCCTGTTACCCCCACCCACCCACCCCCTTCCCTGTTGTACCAACGCACACACACCCACCCTCTTCCCTGTTGCCCCCACCCACCCAGCCCCTTCCCTGTTGCCCCCACCCACCCACACACCCAGCCCCTGTTGCCCCCACCCACATACCCCATTTCCTGTTCTCCCACACATCCCTTCCCTGTTGCCCCAACCACCTACCCACACCCTTTCTCAGTTGTACCCACAAACTGACCCATCCACCCCCTTCCCTGTTGCCCCCACCCACCCACCCACCACCTTACCTGTTGCCCCCACCTATCCACACCATTCCCTTTCACTCCTACCCACCCACCCCCCTTCCCTATCACCCCCACCAGACAACTCTTCCCTGTCGCCCTCACCCACACATCCCCTTCCCTCTTCCCATCCACCCACCAACCAACCACCTTCCCTCTTGCCTCCACCCACCCATCCACACACCCCCTTCCATGTTGCCCCCACACACACCCTTTCCTGTTGCCCCCAGCCATCCACCAACCCCATTCCCTGTTGCCCCACACCACCCACCCCCTCCCTATTGTCCCCACCCACCCACCCACTGCCTTCCCTGTTACCCCCACCAACCCACTCCCGTCTCTGTTGCCCCCACCCAAACACCGACCCCCCTTCCCTGTTGCCCCCACCCAAACAGCCACATCCTTTACGTTGCCCCCACCCACCCAAACACCACCTTCCCTGTTGGTCCACCCACCCACCCACCCCCTTTCCTGTTGCCCCCACCGACCCAACCACCTCCTTCCCTGTTGCCCCCACCCACCCACCCACGCCTTCCCTGTTGCCCCCACTCACCCACCCACTCCCTTCCCTGTTGCCCCCACCCACCCACCCACATCCCTATTGCCCCCACCCATCCACACCCTTCACTGTTACCCCCACCCAGCCAACCCACCCCCTTCCCTGCTGTCCCCACGCACCACCAAGCCCAGCAACTACCCTGTTACCCTCACCCACCCACCGCCTTCTCTGTTGCTCCCACACAAACATCAAACATCTTCCCTGTTCCCCCATTCACCTACCCACCCCCTTCCCTGTTGCCCCCACCCAGCTACCCACCCCTTCCCTGTTGCCCCCCACACACCCACCCATCCCATTTCCTGTCATCCCCACCCACCCACTTACCCCCTTCTCTCTCCCCACCCCACCCACCCACCATGTTCCCTCTCACCACCCATCCACCCACATCCCCTTCCATGTCGAACCTACCCATCCACCCCTTTCCTTGTTGCACCCAAACACCCACCCTCTTCCATGTCGCCCACACCCACCCTCCCTTCTCAATCGCACCCACCCACCCACATCCCCAACTCTGTTGCCCCCACACACCCACCTCATACCCTGTTGCCCCGATTCACCCACCCCTTTCCCTTTTGAACCCAAACATCCATCCCTTTCCCTGTGGCCCCCAACCATGCCTTCCCTGTTGCCTCCACGCAACCACCCTCCTCCTTCACTGTTGCCCCCACCCAACCAGCCACACACTTCCCTGTTGCCCCAACCACCTACGCACATCTTTTCTCTGTTGTCCCCACCTGCTGACTCACTCACCCCCTTCCCTGTCGCCCACACCAACCCACACCCTTCCCATTCGACCCCACACCCTTCCCTTAAACCCCCACCCACCACCCCCCTTCCCAGTCGCCCTCACCCACCCACCCCCTTCCCTCTCCCCACACACCCACCCACCAACCACCTTCACTTTTGCCCCCACACACCTATTCACACACCCCCATCCCTGTTGCCCCCCACCCACTCACCCACCCCTTCCCTGTTGCCCACACCTACCTACCCACCCCCTTCTTTTTGTCCCGACCCACCCACCCCTTCCCTATTGATCCCACCCACACACCCCATTCCCTGCTGCCCCCATTCACCCACAAACCCCCTTCCATGTTGCCACCATCCATCCACGCAGCCTCTTCCATGTGGCCCCATCCACCCTCCCACCCACCCCCTTCCCTGTTGCCCCTACCCTCCCACCCACCCCCTTCCCTGTTACCCCCACTCACCCACCCCTTCCCTTTTGCCCCCCTCCCACCCAGCACTTTCCCTGTTGCCCCAAACACCCACCGCTTCCCTGTTGCCCCCACACACTCACCCCCTTCCCTTTCACCCCCACCCATCAGCCCCCTTCCCTGTTGCCCCAACCACCTACCCACACCCTTTCTCTGTTGCACCTACCCACTGACCTACTCACCCCTTCCCTGTTGCCCCCACCCACCCACCCACCCCCTTTCCTGTTGCCCCCACCTATCCACACCATTCCCTTTCACCCCTACACACCCACCCCCTTCCCTATCACCCCCACCAGACAACCCTTCCCTGTCGCCCTCACCCACACATCCCCTTCCCTCTTCCCATCCACCCACCAACCAACCACCTTCCCTCTTGCCTCCACCCACCCATCCACACACCCCCTTCCATGTTGCCCCCACACACACCCTTTCCTGTTGCCCCCAGCCATCCACCCACCCCATTCCCTGTAGCCCCCCACCACCCACCCCCTCCCTGTTGTCCCCACCCACCCACCCACTCCCTTCCCTGTTACCCCCACCCACCCACTCCCTTCTCTGTTGCCCCCACCCAAACACCCGCCCCCTTCCCTGTTGCCCCCACCCAAACAGCCACATCCTTACGTTGCCCCCACCCACCCAAACACCACCTTCCCTGTTGGCCCACCCACCCACCCACCACCTTTCCTGTTGGCCCACCCACCCAACTCCCTGTTGCCCCCAACCACACACCGCCTTCCATGTTGCCCCCACCCACCCACTTCCCTGTTACCCCAAACACCGAACCCACCCCCTTCCCTTTTGAACCCCCCACACACCCACCCACCCCCTTCTCTGATACCCCACCCACCCAACCCAACACCTTCCCTGTTGCCTCCACCAACCCACCCACCCACCCCATTACCTGTTGCCCCTTCAAACCCACCCACCCCCTTCCCTGTTGCACCCACCCACCTACCTACGCACACCTTCCCTGTTGCCTCCACTCACCCACCCACCACTTCACTCTTGCCCCCACCCACCCCCAAACACAGCCAGCTCCCTGTTACCCCCACCCACCCACCACCTTCTCTGTTGCCCCCACCCAAACACCAACCATCTTCCCTGTTGCCTCCAAACACATACCCACACCTTCCTGTAGCGCCTACCCACCCACCCTTACCCTTTCACCCCCACCAACACACCCCCCACCATCCCTGTCGCCACCTCCACCCCACCTTCTTCCCTGTCACCCCCACCGACCCAACTCTTTCCCTGTCGCCCCCACTCACATACCTCCTTCCCTCTTGACCCCACCCACACACATAGCCAGCCACTGCCCTGTTGCCCCCAAACACCCATTCCCTGTTGCCCCCAACCACCCATCCAGCCCCTTCTCTGTTGCCCCCACTCACACCCCCAACCACTTCCCTGTTGCCCCCACTCACCCACGCCAGTCTCTGTGGCCCCCACCCACCCCGTTCCCTCATGACCCCACCCACCAACCCACACCTTCCCTGTTGAACCAACGACCTACCCACCCACCCCTTCTCTGTTGCCCCCACCCAACCACCCAACCACTTCCCTGTTGCCCCAACCACCTACCCACACACTTTCTCTGTTGTCTTCACCCACCCACCCACACCCTTCCCTCTCCCCACCCATCTACCCACCCCCTTCCCTCTCCCCACCCTCCCAACCACATCCCCTTCCTTGTCACCCCCCACCCACCCACACCCATTCCCTGTCGCACCGACACAACCAACCCCATCCCTGTTGCCCCCAGACACACACCCTCTTCCCTGTTGCAACGACCCATCCACCCCCTTCACTGTTGACCCACCCACCCACCAACTCACCATCTTCCCTGTTGCCCCCACCCACCCACCCACTCACCCTCTTCCCTGTTGCCCCCCACCCACCCACCCACCACCTTCCATGTTGCCCCACCTACCCACCCACCCACTTCCATGTTGCCCCCACCCACCCCTTCACTATTGCCCCCACCCCAAACACCCACCCCCTTCCCTGTTGCCTCCACACACATACCCACCCCCTTCCCTATTGCCCCCACCCACCCACTTCACTGTTACCCTCTCCCACCCCCCCACTCCCTACCCTGTTACCCACTCCCACCCACTCACCCCCTTCTCTGTTGCTCCTTCCCACTCACCAACTTCCCTGTTGCCCACACCCACCCACCCACCAATCCCCTTCCCTCTTGCCCCCACCCACCTACGCACCCCCTTTCCTGTTGCCCCCACATACCCACCCACAAGCCTATTGACCCTACCGACTCACTTCCTTGTTTGCATACCACCCACCAATTTCCCCGTTGCCCCCACACACCCACCCCCTTCCCTGTTACCCACTTCCACCCCCTGACCCTCTACCCTGTTGCTCCCTCCCACTCACTCACCCCCTTCCCTGTTGCTCCTTCCCACTCACCAACTTCCCTGTTGCCCCCACCCACCCACCCACTTCCCTGTTGCCCCCCTCCACCCACCCCATTCCCTGTCGCACCCACTGACCCACCCACCGCCCTCCATGTCGCCCCCACCCACCCACCCCCTTCCCTGTTGCCCCCACCCTCCCACCCACCCCCTTCCCTGTTGCCCCCACCCTCCCACCCACACCGTTCCCTGTTACCCCCACCCACCCACCCCTTCCATGTTACCCCTACCCTCCCACCCAGCCCTTTCCCTGTTGCCCCAAACACCCACCCCTTCCCTGTTGCCCCCACACACTCACCCCCCTTCCCTTTCACCCCCGTCCACCAGCCCCCTTCCCTCTCCCCACCCACCCACCAACCAACCACCTTCCCTCTTGCCCCAACCTACCCCCAAACACAGCCAGTTCCCTGTTACCCCCCACCACCCTACCGCCTTCTCTGTTGCCCCCACCCAAACACCAACCATCTTCCCTGTTGCCTCCAAACACATACCCACACCTTCCTGTTGCGCCTACCCACCCACACTTACCCTGTCACCCCCACCGACACACCCCCCCCACCATCCCTGTCGCACCCTCCACCCCACTTTCTTCCCTGTCACCCCCACCGACCCAACCCCTTCCCTGTCGCCCCCACTCACACACCTCTTTCCCTCTTGACCTCACCCACACACATAGCCAGCCACTGCCCTGCTGCCCCCACACACCCATTCCCTGTTGCCCCCAACCACCCATCCAGCCCCTTCTCTGTTGCCCCCACTCACACCCCCAAACGCTTCCCTGTTGCCCCCACTCACCCACGCCAGTCTCTGTGGCCCCCACCCACCCCGTTCCCTCATGACCCCACCCACCAACCCACACCTTCCCTGTTGAACCAACGACCTATCCGCTCCCTTTCTCAGTTGTACCCACCCACTGACCCACCACCCCCCTTCCCTGTTGCCCCCACCCACCCACCCACCCCCTTCCCTGTTGCCCCCACCCATGCTCAACATTCTCTTTCACCCCCACCCACCCAACCCCTTCCCTATCACCCCCACCCGACAACTCTTCCCTGTCGCCCTCACCCACACATCCCCTTCCCTCTCCCCATCCTCCCACCAACCAACCACCTTCCCTCTTGCCTCTGCCCAACAATCCACACACCCCCTTCCATGTTGCCCCAACACACACCCTTTCCTGTTGCCCCCAGCCATCCACCCACACCATTCCCTGTTGCCCCCACCCACCCCCTCCATGTTGCCCCCCACCCACCCACCCCCTTCCCTGTTGCACCAATGCACACACCCACCCTCTTCCCTGTTGCCCCCACCCACCCAGCCCCTTCCCTGTTGCCCCCACCCACCCACCCAGCCCCTTCCCTGTTGCCCCCACCCACCCACCCCATTTCCTGTTGCCCCCACCCATCCCTTCCCTGTTGCAGCCATACACCCACCCCCTTCCCTGTTGACCCAACCACATACCCACACCCTTTCTCAGTTGTACCCACAAACTGACCCACCCACCCCCTTCCCTGTTGCCCCCACCCGCCCCCACCCACCCCCTTACCTGTTGCCCCCACCTATCCACACCATTCCCTTTCACCCCTACCCACCCACCCCCTTCCCTATCACCCCCACCCGACAACCCTTCCCTGTCGCCCTCACCCACACATCCCTTTCCCTCTCCCCATCCACCCACCAACCAACCGCCTTCCCTCTTGCCTCCACCCACCCATCCACACACCCCCTTCCATGTTGCCTCCACACACACCCTCTCCTGTTGCCCCCAGCCATCCACCCACCCCATTCCCTGTTGCCCCCCACCACCCACACCCTCCCTGTTGCCCCCACCCACCCACCCACTCCCTTTCCTGTTACCCCCACCCACCCACTCCCTTCTCTGTTGCCCCCACCCAAACACCCACCCCCTTCCCTGTTGCCCCCACCCAAACAGCCACACCCTTTACTTTGCCCCCACCCACCCAAACACCACCTTCCCTTTTGGCCCACCCACCCACCCACCCCCTTTCCTGTTGCCCCCACCCACCCACTTCCCTGTTACCCTCTCCCACCCCCCCCACTCCCTTCCCTGTTGCCCCCACTCACCCACCCACTCACCCCCTTCTCTGTTGCACCTTCCCACTCACCAACTTCCCTGTTGCCCACACCCACCCACCCAGCAATCCCCTTCCCTCTTGCCCCCACCCCCCTACCCACCCCCTTTCCTGTTGCCCCCATACACCCACCCACAAGCCTATTGACCCCACCGACTCACTTCCTTGTTTGCATACCACCCACCAATTTCCCTGTTGTCCCCACACACCCACCCCCTTCCCTGTTACCCACTCCCACCCCCTGACCACCTGTTGCTCCCTCCCACTCACTCACCCCCTTCCCCTGTGCTCCTTCCCACTCACCAACTTCCCTGTTGCCCACACCCACCCACCCACTTCCCTGTTGCCCCCATCCACCCACCCCATTCCCTGTCGCACCCACTGACCCACCCACCCCCCTCAATGTCGCCCCCACCCACCCACCCCCTTCCCTGTTACTCCCACCCACCCACCCCTTCCCTGTTGCCCCTACCCTCCCATCCAGCCCTTTCCCTGTTGCCCCAAACACCCACCCCTTCCCTGTTGCCCCCACATACTCACCCCCTTCCCTTTCACTCCCACCCACCAGCCCCCTTCCCTGTTGCCCCAACCACCTACCCACACCCTTTCTCTGTTGCACCCACCCACTGACCCACTCACCCCTTCCCTGTTGCCCCCACCCACCCACACAAACCCTTCCCTGTTGCCCGCACCCATCCACATCATTCCCTTTCACCCCCACCCACCCACCCCCATCCCTATCAACCCCACCCGACAACCCTTCCCTGTCACCCGCACCCACCCATTCCCTTCCCTCTCCCCATCCACCCACCAACAAACTACCTTCCCTCTTGCCCCACTCACCCATCCACACACCCCCTCCATGTTGCCCCCACACAGCCTCTTTCCTGTTGGCCCCAGCCATCCACCCACCCCATTCCCTGTTGCCCCCACCCACCCCTTCCCTGTTGCCCCCACCCACACACCCAGCACCTTCCCTGTTACCACCACCCACCCACCCCCTTCCCTGTTGCACCAACCCGCACAGCCACCCTCGTCCCTGTTGCCCCCCACCCACCCAACCACCCCTTTCCTGTTGCCCCCACCCACCCACCCAGCCTCTTCCCTCTTGCCCCCACCCACCCCTTCCCTGTTGCCCCATACACCCACCCCCTTCCCTGTTGCCCCAATCACCTACCTGCTCCCTTTCTCAGTTGTACCCACCCACTGACCCACGCACCCCCTTCCCTGTTGCCCCCACCCACCCACCCTCCCCCTTCCCTGTTGCCCCCACCAACCCACCCACCCCCTCCCTGTTGCCCCCACCCATCCACAACATTCCCTTTCATCCCCACCCACCCAACCCCTTCCCTATCACCCCCACCCGACAACCCTTCCCTGTCGCCCTCACCCACACATCCCCTTCCCTCTCCCCATCCACCCACCAACCAACCGCCTTCCCTCTTGCCTCTACCCACCCATCCACACACCCCCTTCCATGTTGCCCCCACACAACACCTTTCCTTTTGCCCCCAGCCATCCACCCACACCATTCCCTGTTGCCCCCACCCACCCCCTCCATGTTGCCCGCACCCACCCACCACCTTCCCTGTTACCCCCACCCACCCACCCCCTTCCCTGTTGCACCAATGCACACACCCACCCTCTTCCCTGTTGCCCCCACCCACCCAGCCCCTTCCCTGTTGCCCCCACCCACCCACCCAGCCGCTGTTGCCCCCACCCACCTACCCCATTTCTTGTTACCCCCCACCCATCCCTTCCCTGTTGCCCCCATACACCCACCCCCTTCCCTGTTGCCCCAACCACCTACCCACACCCTTTCTCAGTTGTACCCACAAACTGACCCATCCACCCCCTTCCCTGTTGCCCCCACCCACCCACCCACCCCCTTACCTGTTGCCCCCACCTATCCACACCATTCCCTTTCACCCCTACCCACCCACCCCCTTCCCTATCACCCCCACCAGACAACACCTCCCTGTCGCCCTCTCCCCTTCCCTCTCCCCATCCACCCACCAAACGACCACCTTCCCTGTTGCCCCCACCCACCCACCACCTTCTCTGTTGCCCCCACCCAAACACCAACCATCTTCCCTGTTGCCTCCAAACACATACCCACACCTTCTTGTTGCGCCTACCCACCCACCCTTACCCTTTCACCCCCACCGACACACCCCCCCACCATCCCTGTCACCCTCTCCACCCCACCTTCTTCCCTTTCACCCGCACCGACCAAACCCCTTCCCTGTCGCCCCCACCCACATACCTCCTTCCCTCTTGACCCCACCCACACACATAGCCAGCCACTGCCCTGTTGCCCCCCACACACCCATTCCCTGTTGCCCCCAACCACCCATCCAGCCCCTTCTCTGTTGCCCCCACTCACACCCCCAACCGCTTCCCTGTTGCCCCCACTCACCCACGCCAGTCTCTGTGGCCCCCACCCACCCCGTTCCCTCATGACCCCACCCACCAACCCACACCTTCCCTGTTGAACCAATGACCTACCCACCCACCCCTTCTCTGTGCCCCCACCCAACCACCCAATCACTTCCCTGTTGCCCCCACCACCTACCCACACACTTTCTCTGTTGTCTCCACCCACCCACCCACCCCCTTCCCTCTCCCCACCCATCTACCCACCCCCTTCCCTCTCCCCACCCTCCCAACCACATCCCCTTCCTTGTCGCCCCCACCCACCCACACCCATTCCCTGTCGCCCCCACACAACCAACCCCATCCCTGTTGCCCCCAGACACACACCCTCTTCCCTGTTGCATAGACACATCCACCCCCTTCACTGTTGCCCCCAACCACCCACCCACTCACCATCTTCCCTGTTGCCCCCACCCACCCACTCACCCTCTTCCCTGTTGCCCCCACCCACCCACCACCTTCCATGTTGCCCCACCTACCCACCCACCCACTTCCATGTTGCCCCCACCCACCCCTTCACTATTGCCCCCACCCAAACACCCACCCCCTTCCCTATTGCCCCCACCCACCCACTTCCCTGTTACCCTCTCCCACCCCCCCACTCCCTACCCTGTTACCCACTCCCACCCACTCACCCCCTTCTCTGTTGCTCCTTCCCACTCACCAACCTCCCTGTTGCCCACACCCACCCACCCACCAATCCCCTTCCCTCTTGCCCCCACCCACCTACCCACCCCCTTTCCTGTTGCCCCCACACACCCACCCACAAGCCTATTGACCCCACCGACTCACTTCCTTGTTTGCATACCACCCACCAATTTCCCTGTTGCCCCCACACACCCACACCCTTCCCTGTTACCCACACCCACCCCCTGACTCCCTGTTGCTCCCTCCCACTCACACACCCCCTTCCCTGTTGCTCCTTCCCACTCACCAACTTCCCTGTTGCCCCCACCCACCCACCCACCCACTTCCCTGTTGCCCCCATCCACCCACCCCATTCCCTGTCACACCCACTGACCCACACACTCCCCTCCATGTCGCCCCCACCCACCCACCCCCTTCCCTGTTACCCCCACCCACCCACCCCTTCCCTGTTGCCCCTACCCTCCCACCCAGCCCTTTCCCTGTTGCCCCAAACACCCACCCCTTCCCTGTTGCCCCCAAAAACCCACCCCCTTCCCTGTTACCCACTCCCACCCCCTGACCCCCTGTTGCTCCCTCCCACTCACTCACCCCCTTCCCTGTTGCTCCTTCCCACTCACCAACTTCCCTGTTGCCCACACCCACCCACCCACTTCCCTCTTGCCCCCACCCACCTACCCACCCCCTTTCCTGTTGCCCCCACACACCCACCCACAAGCCTATTGACCCCACCGACTCACTTCCTTGTTTGCATACCACCCACCAATTTCCCTGTTGCCCCCACACACCCACACCCTTCCCTGTTACCCACACCCACCCCCTGACACCCTGTTGCTCCCTCCCACTCACACACCCCCTTCCCTGTTGCTCCTTCCCACTCACCAACTTCCCTGTTGCCCCCACCCGCCCACCCACCCCCTTACCTGTTGCCCCCACCTATCCACACCATTCCCTTTCACCCCTACCCACCCACCCCCTTCCCTATCACCCCCACCCGACAACCCTTCCCTGTCGCCCTCACCCACACATCCCTTTCCCTCTCCCCATCCACCCACCAACCAACCGCCTTCCCTCTTGCCTCCACCCACCCATCCACACACCCCCTTCCATGTTGCCTCCACACACACCCTCTCCTGTTGCCCCCAGCCATCCACCCACCCCATTCCCTGTTGCCCCCCACCACCCACACCCTCCCTGTTGCCCCCACCCACCCACCCACTCCCTTTCCTGTTACCCCCACCCACCCACTCCCTTCTCTGTTGCCCCCACCCAAACACCCACCCCCTTCCCTGTTGCCCCCCACCCAAACAGCCACACTCTTTACTTTGCCCCCACCCACCCAAACACCACCTTCCCTTTTGGCCCACCCACCCACCCACCCCCTTTCCTGTTGCCCCCCACCCATCCACTTCCCTGTTACCCTCTCCCACCCCCCCCACTCCCTTCCCTGTTGCCCCCACTCACCCACCCACTCACCCCCCTTCTCTGTTGCACCTTCCCACTCACCAACTTCCCTGTTGCCCACACCCACCCACCCACCAATCCCCTTCCCTCTTGCCCCCACCCCCCTACCCACCCCCTTTCCTGTTGCCCCCATACACCCACCCACAAGCCTATTGACCCCACCGACTCACTTCCTTGTTTGCATACCACCCACCAATTTCCCTTCCCTGTTGCCCGCACCCATCCACATCATTCCCTTTCACCCCCACCCACCCACCCCCATCCCTATCAACCCCACCCGACAACCCTTCCCTGTCACCCCGCACCCACCCATTCCCTTCCCTCTCCCCATCCACCCACCAACAAACTACCTTCCCTCTTGCCCCACCCACCCATCCACACACCCCCTCCATGTTGCCCCCACACAGCCTCTTTCCTGTTGGCCCCAGCCATCCACCCACCCCATTCCCTGTTGCCCCCACCCACCCCTTCCCTGTTGCCCCCACCCACACACCCAGCACCTTCCCTGTTACCACCACCCACCCACCCCCTTCCCTGTTGCACCAACCCGCACAGCCACCCTCGTCCCTGTTGCCCCCACCCACCCAACCACCCCTTTCCTGTTGCCCCCACCCACCCACCCAGCCTCTTCCCTCTTGCCCCCACCCACCGCTTCCCTCTTGCCCCATACACCCACCCTCTTCCCTGTTGCCCCAATCACCTACCTGCTCCCTTTCTCAGTTGTACCCACCCACTGACCCACCCACCCCCCTTCCCTGTTGCCCCCACCCACCCACCCTCCCCCTTCCCTGTTGCCCCCACCCACCCACCCACCCCCTCCCTGTTGCCCCCACCCATCCACAACATTCCCTTTCATCCCCACCCACCCAACCCCTTCCCTATCACCCCCACCCGACAACCCTTCCCTGTCGCCCTCACCCACACATCCCCTTCCCTCTCCCCATCCACCCACCAACCAACCGCCTTCCCTCTTGCCTCTACCCACCCATCCACACACCCCCTTCCATGTTGCCCCCACACAACACCTTTCCTTTTGCCCCCAGCCATCCACCCACACCATTCCCTGTTGCCCCCACCCACCCCCTCCATGTTGCCCGCACCCACCCACCACCTTCCCTGTTACCCCCACCCACCCACCCCCTTCCCTGTTGCACCAATGCACACACCCACCCTCTTCCCTGTTGCCCCCACCCACCCAGCCCCTTCCCTGTTGCCCCCACCCACCCACCCAGCCGCTGTTGCCCCCACCCACCTACCCCATTTCTTGTTACCCCCACCCATCCCTTCCCTGTTGCCCCCATACACCCACCCCCTTCCCTGTTGCCCCAACCACCTACCCACACCCTTTCTCAGTTGTACCCACAAACTGACCCATCCACCCCCTTCCCTGTTGCCCCCACCCACCCACCCACCCCCTTACCTGTTGCCCCCACCTATCCACACCATTCCCTTTCACCCCTACCCACCCACCCCCTTCCCTATCACCCCCACCAGACAACACCTCCCTGTCGCCCTCTCCCCTTCCCTCTCCCCATCCACCCACCAAACGACCACCTTCCCTGTTGCCCCCACCCACCCACCACCTTCTCTGTTGCCCCCACCCAAACACCAACCATCTTCCCTGTTGCCTCCAAACACATACCCACACCTTCTTGTTGCGCCTACCCACCCACCCTTACCCTTTCACCCCCACCGACACACCCCCCACCATCCCTGTCACCCTCTCCACCCCACCTTCTTCCCTTTCACCCGCACCGACCAAACCCCTTCCCTGTCGCCCCCACCCACATACCTCCTTCCCTCTTGACCCCACCCACACACATAGCCAGCCACTGCCCTGTTGCCCCCACACACCCATTCCCTGTTGCCCCCAACCACCCATCCAGCCCCTTCTCTGTTGCCCCCACTCACACCCCCAACCGCTTCCCTGTTGCCCCCACTCACCCACGCCAGTCTCTGTGGCCCCCACCCACCCCGTTCCCTCATGACCCCACCCACCAACCCACACCTTCCCTGTTGAACCAATGACCTACCCACCCACCCCTTCTCTGTGCCCCCACCCAACCACCCAATCACTTCCCTGTTGCCCCCACCACCTACCCACACACTTTCTCTGTTGTCTCCACCCACCCACCCACCCCCTTCCCTCTCCCCACCCATCTACCCACCCCCTTCCCTCTCCCCACCCTCCCAACCACATCCCCTTCCTTGTCGCCCCCCACCCACCCACACCCATTCCCTGTCGCCCCCACACAACCAACCCCATCCCTGTTGCCCCCAGACACACACCCTCTTCCCTGTTGCATAGACACATCCACCCCCTTCACTGTTGCCCCCACCCACCCACCCACTCACCATCTTCCCTGTTGCCCCCACCCACCCACTCACCCTCTTCCCTGTTGCCCCCACCCACCCACCACCTTCCATGTTGCCCCACCTACCCACCCACCCACTTCCATGTTGCCCCCACCCACCCCTTCACTATTGCCCCCACCCAAACACCCACCCCCTTCCCTATTGCCCCCACCCACCCACTTCCCTGTTACCCTCTCCCACTCCCCCACTCCCTACCCTGTTACCCACTCCCACCCACTCACCCCCCTTCTCTGTTGCTCCTTCCCACTCACCAACCTCCCTGTTGCCCACACCCACCCACCCACCAATCCCCTTCCCTCTTGCCCCCACCCACCTACCCACCCCCTTTCCTGTTGCCCCCACACACCCACCCACAAGCCTATTGACCCCACCGACTCACTTCCTTGTTTGCATACCACCCACCAATTTCCCTGTTGCCCCCACACACCCAAACCCTTCCCTGTTACCCACACCCACCCCCTGACTCCCTGTTGCTCCCTCCCACTCACACACCCCCTTCCCTGTTGCTCCTTCCCACTCACCAACTTCCCTGTTGCCCCCACCCACCCACCCACCCACTTCCCTGTTGCCCCCATCCACCCACCCCATTCCCTGTCACACCCACTGACCCACACACTCCCCTCCATGTCGCCCCCACCCACCCACCCCCTTCCCTGTTACCCCCACCCACCCACCCCTTCCTTGTTGCCCCTACCCTCCCACCCAGCCCTTTCCCTGTTGCCCCAAACACCCACCCCTTCCCTGTTGCCCCCAAAAACCCACCCCCTTCCCTGTTACCCACTCCCACCCCCTGACCCCCTGTTGCTCCCTCCCACTCACTCACCCCCTTCCCTGTTGCTCCTTCCCACTCACCAACTTCCCTGTTGCCCACACCCACCCACCCACTTCCCTGTTGCCCCCATCCACCCACCCCATTCCCTGTCGCACCCACTGACCCACCCACCCCCCTCTATGTCGCCCCCACCCACCCACCCCCTTCCCTGTTACTCCCACCCACCCACCCCTTCCCTGTTGCCCCTACCCTCCCACCCAGCCCTTTCCCTGTTGCCCCAAACACCCACCCCTTCCCTGTTGCCCCCACACACTCACCCCCTTCCCTTTCACTCCCACCCACCAGCCCCCTTCCCTGTTGCCCCAACCACCTACCCACACCCTTTCTCTGTTGCACCCACCCACTGACCCACTCACCCCTTCCCTGTTGCCCCCACCCACCCAACCAAACCCTTCCCTGTTGCCTGCACCCATCCAGACCATTCCCTTTCACCCCCACCCACCCACCCCCATCCCTATCAACCCCACCCGACAACCCTTCCCTGTCACCCGCACCCACCCATTCCCTTCCCTCTCCCAATCCACCCACCAACCAACCACCTTCCCTCTTGCCCACCCACACATCCACACACCCCATCCATGTTGCCCCCACACAACCTCTTTCCTGTTGGCCCCAGCCATCCACCCACCCCATTCCCTGTTGCCCCCCACTACCCACCCCCTCCCTGTTGCCCCCACCCACCCCCTCCCTGTTGCCCCCACCCACCCACCCAGCCCCTTCCCTGTTACCCCCCACCCACCCACCCCCTACCCTGTTGCACCAACCCGCACAGCCACCCTCGTCCCTGTTGCCCCCACCCACCCAACCACCCCTTTCCTGTTGCCCACACCCACCCACCCAGCCTCTTCCCTCTTGCCCCCACCCACCCCTTCCCTGTTGCCCCATACACCCACCCCCTTCCCTGTTGCCCCAACCACCTACCCGCTCCCTTTCTCAGTTTTACCCACCCACTGACCCACCCACCCCCTTCCCTGTTGCCCCCCCTTCCCTGTTGCCCCCACCCATCCACAACATTCCCTTTCACCCCCACCCACCCAACCCCTTCCCTATCACCCCCACCCAACAACCCTTCCCTGTCACCCTCACCCACACATCTCCTTCCCTCTCCCCATCCACCCACCAACCAACCGCCTTCCCTCTTGCCTCTACCCACCCATCCACACACCCCCTTCCATGTTGCCCCCACACAACGCCTTTCCTGTTGCCCCCAGCCATCCACCCACACCATTCCCTGTTGCCCCCACCCACCCCCTCCATGTTGCCCGCACCCACCCACCACCTTCCCTGTTACCCCCCACCCACCCACCCCCTTCCCTGTTGCACCAACGCACACAACCACCTTCTTCCCTGTTGCCCCCACCCATCCAGCCCCTTCCCTGTTGCATCCACCCACCCACACACCCAGCCCCTGTTGCCCCCACCCACCTACTTCATTTCTTGTTACCCCCCACCCATCCCTTCCCTGTTGCCCCCATACACCCACACCCTTCCCTGTTGCCCCAACCACCTACCCACACCCTTTCTCAGTTGTACCCACAAACTAACCCATCCACCCCCTTCCCTGTTGCCCCCCACCCACCCACCCACCACCTTACCTGTTGCCCCCACCTATCCACAACATTCCCTTTTACCCCTACCCACCCACCCCCCTTCCCTATCACCCCCACCAGACAACCCTTCCCTGTCGCCCTCACCCACACATCCCCTTCCCTCTCCCCATCCACCCACCAACCAACCACCTTCCTTCTTGCCTCCACCCACCCATCCACACACCCCCTTCCATGTTGCCCCCACACACACACCCTTTCCTGTTGCCCCCAGCCATCCACCCACCCCATTCCCTGTTGCCCCCCACCACCCACCTCCTCCCTATTGTCCCCACCCACCCACGCACTCCCTTCCCTGTTACCCCCACCCACCCACTCCCTTCTCTGTTGCCCCCACCCAAACACCCACCCCCTTCCCTGTTGCCCCCACCCAAACAGCCACATCCTTTACGTTGCCCCCACCCACCCAAACACCACCTTCCCTGTTGGCCCACCCACCCACCCACCCCTTTTCCTGTTGCCCCCACCCACCCAACTCCCTCTTGCCCCCACCCACACACCGCCTTCCATGTTGCCCCCACCCACCCACTTCCCTGTTACCCCAAACACCGATCCCACCCCCTTCCCTTTTGAACCCCCCACACACCCACCCACCCCCTTCTCTGGTACCCCAACCACCCAACCCAACATCTTCCCTGTTGCCTCCACCAACCCACCCACCCACCCCATTACCTGTTGCCCCTTCAAACCCACCCACCCCCTTCCCTGTTGCACCCGCCCACCTACCTACACACCCCTTCCCTGTTGCCTCCACTCACCCACCCACCAACGCCCTTCCCTGTTTCCCCCAGCCACCCACCCCTTCCCTGTTACTCCTACCCTCCCACCCTGCCCTTTCCCTGTTGCCCCAAACACCCACCCCTTCCCTGTTGCCCCCACACACTCACCCCCTTCCCTTTCACCCCCACCCACCAGCCCCCTTCCCTCTCCCCACCCACCATCAACCAACCACCTTTCCTCTTGCCCCAACCTACCCCCAAACACAGCCAGTTCCCTGTTACCCCCCACCCACCTACCGCCTTCTCTGTTGCCCCCACCCAAACACCAACCATCTTCCCTGTTGCCTCCAAACACATACCCACCCCTTCCTGTTGCGCCTACCCACCCACCCTTACCCTGTCACCCCCCACCGACACACCCCCCACCATCCCTGTCGCTCCCTCCACCCCACCTTCTTCCCTGTCACCCCCCACCGACCCAACACCTTCCCTGTCGCCCCCACTCACATACCTCCTTCCCTCTTGACCCCACCCACACACATAGCCAGCCACTGCCCTGTTGCCCCCACACACCCTTTCCCTGTTGCCCCCAACCAGCCATCCAGCCCCTTCTCTGTTGCCCCCACTCACACCCCCAACCACTTCCCTGTTGCCCCCACTCACCCACGCCAGTCTCTGTGGCCCCCACCCAGCCTCTTCCCTCATGACCCCACCCACCAACCCACACCTTCCCTGTTGAACCAACGACCTATCCGCTCCCTTTCTCAGTTGTACCCACCCACTGACCCACCCACCCCCTTCCCTGTTGCCCCCACCCACCCACCCACCCCTTCCCTGTTGCCCCCACCCATCCACAACATTCCCTTTCACCCCCACCCCCCCCCAACCCCTTCCCTATCACCCCCACCCGACAACCCTTCCCTGTCGCCCTCACCCACACATCCCCTTCCCTCTCCCCATCCTCCCACCAAACAACCACCTTCCCTCTTGCCTCTACCCAACAATCCACACACCCCCTTCCATGTTGCCCCCACACACACCCTTTCCTGTTGCCCCCAGCCATCCACCCACACCATTCCCTGTTGCCCCCACCCACCCCCTCCATGTTGCCCCCACCCACCCACCCCCTTCCCTGTTGCCCCCACCCACCCACCCAGCCCCTTCCCTGTTGCCCCCAACCACCGACCCCATTTCCTGTTGCCCCCACCCATCACTTCCCTGTTGCCCCCATACACCCACCCCCTTCCCTGTTGCCCCAACCACATACCCACACCCTTTCTCAATTGTACCCACAAACTGACCCACCCACACCCTTCCCTGTTGCCCCCACCCACCCACCCACCACCTTTCCTGTTGCCCCCACCTATCCACACCATTCCCTTTCACCCCTACCCACCCACCCCCTTCCCTATCACCCCACCCGACAACCCTTCCCTGTCGCCCTCACCCACACATCCCCTTCCCTCTCCCCATCCACCCACCAACCAACCACCTTCCCTCTTGCCTCCACCCACCCATCCACACACCCCCTTCCATGTTGCCCCCACACACACCCTTTCCTGTTGCCCCCAGCCATCCACCCACCCCATTCCCTGTTGCCCCCCACCACCCACACCCTCCCTGTTGCCCCCACCCACCCACTCCCTTCCCTGTTACCCCCCACCCACCCACTCACTTCTCTGTTGCCCCCACCCAAACACCCACCCCCTTCCCTGTTCCCCCCACCCAAACAGCCACACCCTTTACGTTGCCCCCCCACCCACCCAAACACCACCTTCCCTTTTGGCCCACCCACCCACCCACCCCCTTTCCTGTTGCCCCCTCCCACCCACTTCCCTGTTACCCTCTCCCACCCCCTCACTCCCTACCCTGTTACCCACTCCCACCCACTCACCCCCTTCTCTGTTGCTCCTTCCCACTCACCAACTTCCCTGTTCCCCACACCCACCCACCCACCAATCCCCTTGCCTCTTGCCCCCACCCACCTACCCACCCCCTTTCCTGTTGCCCCCACACACCCACCCACAACCCTATTGACCCCACCGACTCACTTCCTTGTTTGCATACCACCCACCAATTTCCCTGTTGCCCCCACACACCCACCCCCTTCCCTGTTACCCACTCCCCCCCCCCGACTCCCTGTTGCTCCCTTCCACTCACTCACCCCCTACCCTGTTGCTCCTTCCCACTCACCAACTTCCCTGTTGCCCCACCCACCCACCCACTTCTCTGTTGCCCCCATTCACCCACCCCATTCCCTGTCACACCCACTGACCCACACACTCCCCTCCATGTCGCCCCCACCCACCCACCCCCTTCCCTGTTACCCCCCACCCACCCACCCCTTCCCTGTTGCCCCTACCCTCCCACCCAGCCCTTTCCCTGTTGCCCCAAACACCCACCCCTTCCCTGTTGCCCCCACACACCCACCCCCTTCCCTGTTACCCACTCCCACCCCCTGATCCCCTGTTGCTCCCTCCCACTCACTCACCCCCTTCCCTGTTACTCCTTCCCACTCACCAACTTCCCTGTTGCCCACACCCGCCCACCCACTTCCCTGTTGCCCCCATCCACCCACCCCATTCCCTGTCGCACCCACTGACCCACCCACCCCCCCTCCATGTCGCCCCCACCCACCCACCCCCTTCCCTGTTACTCCCACCCACCCACCCCTTCCCTGTTGCCCCTACCCTCCCACCCAGCCCTTTTCCTGTTGCCCCAAACATCCACCCCTTCCCTGTTGCCCCCACACACTCACCCCCTTCCCTTTCACCCCCACCCACCAGCCCCCTTCCGTCTCCCCACCCAGCCACCAACCAACCACCTTCCCTCTTGCCCAACCCACCCATCCACACACCCCCTTTCCTGTTGCCCACACCCAACCACCCACCCCTTCCCTGTTGCCCCCACCCATCTACTCACCCCCTACCCTGTTGCCCCAAACACCTACCCACACCCTTTCTCTGTTGTCCCCACCCACTGACCCATTCACCCCCTTCCCCGTCACCCCCAATGACCCACCCAACCCCTCCATGTCGCCCCCACCCACCCACCCATCCCCCCCTTTCCCTGTTGCCCTCACCCACCCCTTCCCTGTTGCCCCCTCCCACCCACCCCCTTCCGTGTCGCACCCACTGACCCACCCACACACCTCCATGTCACCTCCACCCACCCACACCCTTCCCTGTTGCCCCCATCTGCCCACCCACCCCCTTCCCTGTTGCCCCCACCCACCCACCCACTTCCCTATTGCCCCCATCCACCCACCCCATTCCCTGTCGCACCCATTGACCCACCCACCCCCTCCATGTCACCCCCACCCACCCACCCCTTCCCTGTTGCCCCTACCCTCCCACCCAGCCCTTTCCCTGTTGCCCCAAACACCCACCCCTTCTCTGTCGCCCCCACCCACACACACAGCCAGCCACTGCCCTGTTGCCCCCACACACCCATTCCCTGTTGCCCCCACCCACCCATCCACCCCCTTCTCTGTTGCCCCCACCCACACTCCCAACCACTTCCCTGTTGCCCCCACTCACCCACACCAGTCTCAGTGGCCCATACCCACCCCTTTCACTCTTGACCCCACACACCAACCCACACCTTTCCTGTCGAACCAGCGACCTACCCACCAACCCCTTCTCTGTTGACCCCACCCAACCACCCAACCATGTCCCTGTTGCCCCCACCACCTACCCACGCACTTTCACTGTTGTCTCCACCCACCCACACCCTTCCCTCTCCCCACCCAGCCACCAACCAACCACCTTCCCTCTTGCCCAACCCACCCAACCACCCACCCCTTCCCTGTTGCCCCCACCCATCTACTCACCCCCTACCCTGTTGCCCCAAACACCTACCCACACCCTTTCTCTGTTGTCCCCACCCACTGACCCATTCACCCCCTTCCCCGTCGCCCCCAATGACCCACCCAACCCCTCCATGTCGCCCCCACCCACCCACCCATCCACCCCCTTCCCTGTTGCCCCCCACACACCCCTTCCCTGTTGCCCCCTCCCACCCACCCCCTTTCCTGTCGCACCCACTGACCCACCCACAAACCTCAATGTCACCTCCACCCACCCACACCCTTCCCTGTTGCCCCCACCCTCCCACACACCCCCTTCCCTCTTACCCCCATCAGCCCACCCACCCCCTTCCCTGTTGCCCCCACCCACCCCTTCCCTGTTGACCCCATCCACCCACCCCCTTCCCTGTTGCCCCCATCCACCCACCCCCCTCCATGTCGCCCCCACCCACCCCCCTCCCTGTCGCCCCCACCCACCATGCCTCCACTCACCCACCAACCAACACCCTTCCCTGTTGCCCCTGCACTCCCACCCCCATCCCTGTTGCCCACACCCAGCCACATCCTTCCCTGTTGCCCCCACCCAGCCACCCACCACTTCCCTTTTCCCCCCACCCACCCCCAAACACAGCCACTTACCTGTTGTCCCCACCCACTGACCCATTCACCCCCTTCCCCGTCGCCCCCAATGACCCACCCAACCCCTCCATGTCGCCCCCACCCACCCACCCATCCACCCCCTTCCCTGTTGCCCCCCACCCACCCCTTCCCTGTTGCCCCCTCCCACCCACCCCCTTCCCTGTCGCACCCACTGACCCACCCACAAACCTCGATGTCACCTCCACCCACCAACACCCTTCCCTGTTGCCCCCACCCTCCCACACACCCCCTTCCCTCTTACCCCCATCAGCCCACCCACCCCCTTCCCTGTTGCCCCCACCCACCCCTTCCCTGTTGACCCCATCCTCCCACCCCCCTTCCCTGTTGACCCCATCCACCCACCCCCCTCCATGTCGCCCCCACCCACCATGCCTCCACTCACCCACCAACCAACACCCTTCCCTGTTGCCCCTGCACTCCCACCCCCATCCCTGTTGCCCACACCCAGCCACATCCTTCCCTGTTGCCCCCACCCAGCCACCCACCACTTCCCTTTTCCACCCACCCACCCCCAAACACAGCCACTTACCTGTTACCCCCCACTCACCCACCGCCTTCTCTGTTGCCCCCACCCAAACACCAACCATCTTCCCTGTTGCCTCCAAACACATACCCACCCCTTCCTGTTGCCCCTACCCACCCACCCTTACCCTGTCACCCCCACTGACACACCCCCCACCATCCCTGTCACCCCCCTCCACCCCACCTTCTTCCCTGTCACCCCCACCCAACCAACCCCTTCTCTGTCGCCCCCACCCACACACACAGCCAGCCACTGCCCTGTTGCCCCCACACACCCATTCCCTGTTGCCCCCACCCACCCATCCACCCCCTTCTCTGTTGCCCCCACCCACAGTCCCAACCACTTCCCTGTTGCCCCCACTCACCCACACCAGTCTCTGTGGCCCATACCCACCCCTTTCACTCTTGACCCCACACACCAACCCACACCTTCCCTGTCGAACCAGCGACTTACCCACCAACCACTTCTCTGTTGACCCCACCCAACCACCCAACCATGTCCCTGTTGCCCCCACCACCTACCCACGCACTTTCACTGTTGTCTCCACCCACCCACACCCTTCCCTTTCCCCACCCACCTACCCACCACCTTCCCTCTCCCCACCCACTCAACCACATCCCCTTCCTTGTCGCCCCCACCAAACCAGGAACCCCTTCCCTGTTGCCCCCACACATCCACCCTCTTCACTGTTGCAGTGACCCATCCTCCCCCGTCCCTGTTGCCCCCACCCACCCACCCACTACCCCCCTTCCCTATTGCCTCCACCCACTTCCATGTTGCCCCCACCTACCCACCCACCCCCTTCCATGTTGCCCCCACCCACCCCCTTCCCTGTTGCGCCCAGCCAAACACCCGCACCATTCCCTGTTGCCCCCAGCCAAACACCCACCCCCTTCCCTGTTGCCACCACACACCCACCCACCCCCTTCCCTATTGCCCCCACACCCCCACTTCCCTGTTACCCTCTCCCACCCCCTCACTCCCTACCCTGTTACCCACTCCCACCCACTCACCCCCTTCTCTGTTGCTCCTTCCCACTCACCATCTTCCCTGTTCCCCACACCCACCCACCCACCAATCCCCTTGCCTCTTGCCCCCACCCACCTACCCACCCCCTTTCCTGTTGCCCCCACACACCCACCCACAACCCTATTGACCCCACCGACTCACTTCCTTGTTTGCATACCACCCACCAATTTCCCTGTTGCCCCCACACACCCACCCCCTTCCCTGTTACCCACTCCCCCCCGACTCCCTGTTGCTCCCTCCCACTCACTCACCCCCTACCCTGTTGCTCCTTCCCACTCACCAACTTCCCTGTTGCCCCACCCACCCACCCACTTCTCTGTTGCCCCCATCCACCCACCCCATTCCCTGTCACACCCACTGACCCACACACTCCCCTCCATGTCGCCCCCACCCACCTACCCCCTTCCCTGTTACCCCCACCCACCCACCCCTTCCCTGTTGCCCCTACCCTCTCACCCAGCCCTTTCCCTGTTGCCTCAAACACCCACCCCTTCCCTGTTGCCCCCACACACTCACCCCCTTCCCTGTTACCCACTCCCACCCCCTGATCCCCTGTTGCTCCCTCCCACTCACTCACCCCCTTCCCTGTTGCTCCTTCCCACTCACCAACTTCCCTGTTGCCCACACCCGCCCACCCACTTCCCTGTTGCCCCCATCCACCCACCCCATTCCCTGTCGCACCCACTGACCCACCCACCCCCCTCCATGTCGCCCCCACCCACCCACCCCCTTCCCTGTTACTCCCACCCACCCACCCCTTCCCTGTTGCCCCTACCCTCCCACCCACCCCTTCCCTGTTGCCCCCACACACTCACCCCCTTCCCTTTCACCCCCACCCACCAGCCCCCGTCCCTCTCCCCACCCACCCACCAACCAACCACCTTCCCTCTTGCCCCAACCCACCCATCCACACACCCCCTTTCCTGTTGCCCACACCCAACCACCCACCCCTTCCCTGTTGCCCCCACCCATCTACTCACCCCCTACCCTGTTGCCCCAAACACCTACCCACACCCTTTCTCTGTTGTCCCCACCCACTGACCCATTCACCCCCTTCCCCGTCACCCCCAATGACCCACCCAACCCCTCCATGTCGCCCCCACCCACCCACCCATCCACCCCTTTCCCTGTTGCCCTCACCCACCCCTTCCCTGTTGCCCCCTCCCACCCACACACCCCCTTCCCTCTTACCCCCATCAGCCCACCCACCCCCTTCCCTGTTGCCCCCACCCACCCCTTCCCTGTTGACCCAAACACCCACCCCCTTCCCTGTTGCCCCCATCCACCCACCCCCCTCCATGTCGCCCCCACCCACCCCCCTCCCTGTCGCCCCCACCCACCATGCCTCCACTCACCCACCAACCAACACCCTTCCCTGTTGCCCCTGCACTCACACCCCCATCCCTGTTGCCCACACCCAGCCACATCCTTCCTTGTTGCCCCCACCCAGCCACCCACCACTTCCCTTTTCCACCCACCCACCCCCAAACACAGCCACTTACCTGTTACCCCCACCCACCCACCGCCTTCTCTGTTGCCCCCACCCAAACACCAACCATCTTCCCTGTTGCCTCCAAACACATACCCACCCCTTCCTGTTGCCCCTACCCACCCACCCTTACCCTGTCACCCCCACTGACACACCCCCCACCATCCCTGTCACCCCCTCCACCCCACCTTCTTCCCTGTCACCCCCACCCAACCAACCCCTTCCCTGTCACCCCCACCCACACACACAGCCAGCCACTGCCCTGTTGCCCCCACACACCCATTCCCTGTTGCCCCCACCCACTCATTCACCCCCTTCTCTGTTGCCCCCACCCACATTCCCAACCACTTCCCTGTTGCCCCCACTCACCCACACCAGTCTCTGTGGCCCATACCCACCCCTTTCACTCTTGACCCCACACACCAACCCACACCTTCCCTGTGGAACCAGCGACCTACCCACCAACCCCTTCTCTGTTGACCCCACCCAACCACCCAACCATGTCCCTGTTGCCCCCACCACCTACCCACGCACTTTCACTGTTGTCTCCACCCACCCACACCCTTCCCTTTCCCCACCCACCTACCCACCCCCTTCCCTCTCCCCACTCACTCAACCACATCCCCTTCCCTGTCGCCCCACCAAACCAGGAACCCCTTCCCTGTTGCCCCCACACATCCACCCTCTTCACTGTTGCAGTGACCCATCCTCCCCCGTCCCTGTTGCCCCCAACCACCCACCCACTACCCCCTTCCCTATTGCCTCCACCCACTTCCATGTTGCCCCCACCTACCCACCCACCCCCTTCCATGTTGCCCCCACCCACCCCCTTCCCTGTTGCGCCCAGCCAAACACCCACCCCCTTCCCTGTTGCCCCCACACACCCACCCACCCCCTTCCCTATTGCCCCCACACCCCCACTTCCCTGTTTGCATACCCACCCACCCACATCCCTGTTGCCCCCATCCACCCACCCACTCACCCCCTTCGCTGTTGCCACCAACGATCCACCCACACCCCCTTTCTTGTTGCCCCCACCCACCCACACCCTTACATGTTCCCCCACACACCCACCCCCTTCCCTGTTAGCCACTCCCACACCCCCACCCCCTACTCTGTTGCCCAGTCTCACCCACTCACCAACTTCCCTGTTGCACCCACTCACCCACCTCCTTCCCTGTTGCCCCAACCCACCCACCCCCTTCCCAGTTGCCCCCACCCACCCCTTCCCTGTTGCCCTGACCCCACTTCCCTTTTGCTCCCACCCACCACCCACCCACCCCCTTCCTGGTTACACCCACCCACCCACCCACCCCCTTCCCTGTTACCCCACCCATGCACCCACCCCCTTCCATGTTGCCCCCACCCACCCCTTCCCTGTTGCCCCCACCCAAACACCCACCCCCTTCCCTGTTACCCACTCCCACGCCCCCACCCCCTACTCTGTTGCCCAGTCTCACCCACTCACCAACTTCCCTGTTGCACCCACCCACCCACCTCCTTCCCTGTTGCCCCAACCCACCCACATGCTTCCCAGTTGCCCCCACCCACCCACCCCTTCCCTGTTGCCCCAACACCTCTTCCCTTTAGCCCCCACCCACCACCCACCCACCCCCTTACTGGTTACCCCCACCCACCCACCACCCCCGTCCCTGTTACCCCCATCCACGCAACCAGCCCCTTCCATGTTGCCCCCACCCACCCCTTCCCTGTTGCCCCCACCCAAACACCCACCCCTTTCCCTGTTGCCCCCACACACCCACCCACCCCCCTTCCCTATTGCCCCCACCCACCCACTTCCCTGTTTGCATACCCACACACCCACATCCATGTAGCCCCCAACAACCCACCCACTCACCCCTTTCCCTGTTGCCCCCACCCACACACACCCTTCCATGTTGCCCCCACCCACCCCCTTCCCTGTTACCCACTCCCACCCCCCCCCACCCCCTACACTGTTGCCAACTGCCACCCACTCACCAACTTCCCTGTTGCACTCATCCACCCACCTCCTTCCTTGTTGCCCCCACCCACCCACCCACTTCCCTGTGGCCCCCACCCACCAACCCCCTTCCCTGTTGCCCCCACCCCACTTCCCTGTTGCCCCCACCCACCGCCCACCCACCCCCTTACTGGTTACCACAACCCACCCAGCCAACCCCTTCCCTGTTACCCCCCACCCACCCACCCAACCCTTCACTGTTGCCCCCACCCACAACCCTCCCCCTTCCCTGTTGCCCCCACCCAACCACACACCCACTTACCTGTTGGCACCACACACACACACTTTACCTATTGAGCCCACCCACCCACTTCCCTGTTTGCATACCCACCCACCCCTTCCCTGTTGCCCCCACAGACCCACACACCCCCTTGCCTGTTGCCCCGACCCACACACCCACCCACCCACCTCCCTATTGCCCCACCCACCCATCCCAACACATTCTCTGTTGACCTCACACACACACTCACCCACCCCATTACCTGTTGCCCTTTCAAACCCACCCACCCCCTCCCCTGTTGCACCTGCCCACCAACCTACACACCCCTGCCCTTTTGCCCCCACTCACCTGCCCAATTCCCTGTTACCCACGCCCACCCCCCGACCCCCTACCCTGTTGCCCCCTCCCACCCACTCACCCCCTTCCCTGTTGCTCCGTCCCATTCACCAACTTCCCTGTTGCCCCCACCCAGCCACATCCTTCCCTGTGGCCCCCACACCATCCCCTTCCCTTTAGACACCGACCACCCACACACCCTTCCCTTTTGCCACCACCCCCCCACCCCCTTCCCTGTTAACCGCACACAACCACACACTTCCTTGTGGCCCCCACTCACCCCTTCCCTGTTGCCACACCCACCCACCCCCTTCTCTATGACCACCACACATTCACCCACCCACCCCCTTCCCTGTTGTACCCGCCCACCAACCTACACACCCCCTGCCCTGTTGCCCCCACTCACCCACCCACCAACACCCTTCCCTGTTCGCCACACACCCACCCCCTTCCCTTTTTTCACACTCCCACCCCCCTCAACCCCTACCCTGTTGCCCACTCCCACACATTCACCCCCTTCCCTGTTGCTCCTTCCCACTCACCAACTTCCCTGTTGCCCCCACCCATGCACCCACCATACCCCTTCCCTGTTGCCCCCACCCACACCCCAACCCTTTCCCTGTTGCCCCCACACACCCACCCACTTCCCTATTGACCCAACCCACCCACTTCCTTGTTTGCATACCCACCCACCAATTTCCCTGTTGCCCCAACATACCCACCCCCTTCCCTGTTACCTACTCCCACCCCCTGACCCCCTACCCTGTTGCTCCCTCTCACCCACTCACCCCCTTCCCTGTTGCTCCTTCCCACTCACCAACTTCTCTGTTGCCCCCACCCACCCACCCCCTTCCCTGTTGCTACCATCCACCCACCCCCTTCTCGGTCACACCCACTTACCCACCCACCCCCCTCCATGTCGCCCCCACCCACCCATCCCCCCTGTCGCCCCCACCCACCCACCCTCACTTCCCTGTCGCCCCCACCAACCCAGCCTTATCCCTGTCACCCCCACCCACCCACCCAACCTCCTCCATGTTGCCCCCACCCACCCACCCCTTCCCCGTTGCCCCCACCCCACTTCACTTTTGCCCCGACCCACCCCCTTACCGGTTACCCCCAAACACCCACCCAGTCCCTTCCATGTTGCCCCCACACACCCCTTCCCTGTTGCCCCCACTCAAACACCCACCCCTTTCCCTGTTGCCCCCACACACCCACCCACCCCCTTCCCTATTGCCCCCACCCACCCACTTCCCTGTTTACATACCCACCCACCCAGATCCCTGTTGTCCCCACCCACCTACCCACTCACCCATTCCCTGTTGCTCCCACCCACACACTCACCCCCTTTCCTGTTTCCCCCACCCACCTACCCCCTTCCATGTTGCCGCCACCCAATCCGCCACCCTGTTGCCCCTACCTACCAACCCACCAAAACCCTCACCTCTTCCCCCAAACACCCACCCCATTCCCTGTTACCCATTCCCACCCCCCACCCCCTACTCTGTTGCCAACTCCCACCCACTCACCAACTTCCCTGTTGCACTCACCCACCCACCTGCTTCCCTGTTGCCCCCACACACCCACCCCCTTTCCTTTGGCCCCCACCCACCCACCCCTTCCCTGTTGTCCCCCCCAAATACGCAACCCCTTCCCTGTTGCCTCCACCCACCCACCCACCCACACCCTTCCTTGTTGCCCCCTCACACCCACCCACCCCCTTCCCTGGCCCCCACCCTCCCACTCACCCCCTTCCCTGATGCCACCACCCACTCACCCACCAATCCCCTTCCCTGTTGCCCCCACCCAAACACCCACCCCTTCCATGTTGCCCACATACACCCACTTCCCTGTTTGAATATCCAACCACCCACATCCCTGTTGCCCCCACCCACCCACCCACCCAACCCCTTCCCTGTTACCACACCCACCCATCACAACATCTTCCCTGTTGCCCCCACCCACCCACCCCATTACCTGTTGCCCTTTCAAACACACCCACCCCCTTCCCTGTTGTACCCGCCCACCAACCTACACACCCCCTGCCCTGTTGCCCCCACTCACCCACCCACCAACACCCTTCCCTGTTCCCCACACACCAACCCCCTTCCCTTTTTATGCACTCCCACCGCCCCCCACCCCCTACCCTGTTGCCCACTCCCACCCACTCACCCCGTTCCCTGTTGCTCCTTCCCACTCACCAACTTCCCTGTTGCCCCCACCCACGCACCCAGCATACCCCTTCCCTGTTGCCCCCACCCACACCTCCAACCCCTTCCCTATTGCCCCCACACGCCCACCCACTTCCCTATTGACCCCACCCACCCACTTCCTTGTTTGCATCCCCACCCACCAATTTCCCTGTTGCCCCAACATACCCACCCCCTTCCCTGTTACCCACTCCCACCCCCTGACCCCCTACCCTGTTGCTCCCTCCCACCCACTCACCCCCTTCCCTGTTGCTCCTTCCCACTCACCAACTTCCCTGTTGCCCCCACCCACCCACACCCATCCCTGTTGCTTCCATCCACCTACCCACTTCCCAGTCGCACCCACTGACCCACCCACCCCCCTCCATGTCGACCCACCCACCCACCCCCCTCCCTGTCGCCCCCACCCACCCACCCTCACTTCCCTGTCGACCGCACCAACCCAGCCCCATTCCTGTCACCCCCACCCAACCCCCTCCATGTTGCCCCACCCACCCACCCCTTCCCCGTTGCCCCCAACCCACTTCTAATTTGCCCCCACCCACCCCCTTAACGGTTACCCCCAAACACCCACCCAGTCCCTTCCATGTTGCCCCCACCCACCCCTTCCCTGTTGTCCCCACCCAAAAACCCACCCCTTTCCCTGTTGCCCCCACCCACCCACTTCCCTGTTTACATACCCACCCACCCACATCCCTGTTGCTCCCACCCACCCACCCCCTTCCATGTTGCCCCCACCCAATCCCTTCCCTGTTGCCCCTACCTACCCACCCACCAACACCCTTCCCTCTTCCCCCACACACCCACCCCCTTCCCTGTTGCTCCATCCCACTCACCAACTTCCCTGTTGCCCCCACCCAGCCACATCCTTCCCTGTGGCCCCCACCCACACTCCCTTCCCTTTTGACCACCACCCCCCACCCCCTTCCTTGTTGACCGCACACACCCACACCCTTTCTTGTTGCCCCCACTCACCTCTTCCCTGTTGCCACACCCACCCACCCCCTTCTCTATTACCACCACTCATCCACCCACCCACCACCTTCCCTGTTGCTCCCACCCACCCACCCACCCTTTTCCCTGTTGCCCCCACCCCCAAACCCACCCCCTTGCCAGTTGCCTCACCCAAACACCCACCCCTTCCCTGTTGCCCCCAGCCAAACACCCAACCCCTTCCCTGTTGCCCCCACCCACCCACCCACCCCCTTTCTTGTTGCCCCCACACACCCACCCAACCCATTCCCTGTTGCCCCCACCCACCCTCTCACACCCTTCCCTGATGCCCCCACCCACTCACCCACCAATCCCCTTCCCTGTTGCCCCCACCCAAACACCCACCCCCTTCCCTGTTGCCCCCACACACCCACTTCTCTGTTTGAATACCCACCCACCCACATTCCTGTTGCCCCCACCCACCCACCCAACCCCTTCCCTGTTACCACACCCACACATCACAACATCTTCCCTGTTACCCCCACTCACCCACCCCATTACCTGTTGCCCTTTCAAACCCACCCACCCCCTTCCCTGTTGTACCCACCCACCAACCTACACACCCCCTGCCCTTTTGCCCCCACTCACCCACCCACCAACACCCTTCCCTGTTCCCAACACACCCAGCCCCTTCCCTTTTTACGCACTCCCCCCTCCCCCTACCCTGTTGCCCACTCCCACCCACTCACCCCCTTCCCTGTTGCTCCTTCCCACTCACCAACTTCCCTGTTGCCCCCATCCACGCACCCACCATACTCCTTCCCTGTTGCCCCCACCCACACCCCCAACCCCTTCCCTATTGCCCCCACACACCCACCCACTTCCCTATTGACCCCACCCACCCACTTCCTTGTTTGCATCCCCACCCACCAATTTCCCTGTTGCCCCAACATACCCACCCCCTTCCCTGTTATCCACTCCCACCCCCTGACCCCCTACCCTGTTGCTCCCTCCCATCCACTCACCCACTTCCCTGTTGCTCCTTCCCACTCACCAACTTCCCTGTTGCCCCCATCCACCCACCCCCTTCCCTGTTGCTTCCATCCACCCACCCCTTCCCGGTCGCACCCAATGACCCACCCACCCCCCTCCATGTCGCCCCCACCAACCCACCCCCCTCCCTGTTGTCCCCACCCACCCACCCTCACTTCCCTGTCGCCCCCACCAACCCACCCCCCTCCCTGTCGCCCCCACCCACCCACCCTCACTTCCCTGTCGACCCCACCAACCCAGCACCATCCCTGTCACCCCCACCCACCCACCCAACCCTCTCCATGTTGCCCCTACCCACCCACCCCTTCCCCGTTGCCCCCACCCCACTTCCATTTTGCCCCCACCCACCCCCTTAACGGTTACCCCCAAACACACACCCAGTCCCTTCCATGTTGCCCCCACCCACAACTTCGCTGTTGCCCCCACCCAAACACCCACCCCTTTCCCTGTTGCCCCCACACACCCACCCACCCCCTTCCCTATTGCCCCCACCCACCCACTTCCCTGTTTACATACCCACCCACATCCCTGTTGCCCCCACCCACCCACTCACTCACCCTTTTCCCTGTTTTCCCCACCCACACACTTAGCCCCTTTCCTGTTGCCCCCACCCACTCACCCCCTTCCATGTTGCCCCCACCCAATCCCTTCCATGTTGCCCCTACCTACCCACCCACCAACACCCTTCCCTCTTCCACCACACACCCACCCCCTTCCCTGTTACCCACTCCCACCCCCCAACCCCCTACTATGTTCCCAACTCCCACCCACTCACCAACTTCCGTGTTGCACTCACGCACACATCTCCTTCCCTGTTACCCCCACCCACCCACCCCCTTCCCTGTGGCCCCCACCCACCAACCCCCTTCCCTGTTGCCCCCACCCAACACCCACGCACCCTCTTACTGGTTACCCGCACCCACCCAGCCACCCCCTTCCCTATTAACCCCACCCACCCACCCAACCCTTCACTGTTGTCCCCACCCACACCACACCCCTTTCCCTGTTGCCCCCACCCAACCACCCACCCACTTCCCTGTTGCCCCCACCCAAACACCCAGCCCTTCCCTGTTGCCCCCACCTGAACACACACCCCTTCCCTGATGCCCCCCCACACACACCCCCTTTCCCTATTGAACCCACCCACCCACTTCCCTGTTGCTGCCACAGACCCACACACCCCCTTGCCTGTTGCCCCGACACACACACCCACCCACCCACTTCCCTATTGCCCCACCCACCCATCCCAACACCTTCCCTGTAGCCCCCACACACACACCCACCCACCCCATTACCTGTTGCCCTTCCAAACCCACCCACCCCCTCCCCTGTTGCACCTGCCCACCAACTTACACACCCCTGCTCTGTTGCCCCCACTCACCTGCCCACTTGCCTGTTACCCACTCCCACCCCCCGCCCCCTACCCTGTTGCCCCCTCCCACCCACTCACCCCCTTCCCTGTTGCTCCGTCCCACTCACCAACTTCCCTATTGCCCCCACCCAGCCACATCCTTCCCTGTGGCCCCCACCCACACACCCTTCCCTTTTGCCACCACCCCCCACCCCTTCCCTGTTGACCGCACACACCCACACCCTTCCTTGTGGCCCCCACTCACCTCTTCCCTGTTGCCACACCAACCCTCCCCCTTCTCTATTACCACCACTCATCCACCCACCCACCCACCCCTTTCCCTGTTGCTCCCACCCACCCACCCACCCTTTTCCCTGTTGCCCCCACCCACAAACCCACCCCCTTGCCAGTTGCCTCACCCAAACACCCACCCCTTCCCTGTTGCCCCCCAGCCAAACACCCAACCCCTTCCCTGTTGCCCCCACCCTCCCACCCACCCCCTTCCTTGTTGCCCCCACACACACACCCACCCCCTTCCCTGATGCCCCCACATACCCACTCACCCCCTTCTCTGATGCCCCCACCGACTCACCCACCAATCCCCTTCCCTGTTGCCCCCACCCAAACACCCACCCCCTTCCCCGTTGCCCCCACACACCCAAATCTCTGTTTGAATACCCACCCACCCACATCCCTGTTGCCCCCACCCACCCACCCACCCAACCCCTTCCCTGTTACCACACCCACCGATCACAACATCTTCCCTGTTGCCCCCACCCACCCACCCCATTACCTATTGCCCTTTCAAACCCACCCACACCCTTCCCTGTTGTACCCACCCACCAACCTACACATTCCCTGCCCTGTTGCCCCCACCCACCCACCAACACCCTTCCCTGTTCCCAACACACCCACCCCCCTTCCCTTTTTACGCACTCCCCCCCTCCCCCTACCCTGTTGCCCACTCCCACCCACTCACCCCCTTCCCTGTTGCTCCTTCCCACTCACCAACTTCCCTGTTGCCCCCACCCACCCACTTCCCTGTTTATATACCCACCCACCCACATCCCTGTTGCCCCCACCCACCCACCTACTCACCCCTTTCCCTGTTGCCCCCACCCACACACTTAGCCCCTTTCCTGTTGCCCCCACCCACCAACCCCTTCCATGTTGCCCCCACCCACTCCCTTCCCCATTGCCCCTACCTACCCACCCACCAACACCCTTCCCTCTTCCAACACACACCCACCCCTTCCCTGTTATCCACTCCCACCCCCCAACTCCCTACTCTGTTGCCAACTCCCACCCACTCACCAACTTCCCTGTTGCACTCACCCACACATCTCCTTCCCTGTTCCCCCCACCCACCCACCCCCTTCCCTGTGGACCCCACCCACCAACCCCCTTTCCTGTTGCCCCCACCCCACTTCCCTGTTGCCCCCACCCACCACCCACGCACCCTCTTACTGGTTATCTGCACCCACCCAGCCACCCCCTTCCCTGTTACCCCCACCCACCCACCCAACCCTTCGCTGTTGCCCCCACCCACACCCCACCCCCTTCCCTGTTGCCCCCACCCAACCACCCACCCACATCCCTGTTGCCCCCACCCACACACCCACTCACCCCTTTCCCTGTTGCCCCCACCCACACACTTAGCCCCTTTCCTGTTGCCCCCACCCACCCACCCCCTTCCATGTTGCCCCCACCCACTCCCTTCCCTGTTGCCCCTACCTACCTACCCACCAACAGTCTTCCTTCTTCCACCACACACCCACCCCTTTCCCTGTTACCCACTCCCACCCCAACTCCCTACTCTGTTGCCAAATTCCACCCACTCACCAACTTCCCTGATGCACTCACCCACACATCTTCCCTGTTGCCCCCACCCACCCACCCCCTTCCCTGTGGCCCCCACCCACCAACCCCCTTCCCTGTTGCCCCCACCCCACTTCCTGTTGCCCCCACCCACCACCCACGCACCCTCTTACTGATTACCCCCACCCACCCAGCCACCCCCTTCCCTGTTACCCCCACCCACCCACCCAACCCTTCGCTGTTGCCCCCACCCACACCCGACCCCCTTCCCTGTTGCCCCCATCCAACCACCCACCCACTTCCCTGTTGGCCCCACCCACCCACCCACACCCTTCCTTGTTGCCCCCTCACACCCACCCACCCCCTTCCCTGTTGCCCCCACCCAAACACCCACCCCTTCCCTGTTGGCCCCACCTAGATACACTTGCCTTCCCTGTTGCCCCCCACACACATCCCCTTTCCCTATTGAACCCACCCACACACTTCCCTGTTTGCATACCCACACACCCACTTCCCTGTTGCCCCCACAGACCCACGCACCCCCTTGCCTGTTGCCCC